>KK122319.1:802053-836456 GCA_000611955.2 Stegodyphus mimosarum
CTGAGCTTCGAACTTGCTGCCTGACGTACACCATTCTCCATGTACTGCGGCCATTTTGAACTCTTACGTCTCGAATTCTTATTCACCTACCACTCTACGTTCTTCATTCTTCATAATTATTATATATCGTTCTAAATATATTGCTATGCACACAACTTATGCTATTCAACTATGAACAAATAAATTTTAATGTTGTACTGGGATATAGCTTCGGCAAAGAAAGGCCTTCAGTCACCTCAGCTTTCACCTTTACTTTTTGTATAAAATTATATAGCTTGTGATTCTGACTCCAGTAATGTTTAAACTGTGAAAATGACTCAAATAGCATGAGAGACATAGGCAGAAATTCTTTTGATGGGCCTTAAAGACTGTCTTTTAGATCTTAGCGAAATTAGGCATTTTCATGCCATCATGCCGACTTTTTGGAAATTTGGAGAAAGGTCGGCAGCTGCACACAGATAGGGTTCAGACAGCCAGCCTTCATCAGTTGCTAGTTAGTTTTGAATGATTTCAGGAAGACTACGGTTCAAAGCTTTATCTGAATTTCTCAAAACTTGCTTTGTGAGTGATATCAGTAACCTACGAGTGTTAATATTTTTCGTGTGTTAAGAAGAATTTTGCCTAACATCTGCGTCTTCCTTGTGCTACTTAAACTGGGTATTTTTGTTAATTGCGAAACATTGGTGAACGTGTCATTCTTCGCAGTAAATGCAATTACGATTTTCAGAAGATTAGTTGATAAATCATTCTGAGATAATTTTAAAAAGCTTTATTTAACAACTGTTGCAGTAACATATCATGCATAAAAGGCTTTTCATTAAAAGTATTCTGTGATCAGATCATCCTCTTTCTCTTCTGTTCTTTCTTTCTCTCACATATAGTTAGAATACTTGTATTCCAGCTTTCGATTACTGACAGAGTGAGCGAGATTAGTTGAGGAAACTGAAGTAATGCTTCAAAATAATTCTTCAAAGTTATTCAAATAATGCTTCAAAGAGACATCAATCCATCCTTTCTAATAAAGGTGGAAGGTCTCATGTTCTTTTGTGGTAGCAATTCATTTAAACTAACCTTTCTTCCAGGTAAAGGTTTAGGAATAATAAACAATTATTAAACCAAAAATGTCTTTTTTATGATAAGTCCTCCATGAAGGCATCCCTTACCTTATACAGATAGCCTTCGAGTGGTTTGCCATATGCAACTAAACCAAAAAACCAAACCTTATTATGGTAGGAGTCTTTAATGCTGTGCAATACTTTCTATTTAAAGTAAATAGATGTGAACATTTTTAAGCATATGTGAATATAATTAAAAAGCACTTGGTTAACAAATTATTTTTCTTTATTTCGAAATAATAACTTTCTCTTTTACGTTTTTTTTTCTCCCCTCATCAGCTTCTACCACTGGACCGTACGTGAAGCGTGTTAACTACTACTTTCCTCGTTACTTAAAAGCTTTCTTCGAGCATTTATAATATAGCGTGACACCGAAAACCAGGAACATTTGAAATGAGTAATGGCATCCATGTGCAGTTGGTAGCAATGCGGAACAGGTACCTTGAGCTGTAAACAATCTTGCAATTTAGTAATCATGGATCGGAGGAAGGATCATAGCATAATTTTACCATAAAAATGTTTTATAAAAAGCAATGATGGTTTGGAAAATGCGCAGAGGGAGGTCTGACATTTTTGAATTTACGGCGTTTGTCAACCTAGATTTGCCTCAAAACACGCGATAAAAACTTGAATTAAAAACCTTGAAGCGACTGGATCTGCTTTAAAAAGGAAACCGACTGGAAAATACAGAAGTGCTTGCAACATCACCAGATTTGTGCGTTTGTGATTTTTTTTGTGAGGCTACTTTAAGAGTCGGGTCTAAACGCCTCAGCCAAGAATACTGGAGAAATGTTGAAACAAGGAATTCTACACGAAACTTATGATATCACAGCTGAGGTGTTGCCAGTGATCAGTGGGGAACTCCGCAGCAGATTGGAAGAATGCATACTCATAGGAGAAAGCTACAGGACATAACTTTCTTATACTGATATTTTGGATTATTGTCTCTTAAAAGGAAAGTTATAGGAATTCAAGCGCTGTCAATAAATTGTTTTTGGTGGATTTCTTGTATTTTTATTGTTTTTCCAAATGTTCCAATTTTTGTTTTTTGTGTCAGCCACTACAGTGGATTCGCGATGATATGAATATCGACAAAACAACCTTTCCCGATACAACGATGCATAATTTTTTTTCGGACTTTTTGTAGACCTAATAGAACTTGACCTTTAATATATCGACCGAACAATGAGGCAGGATCGCGCTATGATGATTTTCAAGGATTCGTTAATAAAGTAAAATTTGGACCGTTTTCTAAGAATTAATCATTTTCTTTGAAAGGGCAAGCATTTGAAATTTAAGTGTAATTAAGACCAACTCCTATTCAAGAACAGGAAAATTTTTCCTTTTATGAGCAAATTTAAGAAACCTGTTGCATTCCAATATCTGGGGAGGGGGGAGAGAAGAAAACTTCTTAAAATGAATGCAAAATCTTGAATGAAATGTAGTATCTTCTACCAATATTGTAAAGTTTGATTAAAAAAAAATTTATAATCAAAAGCATCCCCAATGAGTATTTTAGCAAGCATTTTTAGTCCTCAATGAGTTGTTGTTACGCTATTGATCTTTGAATTATTTAATTTTTTTTAACTTTTAGAAACTGAATTTCTCCTCCGCCCCTAGGAAACAAATTGAAAATTTTGAACTAGAATCTAGAAAGCTTGTAAGATGAACATGGAAAAACTGTTTACGCGATAGGAGACATTTTGTATGAATACTTTGTCTTCTTAGCTAACACACACTGTAACTAGATCTACTTAAAGATCTATACTGCGACTTCTGGCAAAGACTTGACGATGAATACAGCAAAGGAAGGGAGTGAAAAAAACCTTTTATTGAACAAAATATTTCACGGAATTCACGAATTTACTTGCTTAGATAGTCACCAATTACTTGTGATGAGGAACTTAAAAGGTAATATAACAACTAAATCCAAAGATAAATAGCAGTACAAGACTACGTTATTCGATTTAATCTATCAGATCGACTTAAAAGCTACACCCGCGAGATAATAATTTCGGCGGCAAGGAATGCGAAGTCGAGATTCAAACAGCTGGCAGAATTAACAATCCGCACTCTAAACAGTGATTCCATGCTCTAACTAAACTTTTCGCCGCTGCTTCAGTTTAAGTACACTCTCGCTCACCCTAATTGATATACATACTGGCAAGGAAACTCGAGGAAAGTAAGAAAAGGCAGAAGAGGCTAAAGAGTTAAAGTAACTATTAGAATTCTACAGCTTGCCATGAGTCTTTCTCATCAACATTTCGCAGTGTTTCTGGTCATGCATGATTTGTCAAATAAAAATCGATTCAAACGTTTTCTGATATTTATGAATCTTAATAATCCTTTCTTTGCCGACTGATGTAGATGATAAATGTGAAGCATTTTTTTTTAGAAATTGCAAAATACATGAATATTCCGAAAACTTTCTTCTATAAGGATTACGTTGCAAATGATAAAAATTTCTAGTGCTTATTGCGATTATATTATTATAGGCGATATAATTGCAAATATTCTAAACTCGTACGAAATTGATGCAAGTGACTATTTTGTTAAAGAATGATACAGATGAAAAATAATCAAGCGCATTAACAAAACATGCAGAGATTCGACAGTGACGTCGCGAAATTTCCTGTAAATAAAATAAAATGGAGGTAACATTTGTATTATTTAAGACATTTGGAAAAAGAATGGTCGGATGTTCAGAACGTCCCTTAAAGCAGCTTAGCAAAGATTTTATCAAAAAAGAAAGGCCTTTACTTACCTAAGTTGCAAATAAGTATTTATTCGCTCTTATGTTTTATAGGCTAAAGGAAGTTCAAAAGAAATAAATTCAAGTTCTCTTTTAGTTGACAAAATACACTCACGTTTGTGAAAATTGCAACACCATGAAGGACTTACGCGAGTGAGCTGAAATTTTCAGGAAATGCAAAGTAGCGCATGATATGCAAATGATTAGAATTGCAAATCCGTAGCGCATGCGTATGCTAAGCAGCGCCCTCTGAACGGCTGATGGATCCGAATAAATAGACAGCTGTAGCGAGGCGTGTATGGTTATCGGTGGTTATCTGCTAGTGGTAAACGTTAACTCAATCTGTACTTATGCCTCGTCGACGAAAGAGAGCGAGATTTGAACAACTTACAGAGTTTGAACGAGGGAGAATCATCGGCCTTCGTGAAGCTGGATTGTCGTATCGTGCAGTAGCCTCTCGTGTGCAGCGTAACAGCAGCACAGTGATGCGCGTTTGGAAGCAGTGGACGGACGAGTGTCGGACAACTCGGAAATCCGGGAGTGGACCCCGAAATGTGACGTCAGCTCGCGATGATAGACACCTGGTCCGCATGGCGCGGACGGACCGTACAGCTTCCTCTAGACAATTGGCAGCACTGTGGTCAATAGCTACAGGTGTTTCATTGTGTGCTTCATCAATTCGTAGACGTCTGCTGCAGTGTGGACTGCGCGCACGGACTCCTTTATACAGGATCCCCCTAACGCACGACCATCGCCGCCTGCGGCTACAATGGGCCAATCAGCATAGAGACTGGCGTGCTGATTGGCAGCATGTCGTGTTTTCTGACGAATCCCGCTTTAATTTGTGGTACCATGATGGCCGCATTCGTGTCAGACGCTATGCCGGTGAACGCCACCTTCCGGAGTGCATTATCGAACGCCACAGTGGACGAACACCCGGAGTTATGGTCTGGGGCGCCATAGCATATCATAGACGATCTCAATTGCTACGAATTGTGGGCAATCTGAACAGCAACCGGTATATCCGTGAAGTTCTACAGCCCGAAGCTGTTCCCTTCCTTCAAAGCTTGCCAGGCGCTGTATTTCAACAGGACAATGCCCGCCCTCATACTGCTCGGATTGTTAAATCCTTCTTTGCAGCGCAGCAGGTACAGCTTCTTCCTTGGCCTGCGTGTTCCCCGGATATGTCGCCAATTGAACATGTGTGGGATGTCATTGGTCGGCGTCTTGCTCGTGATCCTCGTCCTGTTGCGTCTGCAGACGAACTTTGGGTACGCGTACAAACGATATGGAATGCTCTTCCTCAGTCAGACATTCAAACTTTGTTTGACTCCATGCCACGTCGTGTAGCAGCACTTATTGCGGCGCGTGGTGGCCACACAAAATACTGATTCTGATCTCTTGTTCTTGTTTGTTTGCTTTGAACATTTAATCATTTATTTGTACCACTACCACTCAACTGTGTATTAAATTGCATTCAATTATGACGATTCCTTTTTGGTGTTGCAATTTTCACAAACGTGAGTGTATCAAATTATTTGGTAATGTATTGAAGATTATTAAAATTTTAAGTACACAAATTGCAATGATAATTTTTTCTTCGAGTATTTAAAATTTTAATAGATCATTATAATGATAATTAATTTTTTATCTCGGTTCGAACAACATTCAATGTAACAATAGAATCTTTTTTCTTCAGTCCCAGGAGGGTCGATATTACATGAGTTGACTGCATCTCAGTTTTATTCTTTCGTGTGTTTCAACCCTTCCACCTTCACACACATACACACATACAACTGCTATGGAGCATGTTCAGAATCCTTCAAGACAAACCATTAGAAATTTGTTGTTATTAACGTTAACCATAAAACTAGCAAATTGTTCTTTTCTCAGCAAAAAATATATTAGAAGAGCAAATGATCTTGTCGATAAAATGTCTTGTCTATTCAATATCATATGAAATTTCTCTAAAACAACAAAGTGCTATTGTAATGAGCATATCTATTTTTTTATAATTTCTCCATTTTTTTCTTTTGTCTTCTAAATCAGAATTTTTATGTCTTTGAAAAATAGCCTCTTCCTGACTTATTTCCACACAAACAATCTGCAAGTGAACTTTCGCACGTAACCCTCCTTTCTGCACTAAAATAATTTTTACTTCTCACATAACCTGCGAGATGATACTCTAGCACTGAGGCTTGGTTAATAAAAAGCTGGATACTGGGTACTTTGTGACAGAAATAACTAAGGAAAATTCAAAGTAATTCAACAAACCAAAACGCGAAATTTGGTTGATAAAAATAAGTGGATGCTGAAACTGAGTTAAATGATTTTTTATTTGACTATTTGAACACATCAAAGCACACGAGGACCTTCTGTAGATGAGGAATGCCTTTGTAGAAGATTTTTAAAAGGCAAATAGCGTTGTACTGAGTGGGTCACAAATATGTTACCACTTAAATGGGTGAATTAATTTTATTAACTTTCAGCCCAATTTACGTATGTATACATGTAAAAAGGACAGTAATATATAGTATGGATGCAGATCACTTCATTTTTCTTGAAACATTTTCTTAATATATTCTCGTTGGATCATATTCCTCATTATGTGGGGACACATAATGCCAATCATTATGTGTCTGGCATTGACTTTCCCACACTGATAGTTAGTCCTTCATCGTCCCACATAATTAAAACCGCGAATCGTGTTTTTGGTAAATCATGAATGAAAGGAGGAAGACACATTCATTGTTAATGTGAATACTGTGTATGTTAAGACTTCATCGCCAATAACAACTTTCAAAGCATAAAAAACTATTACTCAACCTTCCTTTCAACTGTGTTGTGATGCAATTTGGTGATTTTAACTGAGATTATGTAGTAACTCATCCTGTATTTTGATCAGACTATACTTTGTGACACACCCTGTGCTTTGAGAAAACTATTAAAAATGCCATGTAGCCAGTCAGTTAACCGAGATTTGAATCCAATTCGAATTATCAAAATGAAAACCGCTGAACTTTCACCGATTATCGCAATTAGCCATTTATGAACCTTTGAGCCTGATGTAGGAAATACAAATTAATCCAAGCACAGATCAATGCTGCCCTTGCTGATTTAGTTTTATTAATGTTTTAATATTTCAAAATGTTGGAAACGTATTAATTCCAAATGAATTAGTGTGTAAATTCCCACATAATTAATGTGGAAATAGGGTATTTTCAATAATCCTTTGCCTAGAATAATAAGGAAGCTAAGAAAGTAACATTTGTAAAAGACTCTGTAAATCGGTACGTAAATAATGAACTCGCTAACAAATAAAATTAACCGTTTAAGCTTTATTTCAAAGAATATTCTAAGTATACAGAATCAATTATTTTAAATAAAATATTTTAATGTCGCTTGTTTTTTTTTCTCTCTCTGTGTGTGTAACAGAAAGTTAATGAAAAAAAATAATGAACAATAAGAGAATTGTTTAAAGAAATATAAGTTAATATTTGAACATTACCTGAAATTGAAACTGGTTTCTTTTCTTCATGCAGTTTCCGTACAATATATATATATATATATATATATATATGGAAATTTTCAATTAATCTAGTTTTTCTTTGTAAGAATTATAATTATGCTCAATAAATACCAACTATCGTCGAGTACATTTCTTTCGGGTAATAATTCAGGTCTTTCATACTTAAAATTTTTAGTTGTAACTCAAAAAGGAAATTTCTACAAATACTTAAGAATTTTCTTTCATTATTCAGTTTCCCATGCAAAAACAATTAGATTCATGAAAAACGTTTGAAACAATTCACGTATTCTAACTCCGCAGAAAGGCATTTTAAAATTAACTGTTTGCTGACTTTAATTAAGAACGCGTTTATCATGCATAGAAGCTTAAAATGTCCTTCACGAAAGCATCCCTTCCTTTAGACAAGTATCTCTTCATTCTTTACCGTAATCACATAAAACCAGAAAAAGGAACCATCATATATAGAAGAATGAGAGAGTCTTTTTCATTGTAATCGTTAAGAGTTTAGTTCGGTGAAAGAAGCTCTGTGGGTGTAAGTATAACTAATTATTACTCAAATTAGTGCTCGTGCTTATCTTACACGGATGTATACGTTGCAAAAAAGGCGTAGTTCTATATCTTCCGTTCTACTGGGCCGACTGACGAAATTTAACTTGTGTTTTTCATGCCTCAAAGCGCGATTTAGTATATACAGGGTGATTCGCTACCAGACCGACAAACTTGCAGGGTGCATAGGGGGTACAGAGATGACTCGAAATCACATAGGAATATAAGGTCGCAAATTCCGTAGTTACGAGCTGTGGAAGGACAGAAAAAGAACAGAAGCAGCAACTCATTAATGGGACAGAAAACTTTTTATTGACAGATTGTGCTACAACAGGGGTTCGAAATAATAAGCAGAAGTCATCTGGCAGACTTGCAAGCGCACTGCATGGAATTCCTTACGTTCGGGAAGATTTCTAGCATATTATTTATCCTCCCGACAGCTACAGATATTAAAGGGACGAGGTCTTCAACTGAAGGCGTCTACTACACCAAACGATTTATGTAACCCCAGAAGAAGAAGTCTATGAATGATAGGTCTGATGTCGGTTGATGTGTTACAAGCATGACGGGACTCCTCCACATTACACGATTGACTTCCGCCAACAACTTGACTTAACCTTTGGACAGCGGTGGTCGTGGTGGCCCGGTTCATTGGCCTGCAAGATCACCGGACCTATCATGCACGAACTTCTTCTTCTGGAATCACATGAAGAGTTTGGTGTATGAGACGCCAGTTCTTTCAGTTCAGGACCTCGTCGTTCAAATATTTGTAAATGCCACGGCTCTTCCAGAACGTAACGAATTCCATGCAGCCCCGCTTTCAGGAGACTTCTGGTCGTCATTTCCAACACCTGTTGTAGCACCTGTAGTCCTGCTGTTTCAATAAAATATTTACTGTTTATTAATGTGCTGCTGTTTCTGTTCTTTTTCTCTGCTTCTTTGCATCATAACTCTCAACTACGGCATTTGCGACCTATGTAATTCCAAGTCGTTTCTATACCCCCTACACACCCTGGAAGTTTGTCGATCTGGTAGCGAATCACCCCGTATATTAGATTTATAGTAGTATTAGATTTATAGTATTTATTTATATAATATTGCTAATAGGTATTTGGCACATTCAGAGTTTTTCTGAAATAACATATCAGTTTTATCCATATTTCGAATTATGACTCAAATTATGTCAAAATGCCAAGTTTTGTAAAAACCGCACTAGTAGTTTTTAAAAAATTAGCTCTTAAAATTTTATCCCCTCAGTGTTCATTCAATTTGGTATATATTTAATAATATCTCTTTTCTGTTATACTTACTTGATTCCTTCTTTCACAGTTCTTTCACTTCTTTCACAGTTCAATCCAAATAAGATGTGGTATATTTGTCATAAGCAATAATAACGCCAAATTTATTTTGCCCACTTTGTTAAAGTTATTTGAAAGAATGAAGAATGCACTTTCTTCCTCTCGTGCTCAATGGAAAAAAGAGAAAGGAAAATAGGTTACTAGAAGTAAGAATTTCACCAAGTGAATTATTCTTGTCGAAAACTGAAAACAAGAGAAATTTTTTAATTTTAAAATTTTTCGAGAACAAACTACAAGAGATTTTTTTTAATTTCTCCATAAATGTTTCATCAAATTTTACAAAATTTAATATTTGAGCATAATTTCGATCGTAGAATCAAAATATGGGGTAAACTCGCTATGTTATTTCAGAAAAAGTCGGATTTTGTTTCAGAATACCTGTGTTAGAACAATGCTGTACGTCTAATATATATTCTAAGTCGCGTTTTCGAGATATGAAAAATGCAAGTTTTGGTTCCCAGTTTCTTTTATAATGTTCCAAGTGAAGGTATCCGCCTTCTTAGACAGATATCCTTGATTGCCAAAGTTTATGGTTTGCCTTAGCTACTTTAAATAAATTAATCAGATGTCTAAGAAAATATTTTTTTCAGAATGCTAGTGCCAGGTTTAAAAAGCTCACTCTCAATTACTGATTACAAATTGAAAAATAGCAGCTAAAATTTTTTATCTAAAAAATTTTATGCACTGTATTCTGTTTTAGTAAATGTGGCAGTTAAAATTTTCAAAAGTGCTTCTGCTCTGGCAGCATAGAGCTGGAGACACCAAAAGTGTAGATATAATTAAAACGACGAATTCAAGGCTATGAAACCAGAGCGAATGCTCTTTTCCCGGGAAATAAAGTAAGCTGTAACTTTAAAAACACACTCAGTAATTTTCTTATTTTGTTAGTTAAGTTTCTTATTTATTTATTTTCAAAGTAATTTCTAATTAAGTAAATCATTAAGTATAAGGATCGTGTTATCATTCACATTTATTTTTGGAGTTTACACAGAATACATGAATAAAAGTGCAGTCGGGTGCCTTTAAAATGGAAATATTACATTAATTGGTTATTTATCGAAACGAATCTAAGAAATTTCTAATTACAGTTTTATATAATTCTGCTGTATTTAAAGCGTAGGGAGTAAAAGCTAAATTAATCTTGGCGTTCTATATTTGGTTCATAAATTAGTATACTATGTCTGATAAACATTCACTCTAATCTCGAGAAACATTTCAGGGTTAAAAGTTTTGAATTTTTCTTCTAACCACTTCACACTGACATGACACTTGAATGGTTTTCCAATGTAAACAAACCGCTTGACTACTTTTGGTTTCGTCTCGCTTGTTACAAGTTACTATGGACTACTTTATTTTTTTTCTGCGAAAACTACACTTTAGTATACATAAGTTTTACTGCGACTGTTTAAATTCATAGTTTGAAATTCTAAATTATTCAAAACGATATATGATATATCGTAATATTCTTCAATTCGATATATAAATGCGATATTGAGTAATATACATTTTGGATGAGACTACAGAAAAGGATATCTCTCCTGTGCCAGTCATCAATGCTACCTTATACATTTCGATTAGAAATAAAAGGTTTTCAATTTTGGAGTGGAGAAGTGGTTTTCGTATTATTAATATAAGTCGAAGTAAATGTAAAACTGCATTTTCAAAGAGACTGCTTCACTGTACAAATAAATTTGGGAGCTGCGCAACGCACCCTTTGTTCACGTAATTATGTGATACAATATCAATAAGGAAATATTGACATCTATGGGATTCTTTCCTTGCTGCATACTTTCCAAATGTAAGTTTTGTGAATAATTTACAAGTGTTGAGTTAATGTTTGGCAAGTATGATTACATTTAGAATGCTTTGAAGGGCTGTATAATCATTAGTATTTTTTGAAGTAGAAGTATATAAAAATTAGCAATTCCCTCGCTGGGGCTCGAACCCGGGCCTCTAGAATACTCGCCGAGTATGCTACCGTTAAACCACGAAGACATGCTAGAATGAGGGAGAAAATACCTTGCATACTCCCCTCTTAAAGGGTGACTGGGGGTGAAGTGACCCAATCGTTAAATCCTGGTGGCGACGAATTATTATTCACCACATTTTATTTCGAGCGCCACTCTAGAGCCATTTGGATTTTTGAAGCATGAGTCCATGAAAAATAAGCAACGCCCTCGCCGGAACTCGAAACTGGACCTGTCCAATGCGTGTCGAGTGTGCTACAGTTACACCACGAAGGCATGGTGGAACGAGGTAGGAAATACCTTATAAATATGCGCATGTCAGCGGCAATGCTGTGTATGATTCTGTGAGCTCTTTTTTTATATATAACTAACAGTCTCTCCCAGGTGTTGTAACTCTAGGTCTACATGGAACATGTCTTCTAGACACAGAATCCTAGGTTTCATATTGATTCCATACTCGGTGGGCCACACTACGAGAGATACTGAGACGTCTAGCAGCATCAGCTTGTGATCGATCTAGCAGTATCAGCTTGTGAGTTCCATCCATCGGATAGCCCGCCATCTCAACGAATCCGGCAAACGACTTCTCCTGGATATTAATAAACTCTCTAGGATATTATCCACGAAACTGTAATAACAACTGAAGATCAACACTCGTGAATAAAAATTACATTTTTTTCCTCCAATTCCTATATAAATATTCATTTCTATAAAAGAAAAGTGGTAGCTATAGTTTTTGCATATATTTTCTTAAACTTTGCTACTGTCATGCATATGAACTGTTAATTTAAACGTTACTGACATTTTTGTAATGGTAAGCTTCGAAAAACATGCCGTTGCTTAACTTTTGGAGGCCAGTGTATTTTATTGATTTTGGATATTTATTTGAAATATTATTGATACTTTTGAATTTTACACAAAGATTGATTTTAAAACATTTGATTTTAAAAATTCTAAATTTTTATTGTATGAATAAAATTTTTATTCCTGGATGATTGCTATTGTTGTTCTTAAGTGTGAGGATTTTAAATTGTTGCAATTTAAGCCATTGTGCCTGCAGCTGCTTGTAGGCTCTCTGCTACAGACAATATTATCACCATACAGGAACCTTATTATATAAATATTAATATAACATACATTGCTGGGAGTGGAGAGTTATTAATACGCAGTGCCATTATAATTACTAGAAAAGATAATAAATTTACGGTCGATGTGACTTCGCACTGCATTATGGCTACATAGATATCGTATAAATGTTTCTCCCTGGGAATTATCTCTGTCCACGTCTCACTGGCGGAAGACCTCAGCTGTCATTTAAACAACCTGGAAGATATTTTAAACAAGTGTGATTATGATTTTATTATTATTAGAGATTTTGACGCAAAATATTTTAATTGGAGGGCAAGAATTTTGGGCCATAAGGGAATTTTAACATGTGATTTTATCCTTTTATAAAATTTAAAACGTTTTAATGAAGAGGATTCTGTAGCCACATTTTCCTACCCTGTGGGAGATGGATGGACCGATTTAGTTTGGAGCTCTAAGAGTTTGGATATGTCTTGTACTCAAATGAAAATATTGGAAGAATCAAGCTTAAGTGACCATAGATATATTCATGTGAATCTGAAATCCATTGAAATTGAAAAGAAAATTGGGAATATTTACTCTAATAGTATAAGAAGAATTAAAAGTCTTTTTGAAAATATTAAGACATACATAAGTTTTAAAGATAAAACTGTTCCTTGTAATTCCCGAGAAGAGTAAAATAATGTGATTCTCAGAGTGGAAGATTTTATTGTTGATAAGATGAATAGATATTTAAAGAAAGATATAAAGGAAACAATAAGACTGTCTGATCGAGCCCAGAGCTTCAAACACTGAGAAGGAAAACTCATGCTCTAAGGAAAAGTTCTCAGGTTGCGGACTTGGATACTGAGACAAAAATTCGAAGGAATATCGGTGATAAACGTATACTGGCCTCATATAAGAAAACGATTAAAAGGTCAAGAAGGAAAAATCATATATTTATGAAGAATAAAATATAGCATGATATGTTTCATATACAAGCCACAAGTAAAAGATAAGAAAATATGATTCTAAGAAAATATGGTTGCAATGAGGTCACTTCTGTTGAAGGCCAGTACGATTGCTTAATAAAAGACACACTCAGATTAGATAACTGCTCGGTAACCACGGTTTTGAAACAAATCAGCATGTAGAAAGATGAGGAATGGAGGAACTTAGTTACGAAGAAATTTTCAACACCATTATTAATCTCAGGACTGATACGTCCCCCGAACTGGATAGGATCGGGACTGTACTGGTTAATAACTTGTTTAAAGAATATACATCTTTTTATATATTATTATTTAATAAATATTTGCAATTACGAGTTTTCCCTGATAGCTGGAAAACAGGAAAATTAGATTTTGATTCCTAACCATTCTGGAGGGTTAAGACCAGTTTGCTTATTATGTACTCATGCAAACATCTTGGATAAACTTTTGACTAACCGGATAAACTTTACTTTGACGAATAAATTTTACTTATGAGAATCAATATGGCTTCCAGAAATATAAATCAACCGAGCTGGCGTTGCATAAAGTTGTTCAACTTGTCAGCGATAAAAAGGATAAACAACATGTAGCCCTGGTCTCATGCGATGGCCGGGGACTTCTACAATCTCCGTACTGAAAGAAATTTGTATTAACAAACATGATAATATTAAAAATTATTTGGAGAACAGAATTATTATCTTTAATGGTAACTCTGAAGAAATAAATTTGAAATATGAAACTAATCGTGGATGTCTTCAAGGCTCCTGTAGTGCCCCCCTGTTCTGGAGCCCTATAGATAACAAATTGTTGCACATCGACATTGTGAACATAGAAATTTTTTGGGATGCAGATGATATCTTCACAGTTGTTATGGGTGATTCCCTTAAGAACACAGGACATTCTTTTTATGAACTCGCAGCTGTCTTTCAAAAACGGAGTTCGAAAGAACAGATTTCGTTCAATTTAGAAAAAACTAACGGTGTATTTTTTTCTCGGGGTGGAAAAACTGTACGACATCCCAGATTAAAATTCAATCAAAAAGCATCAAATTTGTTGATAATTTAAAATATTTTGGTATTTTCATTGATGAGAAGTTGAATTTTATAACACATTTTAAATATATACAAAGGAATATCGAAAAAATATTAAATTTTTACAAAAGGAATTGTACTTCACATGATCTTGCATTTAAGTGTTTCACCCTGAGGAATGTATATGAAAATGCTATTTTGCCAAATATTCTTTATAGAATAGGCGCTTGGGGGTTGCTGGGCAGGGAAGCTAGTCAGGCTCAGATCAAAACTTGATTCTTTGCAGAGGACCTGGTTACTTGCTATTACCAGATGTTTTCGTACAGTCTCGACTGAGGTGGTCTACGTGTTAGCTGTAGTAACACCTGTCTCATTAAGTTACAAAGTTTATTATGATGCATTTCTATTTAGACATGGACTTGTTCCTTGTATGTATTACGTATGGAAGTACAGATCTTCATAGTAGTGTTGTTGAATAGATACAAAATAATGGTATTCACCCTCAAAATGTATTCGGAATTCCATTTTATAGAGATATTCGAATTGATGCAGAAATTGAAATTTATTATGAGGGTCAAGATATAGGGGGAGGTTAGGGCCTGTACCTTTTTAGTGTTTTTTTATGGTCTAGAGATTTATTCTAAAAAGATGAATATGAAAACTATCAATTCTGTATATCAGGCATAAATTTATTCTATAAAAGAAGTCTTCCAATAAGATTGACTCACATTTGCGAGAATCATATTCAATTATTCTATATTCAGACCCTTTGTCTGCTCTGCTTGCGCTCTCCCGCCCGACTCATAACAATTAGCTTATGAATGAAATTAAATGTTTGTATAGAAAACATAGAAAAGAACACACATTATACCTGTAGTGGGTTAAGTGCCCTCTTGAGTGTGTGGTAATGAAAGGACTGGACAAAGAGGTTGTCCTGGGGAGTGGAGCCATTTGTCATGATATTCAAGAGTCAAGGAAAAAGACCATTACCATTATGAAAGATCATCTGTTGAAACAACGGAAGTATAGATGGGAGACATCTGAGAAAGATATTAAATATTTAAACTTATATGCATCAATAAAAAAGCGTCTATTATGAGTGATATAAATCTTAACCAAATAGTTACCAATCATGGTAGGTTTCCCGCCTGTCTAAATAGATTCTACCTCCAAGGAGAACTGCTTATGCAAAATATGTAATTCTTACGGAGATGCAGCTCACATTGTCGGGGACTGTCTATTAGCAGGGAGTGTGAGGACAAAATATGTATCATTCAGTATGCAAGATTTGGATAAGAAAAAGGAAAGGAAAGAAGATATGCTAGAGAAATAATGAACATTATTAATATGAATAAGAAGACTATTGGAATTGAGAACTAGATTTACTTTTATTTTTGTTTTCATTTGTAGTGGGCTATGTACGTGTTAGATTTCTGTAACGAGTTTACACAACGTTTAACAACGCTATCATATTTAAATTTGTTATGCTCGTTTTGAGTGTTAATTTAATTCATTGGCTTTGCAACCTTTTGCTAACAGTAATTTTGAGTTTGATATGCCCCCTTTTTGTGTCTATGAATGTAATTTTTTCCCTGTTACTCGAACGCTGACCTGGTTTACTCAGAGGCTAGTTTTACACTCATGTCCATAAATTAAAGATAATTCGGAGTCACGCGGAAATCGAACTCTAAAATAAATATATCACCTGTAAAATCACTACACACATCTTCAAGAATCATATGCAAAGCATTTCAGTGCAATAATCGAATACTTATGACACAAAGGACGCATTTGGATGATTTTTTACGTGGTAGAATTATCGGCCGTCTGGAATGTGGGCGTACCCAACTGAAAGTATCAGACGAACTTGGAATTGCCCAGAGTGTCATCTCCAGGCTTTGGCAACAATTCCAAGATGATGGTAATGTGAGTAGACGTTATAGCACAGGTCGCCCCAGAGTTACAACGCCGAATGAGGACCGGTATTTGGCAGTTACTGCCAAAAGAAACAGGCAGAGCACAGCCTCAGACCTGTCTCGTCAGTTCTCATCAGCCGCTGGTACGACAATTTCAAGGCAGACCGTGTACAGACGCTTGGGGCAGATTGGTCTATATGCTCGTAGACCTGTCAGATGCGTTCCATTTACTGCAACTCACTGTCGCCTGCGGTTAGCCTGGAGTAGATATTGCGGACACGACAACAGTGGGCTTGTGTGACGTTTTCCGACGAGTCCAGCTTTAGCTTGCAGTCTGATTCTCGCCGGACTTTCATATGGAGAGCTCCAGGTACCCGTTACCGCCAAGAAAACATCATTGACCGACACCGTTACGGTGGTGCAGGAGTGCTCGTTTGGGGTCGAATTATTCTGGGTTCCAGAATTGACCTGCATGTTCAAATTGGAACCATGATAAGCCAAATCTATCGAGACGTCATTCTGGAACAACATGTACGTTTGTTTCGGGGCGCACAATTTGTGTTTATGGATGACAACGCCCGTCCTCACCGTGCAAACATCGTAAGCGAATGCCTTCAATCAGAGGATATCACCCGTATGGACTGGCTAGCACTCTCACCGGACAGCACGTGTGGGACATGCTTGGCCGACGAGTTGCAGCCCGTCAACCTCCTCCTACATGTCTACCGGAACTTCGGAGAGCATTGCTTTTTGAATGATGTAATATCCCCCAAGATCAGATCGATAATTTGATACTCAGCATGCCTAGGCGTTGTACGGACTGTATTGCATCGTCTGGGAGACATACAATGTATTAACAATCATACCAACCATGTAATATTGGTTTTTTGTAAATAGGTTTTTTTGTAATTTGCTCCGGGAAGATATATTTGCTAATTTTTTTAATAATATCAAACATATAGCATCTTTTTTTTTTTTGCTCTTTACCTTTTGTTTAAGAAATAAGCTTTACAAATAAGTCAAATTTGTTTTGCTTATAACTCTTCGTCTGCCTGATTTTGCATTATCCTTAATTTATGGACATGAATGCATTTTGCTGGTTTGGTCTTTTTTTGCGGGAAGCGCAGCCAGGCTGCTGGCTCCCTCGTTTTTGGTTGGATTGGCCGGTGTTGAATAATTTGAAGGTAGAAAAACGCTAGAGGGCGCTGTTGCCCATGTTAATGGAGAGAAGAAAGTTTGCTTCTGTTGAAGGCGGCGGCCTAAGAATACGTTCTGTATATAGTTCATTAAAAATTATGTAAAATGTATAAAGCTTTATGAATCACTGAACCACCAAGATTAGATTTGAGAAAACGCAATACTACATGGTGCATGCGGCGAAAAGCTTTGATTTAGGAAGCCTTTGTGTGTTCAAAACAAAAAGTGGAATGAAGTTATCTACTTTCGATTTGGATTCAAGATGGAAAGTTCATATGCAAGGGACAATGGAATTCCAAATTGAGGTAGGGAAATCTTAAATTAATCATTTAGTGATTATTTGTAGTAAATTAGTAAATATTATTGCTGTCTTGGGTGTATTTAAATTAAATAAAATGGAAGATAAGTTAGAGAAATTGAAACGTAAACGTTCCTCATTGAGATCGTCTGTTACAAAGTTAATTAAACTGATTGAAGATAAATTAAAAATTGAAGTTGAGGAAAATTCGATAAAAGAATTACGGGAATTGTATGAATTATTAATCGAAAAGAAAAATAAACTGAGAAAGCTTGACGATGAAATACAAGAGTTAATTGATGTTAACTTAATCGAAGAAGATTATAGTTTAAGTGAAGAATATAGTGACAAATGTGTAATTGCTTGTAGTCAAATTAAGCAATTTCTAGATGAGGTTACCACAGTACCACCAGCGCAGAATTCCCAAAATTCTGATTTAAACCAGTCTAGTGGTAATGGAATTTCACAGATAAGTTCCAGTTCTAGTGGAAATAGTACGCTGAAATTACCAAAATTAATGATTGATAAATTTTGGGGAGACCCCAAACAATGGCATGAATTTTGGAATAGTTTTGAAACTTCGATAGATAAAAACGAAACGCTCTCAAAAATACAAAAGTTTGCATATTTAAAAACATTCCTAACAGGACAAGCTTCGAATATTGTTTCAGGCTTTGAATTAACAGAAAGTAATTATGATAGGTGTGTAGCTTCACTAAAAGAGAGATATGGGCGAAAAGACCTGATAATTAATTCATTCATGAATAAAATTCTCAATTTAGAAGCCGTTAAAAATTCTGCGAACGTAAAGGCTTTACGTAAATTGTATGACGAATTAGAAGTTTCGATACGTAATTTGGAAGCTTTAGAGGTAACTTCTGGCTCATATGGCCATTTACTAATTCCAATATTATTAAATTTAATTCCGGACGATTTAGTTTTGGAATTTAATCGGAAAAGGGGATCGAAAGATAAAGTTGAAATTTCGGAGCTAACACAATTTATTAAAACAGAAATAGAATGCAGAGAAGTTTCAAATTTAGTCTTAAATGAAAGAAAAAATCATGCACCTCCGCGATTCGAGCAATCAAAACATGAAACTAGAAAATATGTAAAAAATACACCCACGGCTGCATTTCATACTGCTGTTAACCGAAATTGCATCTTCTGTAATAATTTGCACGAGTCATTTAAATGCGAAGTAAATGTTCCTGATAAATTAAAGAAACTAAGATCCGAAAACCGATGCTATTCTTGTTTTAAAAAATTTCATACATCAAAAATGTGTAGAAATAAAACTAAGTGTAATAAATGTAGCGGAATGTATCACAATGAATCAATTTGTACTAATAAATCCCCTGTGAACAAAAAGTCAGAACTAAATTCCGAAAACGAAACTGAATCTCTGACTTTGAATTCTGAGGAAAGAAATAGAGTTCAAAATTTAAAACTGATTACGTCTGTTCCTCAATGTAATAATAATAATGACTGTAATGCCAGGGAAATATTATTACAAACTTGTTCAGTTTATGCTTGTTCTAAATATAAATCAAAATTAACTAGATTAATTCTCGATCAAGGCAGTCACAGATCTTTTATAACGAAAAAATTGGCCGACTATTTAAAACTTATTCCAATCCGTTATGAAAGACTTTCTGTTTATTCATTTGGTGCAACTAAGGCAATAAATCATTCCTATCCGGTCGTTGAAATAGAAATTAGGAATTGGAAACAAAATAATAAAATAAAAATTGAATGTTTGATCTCGGATGTTATTTCCTCGGCGCCTATCAATGTACCTAGTAAGCAAATTGCAGACTTCATGGAGCGTTTGGGTTTGCAGATCGCCGATTGCTCTGGAAGAAATAACACAGATGTTGAAATATTAATTGGAGGGGATGAATTCTGGAATGTTGTTTATTGCGAAAGAATTAAAATATCTGACGGACTGTACGCAGTCAGTTCTATGTTTGGTTGGGTGGCTGCAGGAATCGAGAAAAATAAAACCAATAACAATTGTTCTGAAAATTTAGCGATAATGACAAACACTGTTGTGTTAAAAGATTTAAGAGGTTTTTGGGAATTAGAACACATGGGAATTAATGATTCTAATGAATATTCCGATATTGACTGCGAAATAATAGACCAGTTTGAAAGAAATTTGCAGTTTAAAAATGGTAGATATGAGGCAAATTTAATCTGGAAATGCACTCCGAATAATCTAGGAAATAATTTTGAAGTAGCAAAGAAACGATTCGTGAACCTTCAAAATAAATTAAGTAAAACTCCGGAGACCTTTCAGGAATATAAAAAAATAATTGAAACCCAGATATTAGAAGGAATTGTTGAGGAATGTCCTAATAATGATACAAATTTGGGATATTTTATGCCGCACCAAGCAGTGATACGATCTAGTGAAACCACTAATGTAAGAATTGTATATGACGCTAGCTCAAGAGCTGTGAACACGAATTCGTTAAATGATTGCCTTGAATCGGGACCTAATCTAAATCCCAATATACTAGACGTCATGTTAAAATTTCGTAAATTTAAGATAGCGTTTTGTGGAGACGTTGAAAAAGCCTTTTTGATGATAGGAATTGCAGAAGGTGATAGACAATTTCTAAAATTTCTTTGGTTTGCTGAAAATAATGACTCTTTTAAGATTATGCAAATGTGTCGCGTAGCTTTCGGCTTGACTATATCACCTTTCATTTTGGCTGCTACTATAAAATATCATATTCGGAAATATAAAGATAAAATGCCGGACAGTTTCGAAATGTTAAACTCTTCTATCTATGTTGATGATCTGTATTTCGGAGCAGGAACGGTTGAAGATGCATATCGGTTATCTGCAGATGCGGTTAACATATTTAAGGATGCTGGGATGAATTTCAGAAAATTAAGAACTAATTCTAAAGCATTAAATGATTTATGGGTCTTAAATGGAATAAAGGAATTAGATAACAAATTAACTAGTGAATCAAATTTTTTGGGCATGATTTGGAATTCCATTGAGGACAGTATAAAGTTAAATTTAAAAAATTTAATTGACTTTTCTACAGAGAATGATTTTACTACGAAAAGGAAAATTATACAAAGTATCGCCCAAATATACGATCCATTTGGATTTATTGCACCCTTTGTTATTCGGTCGAAAATCATTATTCAAGATATCTGGCGTTCTGGTGCTGACTGGGATGAGGTCCTTCCTGCAGAAATTAAGGACAAATTTAACATTTGGAGGAATGAACTTTGTGATTTAACTGAAATATCGATTCAGCGAAATTTCTTTGATGATGATCCAAAGAATGTAAGCCTTCATCTATTTTCGGACGCTAGTCTTAAAGCATATGGGGCTATCGCATACTTCAGATATTGTACGAATGATTCAGAAATTAAAACTTCTTTTATCATGTCAAAATGCAGGGTTGCACCTTTAAGATCAATCACTCTCCCTCGTTTAGAGTTGATGGGAGCACTCGTGGCTGCTCGAATGTATAAATATTTAAAGAAATTGTTTGGTGATTTAATTGAGAATGTTTACTTTTGGAGTGACTCTGAAATCGCCATTACTTGGATTAAAGGTTCGCCAAATAACTGGAAACCATTTATTGCCAATCGTGTTACGGAAATACAAGGTATATGCCGCACAAAATGGTGGAACCACTGCGAAGGGAAACAAAATCCTTCAGATCTACTGACTCGAGGAATTAGTGCTCAGGCACTAGTTAAGAATGATTTGTGGTGGCATGGGCCACACTGGTTACGTTTTCCTATTGAAAACTTTCCGAAACAAAAGAAACTACAACCAAATTCAGAATCGTTAGAGTCAAGAAAAGCTGTTACTTTGATTGCACCCGTAATTGGAAACAAATCCCCAATTTTGGATATAGGAAAATTCAGTTCTTTACGAAAATTACTCCGAATTACTGCCTACATGTTAAGATTTATTGGGAGGCTTCTGAAAAAGTCTACAGAAAATGGACCTTTAAATGCGTCTGAGATTGAAGCAGCAGAACTTTATTGGGTAAAAATCACTCAACGAGAATTGTATCAAGTGGAAATAACTAAGCTAGCAAATGGAAAAACAATTCTCGATTCTTCTATATACTCCCTTAATCCAAAGCTTGATGAGGAGGGGGTTCTACGATTGAAAGGTCGCATTCAATTTGCAGACTGTCACGAGAATTTAAAACACCCTATTCTGTTACCCTCTAAATGCAAGTTCACCGAGTTGATCATCATGGACTCGCATGAAAAGGTATTCCATGCTGGAGTTAATTCGACGCTAACTCAGATCAGAGCCAAATACTGGATCATAAAAGGAAGGCAACGTGTTAGGACTGTCATCACCAAATGTCTGATCTGCAGACGTTATAATGCTCGTCCTGGGGTACAGGATATCGCTCCACTTCCTCCGGACAGAATCCAAGAGTCGCCTCCATTTGCTGTGACCGGGTTAGACTTCGCAGGCCCATTTTATACGAAAGATAGCCAATGTAAAGTTTACATGCTATTGCTAACGTGTGCAGTTACTCGTGCCTTACACATAGAGATTGTAACTGATCTGGGCACTGAAAGTTTTTTACTAGCTTTCCGTAGATTTCTAGCTCGAAGAGGACTGTGTACCACCGTGTATTCCGATAATGCCAAGACTTTTATAAAGGCTGATAAGGAACTTAAACGTATTTTTAAAATTTTGAGTGACTCATCTGTGAAAGAACTGTTTTCTGCTAGAGGCATTAATTGGAAATTTATTATTGAGAGGAGTCCATGGTGGGGAGGGTTTTGGGAGCGTATGGTACGAACCATAAAATCCAGTTTACGCAAGGTTATTGGTCGATCATCCCTTACTGTTAAAGAACTTGAAACAGTGCTCATTGAAATCGAGGCAATGATTAATTGTAGACCAATTACCTACGTATTTAGCGATCCCAGTGAACCTTCTCCACTAACGCCTTCTCATTTTCTGGTTGGTAGACGATTGCTATCTCTACCTGGTAATAAAATAACACCAGATAACGTGACTGAATCAAGAAGTTCAATTATCAAACGATATAAATACCATCAAGATATTTTAAGTCATTTTTGGAAGCGTTGGAGAAAGGAGTATCTTTTGAATTTGAGATCTGCCAATATTTGTCCTCCAAACTCGAATGCATCACAGTTTAAAATCAATGATATTGTCTTGATTCATGACGATAAACTTCCTAGAAATCTCTGGACGATAGGTAAAATTTTGGAATTAATGCCTGGCAGAGATGGTAAAGTAAGATCCTGTATAATCAAAACACCTACTGGTACTTTAAAAAGGCCTGTACAATTGTTGTATAATATGGAACTTAACTAATATTTGTATTTTTTATTTTTAGGTTTGATTTCCTGATATCTCTGATAGGTAACATTTAATGTTTAGTAAAATTTATATGCTTATATTTATGCATGCTTGTTTGTCATATTTAACCAATTTTCTATGATTAACTGTCGAAATATTAGTTGATTGTTTCAGAATATTACTGAAAGATGAACTCTCCACCGAGTTCAGGTGGGGAGTGTTGAATAATTTGAAGGTAGAAAAACGCTAGAGGGCGCTGTTGCCCATGTTAATGGAGAGAAGAAAGTTTGCTTCTGTTGAAGGCGGCGGCCTAAGAATACGTTCTGTATATAGTTCATTAAAAATTATGTAAAATGTATAAAGCTTTATGAATCACTGAACCACCAAGATTAGATTTGAGAAAACGCATTACTACAGCCGGTCTTCCTTTTAGTGATATGGCGGGCTTATGTCCGCTAAGTGGACTGGGGGCTGTACCGGTTAATACTAATACAAATACCTGATAAGGTATTTAAATACCTACTAAGACACACCTGCTAAAAGGTAAAAATTTAACTAAAATCCGAAGTAATCTAGTTTCCTATATAATGAAAAATACTGAAATGACAAAAATCTTATAGAAGATAGAAAGAGGCAAAGTGTTAGAATATTCAAAAAAGGAAAGGAAAACACTCAAAGGCACCTATAATGAAGAGTCAGAAGGATTTTTAAAATGATTTATTTAAAGACAAGATTTAAATTCGTTCATCAATTGTCTTTCATAAACTATTAACGTAGTCTTTAAATATTTCACAAAATAGTGTTTCTTGAAGTTCATGTTTCCCTTTTTTATTATCTGCCAATTATAATAATGAAACATTTGTGATGTATTTAAAACCTACTGAAGAATTCAACGCATGAATTAAATAAGAAAGGTTTACTTTAGAAAATTAAATATGACAAAAAAATAGATGAGCTATTTTATTTAAAATAACAATGTTTGTACTTGGTAATTAGAAAAATAATTTACTAAACTGTGTAACACTCAGCCTTCTCATACCATATAATTTTGTTTTATTTCTAACTTCGGAAGTTTTTAAGATAACTGTAAATAATATTTCGAATTTAGCATGGTACAGGCAAAACTTTCCAGGTTTCATTAAAGCATTTTAAAGCTTATGTTCATAACAGCTCTCCTCATAAATGAATTCGAAGAATGCATCTAAATTCCTTCGTAATTCTACAGGATGAATATAATTCAAGATAGTACGAATAAGTTTGTTTTGTCATTATCTCGGCTTGAAAACTAATTTTTGCCTCATTTCAAAACTTCAGAGAAACTCGTATTTCTTTGTCTTATGAATAACTCAGTTATTTCCATCTTCCTTTTCATTTTCATATTTATTCTCAGTCTCTGAAGAAATAAAAGGTTTTATAATTATTTTTATTTTTAAGAGCAATTATTCCATTAAATGAAGAGGACAATCTAGTTTTTGATAGTTTTTCAAAACTTAAATGACAAAACTTGACGTAAATCACAGTGCTAAGCACAGATACTTTAATTCACGTCCTTAATTCACTCTATAATTAAGAATTATCTATTCTAACCGTGACACTGCAGATAATTTCATTATGTTTTTTCTCGCGAATGATGTCGCCAATTTTAATACCTCAGAAACGTTCACTGTAAGACATGGAAATCATTTAATTTACTTCTGTTTTTCTTATTTAATTATATCTAATTAAATACTTCCTCAAAGAACAAAATTCTTCATTTTACGTCCTAAATGATTTTTAAAATACATAAAAGTGCACTAATTCTTCAAAAAATTATGTCTTTCGTCTCTGTTATTATTTTATTTTTAGATTTTGTACGACCATAATTCTAGAGTGAATCTTCATGTGAAATGGTGAAGAGTGGTATAACTCCTAACATATGATGCTTAACCTAGAAATGTGCGGAAGTAAAGAAATCTGAGAGAGAAATATGCAAATGAGAATTGTAAAAGAAATTCAAAATAAACATTCTATAGTGTGATGTATAATACTTTGATTATTTGTTTAGTTTTTATTATAGTTTACAAATGTTTCAACGTTATTTTAATTTAACTATTTTATCCATCATAACTTAAATAGAATATTTTATTTCCTCTATAAACACACAGTTAAGTTTTTTTAAATACAGACAGTGTGAGTTTACACACAGTTTCTACTTTTACAGAAGAATCCTTTCGATTCTTCAAAACTTCTAAAAAAGAACTGAAATAAGTAAACCCTTGATTATTGTGCAAAACAGCAAAATGAAACATTGTAAAGTTGTAAAATATTTAAGGGTAGCTTCATATCTCTATATATATAAAGAAGAATGCCTGTGTGTTTGTTCGCAGTCACTACTGTAGCTATCGTCACCAAACATTCTACAATTCTTTTCTGGGTCCACATTTTTCCAAAAAATGTAGCTAAAATCAGATATTTTAATTAAAAACTCTGATAAGTCTAATTTTTGCCCTCATTTTTCCTAATGGCAACAGTATTGCACATAAAAATCTGCTTTATTTCGAGAAGTGTTGCCACTGCTACCTTTCAAACAGTAGTTTGTTAGTCCAAAGGGATTTAGTCCCGAAGAAACTATTACTTTCGTTTTGCGATTTTGCGTCGATTCACTCTGAATGTCCGTTTCACTTTTCAAACTGTTGCCACTAAATGTTATCGCTCTGCATTAAATTTTAAAAAATGAAAAATCTGCATAAATGTATGCATGTTTCTCGCATTGTGATAAAACCTAGAGCCATCGAATTTTGAATGACGTAATGCTACTGCGAATATGGGCATCTGGAAGCCCTAATTTTGAATTTGAAATTTGCTTTATTATCGATTTTATGTTTTGTAACATTTCAACGAATTTCTGATTAACAAACTAAATGATTTCAAAGCGAGCAATGGCAACACTGTACGGAAAAAAAAACATTTTTATCTCCAGCGCACGAGACTTACGGAAATTCTAAAGATATGTTCATTTTAAAATGATTTTGCGATATTGATTTTGAACTGAATTTTATGGTTTGAGTACGTAGCACATGATATTTAATAAAAAAAGGTAGCACACGAAACGTTAAAAAAACGCGCCTTTGGACGTCATTTAAAATCTGAAATCTTTCAGATTTTTTTTATTATTATTAATAAATATTTGTAAATTTTGCGATGAAATAAAAATAGTATTGTCGAACATTAGATACATTATTCCCGATTCCAAAAATTCGTGGGAAACCATTTCGCCTGTTCCCGTCTTCCAACGACTTTACTCAGCCGAAATATTATTTAAAAACTCTGAAAACATTAATTTTCGCACTCATTTTTCCAAGTGGCAACAGTACGCGCGTTGGAGATAGAAGCACCTTATTTCAAAAAGTTTTGCTACTCCTCGCTTTCAAATCGTACAGTCTACTAATAAAAAAATTGAAAGTTTTACAAAATCTATATGAAATGTGTGCCACATTTATTCGACTAAAATTGAATCTAGGTGAAATATAGAATGGAATGTGAACTTTTACAACCATTTCATTATAAAGAAGAAAATCATTAAAAACTAAGTGTCATTGTTGCTGATATAATGAGATAATATTAGTTTATTTTTCGATCGAAATTTTTATATGGGTTCCATATCGCATGAGACTGAAAAATGTATGACTATGAATCGTTTTTTTGTGTCTTTATTAGAGAAGTATTACATCGGTATCGTTCTCTCTGTTGTTAGATAAATTACTCTCTATCTAACTTTACTGGCGTCGGGTACTTCAGGTAGTTTATTATAATTATCCTTTATTATCGTCATGTTATATTTTGCAATCTCAAATTTAAGATATTTTTAATTCTACTATAACTATCTCCTTGAAAAACGTGATATAAAAAACATACATTTAGCTTCCGCCCACAAAAATCGAAAATGGATATTTCAGAATTTCGTAAAAAAATTGGTAGATTTTTTAAAAACCCAGCTACCTAAATATAAATTTATGAAGTACATTTTATGCTGAATAAGAAACAAAATTTAAATCCATTCTGAAAGATTCAAATTATAACTCGAAAAATTTACCATTAAATTTTATATAATAAAAAAACATAAAAAATCTGAAAGATTTCAGATTTTAAATTACGTCCAAAGGCGCGTTTTTTTTAACGTTTCGTGTACTACCTTTTTTTATTAAATATCATGTACTACGTACTCAAACCATAAAATTCAGTTCAAAATCAATATCGCAAAATCATTTTAAAATGAACATATCTTTAGAATTTCCGTAAGTCTCGTGCGCTGGAAATAAAAATGTTTTTTTTTCGTACAGTGTTGCCATTGCTCGCTTTGGAATCATTTAGTTTGTTAATCAGAAATTCGTTGAAATGTTACAAAACATAAAATCGATAATAAAGCAAATTTCAAATTCAAAATTAGGGCTTCCAGATGCCCATATTCGCAGTAGGATTACGTCATTCAAAATTCGATGGCTCTAGGTTTTATCACAATGCGAGAAACATGCATACATTTATGCAGATTTTTCATTTTTTAAAATTTAATGCAGAGCGATAACATTTAGTGGCAACAATTTGAAAAGTGAATCAGGCATTCAGAGTGAATCGACGCAAAATCGCAAAACGAAAGTAATAGTCCTTCGGGACTAAATCCCTTTGGACTAAAAATCACAGACTTTACTTTAAAATTGTATTTTAATCTTTGTATACCGATTTCAATTTAATGCATACAATATTTTCAAGCTAAGCAGTAACGATCAGCCTCTTACAGCAGTGTTCAAACTTTACGGCAATACTGCACTATAAAAATGCAAATTATCCCAAAAAACAATCTCGTTACCCAGTCAGTGCAATTAACTTATATTATACCAGCAATTCAGATTTTTCAGGGCTTTTACCTACCTTGCAACCGCACTATAAATTTTTGGTACACAATTTGGGGTCGCGACTTACAGTCTGAATACCATTGGCCTATTTGGCAAAGGTTTGTTTTGGTTTATGTGATTACTGTAAGGCCTCAAGGACTATCTGTCTAAAGGGAGGTACGCCTTCGCGAGGGGCTAGAGGAAATTGGTTGGTATACAAGTTACACATGGGGAAAACCACGGAAATGTCAATGCAGCCAGCTCGTTCGAGGGGTAAAAACCTCGGATCGAATTATTAGTTTTCTACGACTTCGGACAGACTTCAGTGGTCGACCCCTCGGCTATAAGTTTAGAATTATCTATCCAAATATTTAAGGCATGAAACATAAATTAATACGTTCAAATTTACCTCCGTCCAGACGGCATGGTGGTTAGGGGAACCTACTGCGTTACCGAAGCGCCCAGATTCGAATCCCGGAGACGGCATGGCTGTACTTGTCCGTCCTTTCTTAGAAGGTAACTGCGGTCTCTCTATTAAGTGTTTCCACAAAAAAGTGGCTACCGTTTCTGGCCTTAGTACTAGGCAAGCCGAAGTCAACTGAGTGCCTGCTAATGGGAAAAAAAGTGAGTTGTTAAAAGTAACACTGGCAAGTAGCTGGAAAGAAGACTTACTTAATCTGATATTATTTCATCATATAACTATCATCACATGGTTACTTAAGTGCTTTCTTAATAAAGAAAAGATTTAATATTTTAAGAATTAGGTCTACATCTACTTCCCTGGATCACTTGTGCATCTCAAGTGGCTATAACTTTTATTTTCAAAATCCACTGATCAGAAAAAATTAATACCTCAGAAAATTCAAACGATTTTTAAGGTATTCCCATAGATAAATTTAAATTAAGAAACATAATTAATTAACCACTAAGAATGGGATTATTTTCGGAAGTTCATTATCTCCTTCTTTAAATGTAACATGCTATTCATTTTTAAGCTTAACTAAAATGTTTTAATTTCAAATATCTCATTGATCTTACTGCATTTGCGCAATTATCAGCATTTGTTATCTAACTAAAAAAGTTTTAATATATTTTTTTAAACTGGAAGGTAGGAGAGATATGGTTGTTATCAAATATCTTATGTAGGAATACATCACTGTACCAAACATATTAATAATTCATAATGCGGTGAGAACAAGACAGTATGAATTATTGATGCCTTTGTCTGGCCGTTAAAGCCAAAGACTACTTAATATATTCCATGACAAAAGTAAAAATAAATTAGCCCCATACACGAACAAACATGATCCAAAGACGTATCTGTTGAGGGCACAGACATTATATGGACATTTGTGAAGAAAATGTAAAAAGTTAATATGAATCTAAATTAATGTAAAAATTTATTCGTCAGAAATGATTTTAGTGAAATTGACATCCATTTATGCAAGTACAAATAAAATATAGAAATTTAAGTTCAACTAAAATCCAGAGCATTGTGATGAAAGAATCCCGTAGCGTCCTTCGTGATCAATGTTTGTTCATTTGCGCTCATCGGTTGTTGCTGAAGATGTCTGGAGTGAATGACTTACTGAACCTAGAGGTAATCCGGACCTTGGAGATACTAGATGGCTATGAGGAACCGCTGGTAAAATGTGATCACTGAAACATTTTTTACACCAAAACATAAATACTGAAATTAGTTAAACAAATATCGCATCATCGAAACATGATACAAAATTATGCCAGTCAATTCTTCGTACATAATAAAGCAAACTTTATTTGGTACAAACTTTATTTGCATTAAGTTTGCTTTTTATTTCAAAGAAGCATATGGACTCCATCTAGTTGTACAGAAAGTGTTCCAAAGCTGTTTTAATAAAATTAAAATAAGTATTATTTTACCCTTCAAGACAAATAGATTTACAATAGAACCTAGCGTCACATTTTGCTTAAAGTGTCAGCTCGTTCACTATCTTAATAGGAGATAGGAAGAAAAGCGAAGAATATACGGACGTCGGAAAAGGAAAAGCTTATCTTGAAGAGTCTTCCAGCAACTTCTTCCACAAATACGTTAGCTTAGATATGACGTTGGTGTTTCTCGCAATAGAGTCAGTGTGTCACTGTGCATGAAGCAAGCTTGCACTCCTTCCACGGATAGAATATCCAATCTTTAAAGATCCAGATGATTTTTTTCGATAGCTAGAATTTCTGTCTTCGGATGATAATTAACAGTCCAGAGTTTTCTTCCTTAGTTTATTCAGTGAACAGATCTTATTTCCAGGAAAAGGCGTTTTCAACACCAGCTAAAAACATATCTGAGTGGGTTGACAGCTGTCCTCACATCCTTGCCCCTCTCAAATATCAGCAGAGATTTGCCGGAAACACCTTGGTAATAATCTGGTGGTCTTTTCCAGTTCCCAGAACGTCTGTTGAACGCAGCTTATCATGTCTTCCTAAATCATGTTCTTCTCTATTTGTTGCAGGCTGTCTCGCTCACCAACAAAAGAATATTTTGTATCTTGGACGATGGACTAAATGAATCTGTGACTTAACTCCCAAACTCCATTAAACTTCTTGCTTTCATTCATGCAATCAGTCATATGTAAAGATACCTATTAACACTGTTAAAGATCTCGATGCAAGAATCATTGTTCTGCGGAAAAGAGAAACTCTGCTGCAAGTTTACAAGAAATTTCGCTAATTTTTCATTTGCTGTTGCGAACTATGTAGAGATAGATTGAACGCCACTCTTAGCATCTACTTTGAGGTTTTCTTTGAATGGGAATGTGCAATTTATAATTTCATTAAATTATTCATTATTCATTATTTCATCAAATTATTCATTTAAGAAAAAATATAACAAATAAGAAATCAAACGTTTTGTTTATTTATAATAATTTTATTCATATTGATAATATGCATTTTTAATTTATAACATAGAGACTTTTCATTAAAATTTCATGTTATTTTTATGAATTTATAAAGCAATAAGTTTCCTTTTTATATGATATAGTATTTAAGAATAATATCTTTATCAACAATGCGATTTAGACTTTACAGCCTTAATAACAGTGCTGAGTTTCTGATAGTTTTTGTTCTGAGTTTCTATGGAGAATTTCAAGCAATTCACTTAACAATAATTTCATATAACTTTTAATAAAAATTTTAATATAGCTATAACATATTTCTAAATTTATGTCTTAATTTAGTAAAACAAACAAAATATCTTTTATTGATAACAAACACTTAATCTTAACTCAGAAAAGAAGAAAAATATTATTCACTTTACAAAACTGATTCTTCTATTGTCCTTGATCTCATAATAGGTTGAAATCCACTTGACTTCCTTTCATTGTACAGTGAAACCTTTCTAAGCTGACCACTTATAGTACTAAATAATTTTGATCTTTTGTACAGATAGCCGTTTTAGAGAAGTTGCTAATAAAGCATGATCGTTATCGATTTGCATAATTTAGAATATTTCAGGTTTTCGTAGTCCAAGTGTTTTATGTCTGTTTTATACTGTTATATTATTAAAAATAGCAGTTAATTGCATTTCTGACCTTTAAAATTACTAAATCATGAAGAAAATGTAAAACAAACCTAAAATTTACATAAAAGGTAGAACATGTTGGGATATCAATGATGAACGCTTCATTGCCAGTGCACATTATAAGTTGATTAATGAGTCTTTGAAACGAATTCAAAAGATGGATTGGAATTTCGATTTTTCATTCGGAAATCGCATTTATTCATTTTTTTCTGTGTTTGAAGTCGTATTATACCTTGTAGAAGAAAGAGTTTACACCAGCGCCTGTCAGAATTCAATCGCAAGATAATCGCAGCCAACCGGGTTATCGTACTGCTGAGTTGCTACTTGCATTTTTCTAAATCCAATGACAGTGGTTTGAATTTTAATCAATGGGTAAAAAAAAGGGATCCTACAATATGACGTACGGAATCTAAACAACTCCTTACACATCAAAGCTTAAGACAAGTAATATCTTATCAGAAACGCTTCTAGGAATCTGGAAACCAAATTAAGCAGTGTGGGTCAAACCTTCAGGAGTATGGTACAGGCTGCATAATTACATGGTGTTAAGGACTGCAATGCCACGGATTATCAGTAAGAAGACCATTTCTTTAGCGTCTTTTAATGGTACAGCTAGGAATCAGTGTTTACGGCGGTGTATCCAACAATGGCCCTGAATGCCTCAATGGTGTCATGACTTCTTTTCTAATTACTCCTGCTTTTCCTTATATCACCGTGGTTGCCGTATCATTCTTAAAAACGTAGAAGATGAATTGTTAAAAGCTTGTATTCTTCATCATCCTATCGGCAAACGCCTGACTTGCTGGCATAAGTTGCCTTTAGGAACATCTTCCATCCGCCTATAATCAGCATACCGGGGCCTTAGCCAATAATTGTTACATTACTGAGATTTTTAATGCTCATAGCTGCTGGTTATAATGCATATCTTCAGGGCCTCTGTCGCTTCATCTTTCAACAGGAAAATACAAAATCACATGTTGTTCACGTTGCCCTACTTTATCTTTGTATGTACAGAGTTCTACTGCTGTATTGGCAAGCGCGTTCTCTAAATCTCATACCATCTGTAAACGTCTAATCAGCAACTGAAGAGAGTTCGGATGTCAAAAGCCACCAGCTAGTACAAAAAAAAATTCTAGTCTAGAGCTGAAGTTTTATGGATTGCAGTATTCATAACTGCTATAACATTCTGCTTGTTTTCATTCCCAGCTGCAAAACAGCTGCTACTTTTACCAGAGATAGATGCTAGGGGTAGTTTTGCGTGTTGCGTTCTTCAAATCTTGTCAATTTATTCTTCTGTTGTAATGTATTTCCATTATTCTGCTTTTTTCCTTCATTGTCTAACAATTCTAATGAGCAGAAATGTAATTTAACCCATTAAAATTATTGGAATATTACTGTTTGAAATTTTCGAGTAACTGTTTGTTTTCAATTATTTTCAAATACGTTAAATAATATTGGAGACTGTGGTGGCGGTTCCCCCCCACACACTAAAAATTATTTTAATTCTTTTTAACTTTTATTTACGTACTTCTATTCATTTATGCTATTTTACTCATTTTTATGTATTTTATGAGATAAATTTTAAAATAAGGCGATGAAAAATAGTAGAATGGGAAATTAATAAAGTGTTTTGATTGACTGACACAAAAGTATACTATCGGATTTCAGATGAAAAGTAGTTTGTAATTAAGGCATATTTCATTTAATTGTGTTTACTTAATTTTGTTACCACTAATAATTATTATTAGTTTTTGTTTCTTAGAAGTAGCAAAAAACACTTTTAAAATGAGCTAAAAATATGTGCATGTAGTAGACTTATTAAAGAACGTTTGTTGTTTATATGAATAATGTTTTCATTAAGGTCCAAAGCTATTTTCAAACATAAGTAAATACTTTATAATACGTTTTTAGTGTCCATAGTCCATGATACGCTAGTTTATTTAATTTGTTTTGACGAGTCAGTGAATATATAACACGCGTAGCAAAACCTTGACAGTAATGTATGCATATAACGTATGCATACGTTAGGGGAATCAAGGGTGGTTACCATCATGGAAGTAATTTTTCAGAAAGTAATTTGTTTCATGCAACTAATTTAGTGAATACTATGCAGATTTAAATCTATGCATATATACTTATATACTATGAGATTTATCATAAACATCTAAATAATACAGCCTGAGTAAAAACTTTAAGGCCAGTAAAAATTTTTGAGAAAATGAAAACATTTAAACTGAGAAATTAAAATACCATTTGATTGATAATTATTGAGCTTAAATAAAAGTAAAAAAAGGAGAAAAATTAATTTGCAAATATTTTATTATTAGAAAATATTACAGAACACACATATGAATATTTGAGCCTGAGTAAAAACTTTAAGGCCAACATAGAAAATAACATATGAGAAAAAAATTACAAATTCTTAGAAGGTTGTGTAGGAGCCATTTCTTCGAATTACTTCAAATATTCTTGTTTTCATGGATGAAACGAGTTTTTGACAAAGGGTGGGTTCGGTTTTATACCATTCATCTTCGATAGTAGATTTCAGCTCTGTTGTTGATGTAAAATGTCTCCCATTTGCATAAACTCTTCTTGCTAAGTCACCCCAAAGGTTCTTGATTGGGTTGAGGTCAGGTGATCTAGCTGGCCATTTCACAGTTTCAACATTGTTGACTTGGAACCAATTTTTTGTGCTGTTACTCGAATGGATCGATGCATTGTCTTGCTGATATTTCCAATTTTCTCCAGCAAGACATTCAGCATTTGGCAAAAGATGATTTGTTAGGACATTTTGGTATCCTTGTGAATTCATTCTACCTGAAACGAATGCAGTTGAGCCCACACCATTGTAAGCAAAACAGCCCCAAGTCATGACAGA
>KK122319.1:837094-847457 GCA_000611955.2 Stegodyphus mimosarum
GTGGTGGCCTAAAGTTTTTACTCAAGCAGAAATACTAACTTTGTAAATAACCACATGTTTCTCATAATTATGTATTTACAAATTATGTTTATAGCATTTATTTCTTATCAATAAACTTTAATAATTAATATTATTTGAATCCCTTTTATTTCATTTTACATTTTCTCAAAAATTTTTACTGGCCTTAAAGTTTTTACTCAGGCTGTATGTAGATTAATTTTCAAAATTACGTTGTAAATCATCAGCTTATTACAAACGCTCGTTAACACAAAATCTCACGAATACTGAGCGAAATTCTCTTTCTGAGCGAAATGCTACCTTAATAAACTTTGAAATGTTGCCCTGTAGAAATGACTTATATCACTTTAAAGCCATATGTGAGTGGTTTTATGAGCAATTCGTAATATGGAGACAAAAAAAAGATAACTTAACAGTAGAAAAAATCTTACGGGATAAAAAAGGCAAAGCTCAAAACTCTAATTTATTAAAAAAAAGTGTAATATCAGCTCAGCATTAAACTCCACAGAGTAATATAATCTGGTAAAGAGAAAAATCTGAATAAAAATAAGTTTAATTTCCGCTGGTAATTGACGCGTTAATAAAATACGTAGTGGTGAAGTACTGAAATTAACAGACTTCGTGATAAGAGAAAATGAAAAAAAAGTAATATAATTCCTCTTTTATGTTCCGATGAGAGAATGGAAAACATTATAAAGTTTCCGGCGGAAGTAATCTGCAGTATCGTTTCTGAGGGAATTCTATGTACCGGTGACGCTTCATTTGCTCCCAAAGACGCATTCCTGGAAATTATACCCGGAATCGACTTTTCCTTCTTTTTTTCGACGTAACGTTCCGATAAAGTGAGAAGGCTTACTAGTCATTTGGGAATGCGTCATCTAAATCTTAACTGTAGTGGTTAGATTTACTGTTGAAAGTTAGGAATATGGAAATCGGTCTCTAGATCATGTGCTTTCTTTTTATCCTCTATTAATCCTTAGACATTGTTTCAATTGAATTACTCATATTATTTCAGTTTTACACATTATTTACGTTTCCACTAACTTTTTAAGAAAATGTTCCCAAGTTCTCTTCTCACCTAACGTTGGTTTGCACATATTAAGAGAAAGAGAATTGCAGATGAAGTATAATAAAATTTTGAAACAAATAAAAAAAATCTTAAGTTTTACAACTTCATAAATATATTGTTACGAATTTTCTATGTAGATAGGTAATTTTAGTGCAACACAATGTGAAATTGTTGTATTTTTCTGCGTAATGTAATATATAAAAAATCTTAAACAGACAAGCTATGCCGGAAAAGTAAGAATACAAGGGCGCGTGCATTTTACATTCAGTAAATGGGTACCTCAGTTATTTTTTTTATCTCTGTATTGCCAAAAACGCCATTGACGACTTTTGCAATACAGAGATCGGATATTGTGGTCCGATCTCTGTATCACTGCATTAGGTATTGTACTTGAATAAATGTGATTAAGCTGTAACCGTAGCTCGATCCTCGTATTGCCTTCCAGTAATTATGAGAAGTAAAAAGTACTATAAATATCTCGGCAAAACTATATAAGGTCGGAAAGAGAGAGTATCTGCTCTTAGTTTTTGTTGTTATTGTTGCGAATTTTTAGTCCAGCGTGAGATCGGATTAGCTTTCTCTTCAGATGCGCTTTGCATTGCGTTGTGTTTAACGTTCTTAGTAGTTTGAAGTGTAACTACTAATTGTACTGTGTGATGTTGTGAATAGTTTTACAAATGTTTCAGTGGAAAATTACAGAACTCTGTAATATTTCTTTTGATAAAATAAATTTTATTAATCTATAATCGGACCTGTGTGCATTCAATCTATTACGAACTCGTACGCACGCAACAGTATCTTACGAAATCAATATTCTTCTTGGAATATCTGACACAAAAATGGAAGTACCCAAAGTCAAAGCAATAAACAAAATACTTCAGTATTTTGTTTGATGTTATAAAGAACATGACAATGTTAATCAGCTCAGTAGGGAGTTGTAACTATTATCTCTTAAAAGCACATATACGCTCTTGTGTAAGTATCGGCTGGCAGTTTGCAGACACTAATATATTCCTTAAAATGACATATATGTAGTTGGATGTAATTCTAGAAATATGAAGCTATCAATCTACCTACTAGTCGAGCTTGTGAGATGTATGGGGTGACAGGCATCAACTTAGTATGTCAATTCCTACAACTTACTTGAATAAAGGCCTTATTAAACCAAAGAATTTCATTTCTGTACGCTAGAGTATTAAAGTTTTCATCTATCAGCATGCAGAAGTATTATTATACAAATTTTCGGTTACTTAAATAATATAAAAGGAAAAGTTTTCTGCGTTTTGTTAGCATATTAAAATTAATAAAAATAACTATTAATCTACCTCCTTAAATTTACCTTTCATCGTTTAGTGCTTAAATTCTTTTAGTTCTTTAACCCATTTGTGAGGCAAGTGAGTTTTCGAATCAAAGACAATTTTTGAATACACGAATTTGCTTTCATTTAACAATAATTACCAACATACATTATACGTGTTTTCCCTTTTTTTATGTTAAATAAAGTTGGGTTTAACTGTCAGCTGACGTCTGCGATTCTTAGATCTTCATAATAAGCTTCCGATGAAGCCTAATGGCAATAAAACATCGCTATATTTGCTGACCTAAGGTAAGAAATACTCTGGTTCAACGTACGTGGCAACTATACCTGCTTTAAAAACTGGTTATGATTTCGCCTATGTATTTTGTACTAAGGACGTTTCTCCAGCTATAAAATCTTATGATCGAGAATTTAACGTACATTGTTTCCTGCATAGTCCTAATTTCATTCAATAAGGAATTACGAATGAAATATGCTGCAGTTTTAAGTGCTGCTGGAGGAAGGTTTTGAGCACCCTGGATGGAATTTGTGGTTTCACGGCGGTATTACGTCAGTACGAATGATTCTCAAAAATATTTTTGTAAAAGTTTTTATCAGTTTGTATGCCGATGCTGAAATTGGATTACCGTTTTAAATTATCGGTTTTTTTAAACTATTTTTTCTTATGACTGTTTTTGGAATTTAATAGTAGATATCGCGTGTTCTTGGCGCACACCGGAGTTGGGATTTACTTATTGATAAAGTGTGCAGCAAATTTTTACGACATGAATATTTTACATTCATCTATTTTTCATTCTTATGTATATCCCTAAGGGTATAGACATGTGATAGGTCTTCTGTCCTTTTACAAAGATTTAGTATTGGTATTGCGTTTGTAATTAGAATCATATATATATTTTCTAATTTCAATAGTCATGTCATATAAAGGAAATTCTGCTGATGGTTTTCTGACAGAAAATAAAGCACCTATGCAGGTGTCGTATGTTTCAGTAAAATTGCCGCCTTTTTGGAAAACAAAACTTGCGTTATGATTTGCTAGATTGGACGCGCAGTTGTTGATTCATATGTGCGCTTTAGCAGGTGATATCCAAGTGAACCCTTGTCAAGACCTTTGTGGTTTTCCAGGCTCCCCAATAATGCATAATCTACTTTGACTGCTCTCAGTGAAGTTCATTTAAGTAGCTGGCTATTGTCGCTGATACGATTACTCAGTTCGCATCTCAAAGAGTGAACCTGCTACAACGCAAGCAAAGTGAGTCCATGAGCAAAGTGAATCTGCTACAATCTTGGACACTTCGGCAGCGCAACTGAAAAAGCGAGTACGTGAGATAACCTGCGCCTTGGGACGTAATTCTCGCAATCCTAAGCGCAATTTTCGGCATTCATATCGGCAGAGTAGGTCACGCGAGCGCACTAATCGCTATAAAGAGCGAACAGTTCACCTTTGTTTCTATCATGTGCATTTTTTGCGAGCACGCAAGGAAATGTCAGTATCCGTATTTCTTTCGTAAAAAGGGAAATGTCAAATCGCTTGCTGGCCAAGGTGGTGGTCTCTGGGTAAATCGCATACTTCTGGCAGACCATTGTCAAAATTAAAATATTTAATTAATACTGGGGCGGATGTGTCGGGTATTACCAAAAACGTAAGCTCAGTGTTCTCGACCTTTTCAGGATTTGGTTTTGCTCGCCGGAGTAGAGCTAAGATTCTCAGGTTTGACACTAGACGTCTTACTTTGGATTTAAATTTACATCACACTTTTTCTTGGCTATTTTTCGTTGCGGATGTGAATCAGGCAATCATGGGAGCTGATTCTTTAAGAAATATGGTTTACTTGTTGATGCTACTAATAACAGCCCTGTCGATCCCGGCACTGGTATATCATCGCCTGGCTAATTGTTTGAGATTTAGTTTGATTTAGGCATATCTGTACTTATTGATGATTCTAAATTTTATAAATTACCACCTGAGTATCCTCAGCTCACTATTCCTTCTTATGTAACCAACAATTATTAAACTTCAAAAATTGTTCACTATACTTAGATTAAAAGTTCCTCCTTGTTTTTTAAACCTCGTCGTTTGGCACTGGATTTACACAAGGCTTCACGACAATTGTTTGAGTACCTCATGTCACAGGTAACCGTTCGGCAGTCAAAAAGTGCTTAGGGCAGCCCTCTTCACGCGGTTTATAAGGCTAATGTTGACTAGTGCCTTGCGGTGAATATTGCCGATTTAATGGTGTGACTATTCTTGACTGATATCTTACTGCATTTTCAAGACTGCACACAGTTTTTTAAATACCTTTTCAGTATTACATTTGTCTAGAACGTACCATAAAATCTCTGTTAACCCAGATGATGTGCCTAAAACGACAGTGACTACCCCATTTGGATTATCTGAGTTCCTTAAAACTCCGTTAGGTTTGCGAAAGGCAGACCAAACGTTCCAAAGAGTTATTTGTCGAATACTATCTGGCTTATACTTTTGTGTTCCTTATATTGCTGATTTACTTGTGGCTTCAGCAAATAAAGACGAGTCACCTCCGTTTGATTTTGGATAGATTGCAAAACTATAAATAAGCCTGCAAATAATTTATTCATTAAATACTTTCTGGCATAGGATTTGTGTTCCTTGATTTGATTATTTACTTGTTTTTCAGCAAAAGAAAACAAGCACGAGAGCCACCTCCATTTGATTTTTGTTAGATCGCAAAAGTATGAGTTAAAATTGAAAGGAATTCTGCCATTTGTCTCTGCCTTGACATCTTAATTACTACCGTTTAACTTATGTAAAACCAAACGTAACTTAACTCTCTCAAGAATCCCATTACCATAAATGAAACCAAAAACGTTCGGGTAAATAATAAGATATTACTCTCAAAATATTGTAACTATAACTATATGACTAATTAAAACATTACAACAAAATCTTAATACAATCTTCATAATCACTAATTAGTCAACACTGCCAGAATAATATTGTAACTTGAGCAATGCATTAATGACATGCAGAATAAGGATAGTTAAGTGAGAATTAACAACAAACTTGTAAAATCTAGACTTTAATTGAGGCCTAAACATTAATTAGGATCTAAATTTTAACTAAAACCCAAACTTTAACTAGACCTAAACCTAAACTTTAACGCTTTGCAAAAACTAATTTTGGAAAATGCTTTTCTAGTATCTATTGTGACGCCAAATTTCTTTTCTCTAAATATCTGAAATTATCTCGATAAGATTTGGCCCACACTGCAGACACTGGCTCAAGGAAGGCTGTTTTTTTACAACTTGCTGAAGCATCAAATACTGGTTGTTCTTTTATGATAGGATTTAAAGACCTTATTTTATTCTAACCAATTACTATTTTTAGTTTTAGCAAATTTCCTTTCCCTTCTGATTTTAATTTTCTGACAGAATGTAAATTTAATGACGTATATGTAAATCTAAATGAGTTAGAAACAGTATTTAAGCAGCAGTGTTAAGACTTCGGGGTAGGAGAGTTAGTTCCAAATTTATGCCGCATGTTAAGGTAGCTCTATAAGTGAATAATTGTGCTAACCACTTTCTTTAGATTATGTTGATATTCTTGGTTCGGATTTGCTGTGTGCATCCGATTTAGCGGTTAAGATAAAGAAGGAGCCAGTCGTGTAGCCAGACTTATTGTATCACCGTGAGAGTACTTTTTGTTCAGTTTAGTTAAAATAAAAACTTTGTTATAACCTTCTTCTACAGTAATCTGTTCTTTCAAGATCCAGCGAGAATTCGCGATTTAGTCTTCCAGTAGGATCTTCGCTACCTAGCCTTTCATTAGGGTCTTACCAGTTGATGATCCCGAATCATTACCAGAAGACTCTACAATGTCAATAAAGTAAGTAGTTCCCATACAAAACCACTTCATTTGGAGAGGCCTTCTCAGTTACTCCTTCATCAAGCCATTCCCGAGAAATATTTGAACATGTGTCATACAAGTTATTGGAAAAGTGTTTCGCAGTTGTCACTTCCAGTCTTTTTTGGGCGAGGATAAAGTTATCGAGCTGAGAGTAAATATCGTAAGCCTATGACAAGCAAACTTCCTAACCATTATCTCGATAAAATTTCAGTTTCTAAAAAGTGATCGTCTGTTTTTAGGTCTATCACATATTTTCAATATTTCTGCATCCTATCCTTGATTCCAATGACATAATTTCAAGAGATAACAAGAGAAAATTATTTTGCATTTTATTCACAAACAATGATGTTTCAGTCATTGCAAAGTTTCCTCTTGCAAACTTGTCTAGATTTCACAAAAACAGTTTGTTGTTATTTCTTACTTGTCTATTCTTAGTTTGATTGTGATCAGTGCATTTCTCAATTTACAGTATTTTGTTGTCAGGGTTTGAATAATTTGCTATTATAATTGGATCCACTTAGGACTGTATTAAAGTCTTACTGTAAGACTGTAACTGGGAACTAACTTTAGTGTAAGTCAGCAGCTCTTGTGGGACTTCATTAATATCCATCCGAGATTAGTTTCGGCTAACCTAAGGATACTACTTCTCTTCCGCCCGTCAAAAACCTATCAGTAATGTCTGCTGAAATGAAGACTTGAGTATGTTCATGAGAGGGGTTAGCATCACTTAAAATATCACCCAAGTCCTTCAGTTCCCCCAAGCAAGGACTTATTGGGAGTAAACTTGCACATGTAATATCTCAATTCAAGACTTCAAATCTGCAGGTAAAACTCCCGTTTAGTTGCTTTAAATTCATTATGTAAAGCTATGCATATCTTTCTTAGGAGAAGCACCACCAAACAAAGAGTTTTTAATCGTTTCTTGACAACTTACAGGATATTTTATCTCTTCCGAAATATCTTTTAAAATGTACAACTTTTGTGAGCCAGTATGATACTGCACGAGGACTATTCTCTCTCGCTCTTCTTCACTTAATAGAGGTAATGCTGGTTATAAATGTCTGGAGGAATGTCTTTGGATTTGTACTTATATTTGATACTTTAAGGTCTCTTTTAGGCGAAATTTCATCTACCTTCTTTTGAGTAGACTTATTGCTAGTTTGTAGTTGATCCCACACCAAGTGAGCATGCTTTTTATTACAAATGAAGCATTTTTAAACACATGCGAGACATTATTACCGAATAACCAAGACAAGGCACGCAGAAGGACATTTTTTATTCTTTACTACTTTCTGCCTTTCCTCTAATGTCAGTTTTTAAGCGTTACAACAATCAGCACTAACATGCTTGCTGCCACAAAATATCCATCTTGGCTTCATTCTTTCAGCATCTTTGGTAGATGAAGGCAGCATGGATATGAGAAGAATTTTGCCTTCCTGAAGTTCCAAATTATATTTCTTTTCTTTTTTTTCTTGGTTCTTCGTATCTTCATTTTTACTTAAATCGAAACCCGACATCAGCAAAGATAATCTTTCCTCTAACTCTGCTTCGTCCTTGAGGAATGACGTCAAATTGTTCAGGCGTTCTTTCGCATCCTTTACTTAAGTAGAGGAAAGGTTTCTGTTGCATGCTTCTAGAAAGTCCTCATCAAAGCACGATTCCACCATTGGATGAAGAATAGGTGCACATTTGTCTGTTGTAACTTCCAATGTTTCAGGAACTCGCCATTAAGTTCCAAGTTTGTCGTAGAGAGATACCAGTGTTAATTTTTGTTTTGATTTTTAACTTCTAAAACTCTCTGACATATACTTCCACCAAATTGTCTTCGCTACAGAAACGAGCTTTAAAGCTATGTACAAGCTTTGCGTAATTCGCTCCGATTGCTGGGACACTTTCAACTACCTCTCAGCTCTGGAACCAATGACTGTTGTTTGCACTAAATATTGAATTTTGTTTTCAGAAGCAATGCCATCATCTTTATGAATATATTCAAATTGCACGGGGACAATTCTCTCTCTCTCTCTCTCAAAAAGAGAGCCCTTCTTTTATATTTTCTCCATACTCTCTGAACTGTAATTTAGGCAAAGTAACCATTTTCTTTGAACTATTAGTTTCTAATATTGGTTGAGAAATTTTATCTTGCTTTTGAGCTTGAGTTTATATTCTCACCAATTCAGTTTCATTGTTCAGTTTAATTTTTTCTAACTCAAATTCCTGACCTGGTTTCTCTCAATTTAACTCAAATTTTTGACCTTGTTTCTTAATTTTGTCATCAACATTCTCCAAAATTCCTTTAATATATTAAATCATTTATATACTTATCGCTACTTAAAACAATATTCTTTGATCAGAGATGTTTACTGATAGTAACATTACTTTCCCAGTTTCATCTGCCACAAGTTTTAAACATGCTTTCTTTACATACGTCACTGATAAAAACATCATTTGAATATTGGTTAATAAATGTTGGTTAACTTTAAAAAGTCCTATAATTAATAGATGCTAAGCATACGATGCAAACCTAAACTTCTCTGAATTTTCTTGTATTATAGCATAAAGCTTTGATTTCCAGTTTCCACAGAGGATTTAATAAAGCATTTCTTTAATAAAGAAACATTATACATCAAAGTTTCTCAAAACAAAGACGTTTTATTTACAATATATTAGTTTTTCCAAGCAAGTTCAGGGAATCTCAGATTCTAATACGCATCATTTAGAAACTATTTTTTTCAGAACAACAATAAAACTAGAATTATATATTGCTGCCACTCCCAAAATTGTTTTAATAGACTATCGGTTTATATTTATGTGAAAGTAATGTGCTGATAATACAATAAAAAAGTATTTAACAAGCAGATGATAACACATATAGTAACAATAAGATTTTTTTTCATCTTGGGCTTATGGCCTTGATAAAGAAACAGATTGAATTAATCTTTATTCACTCCTCTTTCCATCATTAATTTACTAACTGTTAACATTTAGTTTTTGTACAAGATTTGGAAAAGTATTTTAATCTTTACAGTTCAGTTTGGGTTAGAGCACAGAGGGACTCCTATTTCAATTATTGCTCTTTATACAAGTCATTTGAGGTTTACTTGTAAACGAGCATAAAATTATAATAATTATAAGTCTTTTGACGTTTACTTATTATAATTTTATGTTCGTTTCTTATAAGCAACTACTATAATTTATTCAATATTTGTACTATGCATATATTAAGTATATATATACATATTTACGGAAAGTACAGTATAAGAACTTAGAAACATTTTTCGTCAAGAATTTTGCGCATTGAGCTGCAAAATTAAAATAATAGGTAAACAAATGGAGTAAAATTCTAAAAGCAATTGCCTAAAAGTAAATTTGACATCCAAGTTCCAAGCAAAAAGAGAAAAATTCTAAAGGCAATCGCCTAAAAGTAAATTTGATACCTACGTTTCAGAGTATAAAAAAATTAACTACTCAAAAGTAAAAGTAACGCAAAAAAACTAAAAACAAAGCTAAAATTGCCATTTACTGCCATTCTTTGTAACTTTTCTGGTTTTTTACTTTAATTTAGTTTGTGCTTTAAATATTTTTTACGTGGTAAAATTTTAAATGTTGAATTTCTTGAATACCATGAATTTCTTGAACATTTTGTTTTTAGTTTATTAGCGTTACTTTTACTTTTGAGTAATTAATTTTTGTTTATACTCTGGAACGTAGGTATCAAATTTACTTTTAGGAGATTGCCTTTAGAATTTTTCTCCTTTTGCTTGGAACTTGGATTTCAAATTTACTTTTAAGCAATTGCTTTTAGAATTTTACTCCATTTGCTTACCTATTATACATATACATATATATATATATATATATATATTTGCTATTTTGGTGTAGCTGATTGTGTTTAAGGGAATTTTTATTATAGAAGTTTAATATATAATTAGAATTTTGCATCGGAGATTTATAGTGTATCGGATTTTAAATCTTCGTGTCATAAGCCACCTTTCTCGACGTTCGTGCAGTTTTCTGTCTCCTTCCTTTTGTAATTCCTATAATTTTCCAGGCTGAGATATTAATGTGGTTTCAG
>KK122319.1:847508-881154 GCA_000611955.2 Stegodyphus mimosarum
TAACTCTAGAGGTAGTTTAAGCATTCTAATTACTATAGTCTCAGCAATGTGTATTTGTGTCACTTCCTCTAGTTGTGATAATGTCTCGATGTTTTCCGTGACGCATTGCGTAAAAATACCTTTTACACGTAGAGAAATTTAAGCTGAAAATATTTGTAAAAATGCATTTTAAAGCAATCATTTTATAAAAGCAAAATTAAATAGTTCTATCTTTCATACAGGATTAATTTTTACAGTTTCTGTAAGAACACATCTTTTTCTTTGCTAAACAGTTTTTCTCTTTTTATTCATTGTTATGAAAAGTTCCAGAGTTTATACGTATACATATGTATGTAACCGATTACGAAAGCAGAAAATACCGGGTTCTATTCCTGAGAAGGAATTGGCTGATTTTCCACGTTTTCAACTATTAACGAAGTCCTAATACACCTACAGCGGAATCTTAACTCAAATATGATGTATCTTGATGTGCCACTATTTTGTTTATTCCAAAAGGTCTAAGTTTTTTTTGACCAGATTGGAACGCGATTAGTGAATTTGACTGCCATACCGAAGAGCCGGGATTACTATCCCGTGAAGGCGTGGATGTAAATTTTCTCTCCCTTCATAGGAGGCAACTGTGGCGCACATGTTAGGTGCCTCCATGAATAGAAAAGTGACCACCGCTTCCAGCCTTAATAGTGGTCAACACCTGGCCAGTTCCCGTCACTAGAAACAAGATTTTAAAACTCTGATGTGTGCACCACATGACTTCCTGTACACAATATTAAATTATAAGCATTTTGCGTTTCATTTAAACTGTTGGATTGAATTGAATCTACTTGATGGATAGCGCATAAACCACGATAGAATAAACGTATTCTTTAAAATTCACTACCACACTGGAGCTAGCTTCACTTAACAGTGTTAAATCTCATTCATTTTATAACTCATCAGAATGCACAAAAACTATGTATATCATCTGGAGAATTACTTAATCGTTGCCACTTGTTCTATTCAAATATTATAATAAATCTAAAACGATGTGTAAAAGAAATTAAACAAACAAAAAAAGAAACAGTTTTTCACAGACGATTCAGTATTTCTCATTCAATTAATTCAGTTCTCACTTAGCGTCAAGGCAAAAATACATAAAAACTCAAAATATCTATATTCAAAATTACGAAGTAAATCTTAAACACTTATTTCCTCCAATAAATTCCAGACTGGATTAACCATGCTTTAATTCGCAGTAATAAAAGAACGCGTTATCTTTGCTGTTGCGAAGCTTAATTTCGCTAGATTGTCAACAAATCCAATACTCTCTTAAGTTTTAAATGTAAACAAATATGGCCACATGAGCAAAATGATTATGCTTAGCCACGCTTAAACATCTTTTAAATTGTTGATAATTCTACAAATCTGGCATGCAGATTTACTAAAGGCATAAAAACCTTAACCGAAAGATAAGAAGAATATAATTCAATCATTTTTCTAGTAACAAATGCACAATTTACCAACGTATAAGAATAAAAAACTAAGCTCACTGAGCCGAGTAACAGAGTGGATATATATTATATATATATATACATATATTTATATACTTTTGATGGCGCCGATTGAAACCCAAATAGAAAGTGCACATCTACCTGTTATAGCAGTCCTATATACAAAATTTCAACGTTCTGAGATTATTCTTTTTTGAGTTATGCGAGATACATACATGCATACATACGCACAGACGCTAAGAAAAATATCTCTTCAGAATCCATTTTAAAACAGTTTCATAATTTTTTTGGAGAAAAAAGTTCTTTATTCTGTTCTTACAAATATCACTCAAAAGCATTGTTAAATTGCATTCGATAGCGGTCAAAATGGATATTATTTTTGAAATATGATAAACGAAATGTTTCACGATTAGAATACTTCCTTTTTATTTCATACAAGAAATTAAAAAAGGGTCTCTGTTTTCTCTCAGTTGTTCCTTGTGTGAAGGAATGTAGGAAATTAAGAATATTTCTTTGATGTACCATTGCGTAATCTTGTAATATGAAGCACATTCAGCTCCCAAACTGAAAGGTCTCGAATTACATTCTCGACAAGGATTCTGTTTTCTGTTGGGGGAGGAACTTTTCAATCTAAAGCAATTCAATTTTATTTTCCTTTTCTACAGAATTCATCCACTTATAGTGTTGAAAAAGGTCCCTCTATCGTTATTAAAGATTGTAAAAATACTACACATTATGGATCAAAGTTTAAGAAATTTAAGTCTTTAGTCATCTTTTCAAAAACTGCATCAAAACAAATTGTTAAATTTCTAATATAACCAAGATATAGCTTAGTTTGCCATCTCTGGATAACTAACTTTTCAGTCTCTGTTCCTCAGCATCCCGTTTTAAGTCTTATAAGACCGATCTACATAATAGTCAGCTATATTCATCTATTAAATAAGTGAGACTCAAGTATTAGTATAAATTTTGAACCAGGCATTCAGATCATAGCATTATAAAGCATAATCAAGATTTCCAGAAATAATAACAAGCTTTCACATCGACCTCTTACTTTAAAAATATATTTCCTTTTTTAGTCTTTACTTCATTTAGATTTAATCTAAACTTAGGAGTATGATATTTTTATTTAAACCATTCCCTGTGTAAATTTATGAAAGTGCGAAATTTAGAAAATAGTTTGTCCACTGCTCTAGATTTAAGGTACTTAAAAGAATTTCTTACAATAGAAAAATGACCTGCTGCGCTGGAAGTATTTATTTTCCTTATGGGCCTCTGATAAAAGTTTCAACATACTTCTTTCTCATTAAGGGGATTCTAACTAGACAGCAACTATGCTATCAATCTTCCTGCTTTGCAGTGTTAACCTTTCCCTTGTACATTTTACGTTAGTACGGACACGTTTCAAGTTGGTGAAAACTTTCAATGATCAGTTTAGGAAGATCAGATTTAATCTAGTTCCTTAAAGCAAGAAAAAATAAAGTATTCGAAATAACGTTTGTTTCCGTATAAAACAATACATAAGCGGTTTCATAAATGTGGAAAATTTTTCAAGTCCTGTGCATTTGAAATATGAGCTAATCGATCCGGTAGTGATGAAACTAGTTCAAATCAAACTTTCGGAGCTAATGAGTTTTTTAAGCTAATTTTTGAGCCAAGATAGATTGTGTTTCATTTTGTCTTATTCCGGAGCATGACACATAAATAACATCAAATAAAATTCCAAAGTACTTTGAAAAAAAAATCACTAATCTGTTTTATACCTCAAAGAAAGACATCATATGAAACACATAACTTTACCAGGGTTAAAAATGTATTATTTTCCCAGTAGAAAAATATAAGCCTTTTTTGCTTCCCTGTATGAAGTAAAGGAAGTATTGTCAAAGACAAAATTCATGGTACCCTGAAATTTCAGTTAAAATGTCCATTTTGACAGCTATCGAATGTAATTTAACGATGTTTTGGGGTCACATCTGTAAGTAAGTACAGAATAAATGACTATTTTTTCCCAAACGAATTATAAAACTGATTTAAAATGGATTTAGAAGAGATTTTTTGTGGCTTCTGTAAGTACGTATGTATGTATCTCGCATAACTCAAAAATGAATAGCCTCAGACTGTTGAAATTTTGTATATGGGACTGGTATAACATGTAGTTGTGCACCTCCTTTTTGGTTGCAATAGGCTGCACCAAAAGTCTATAAATTTATATATGTATGTGTAGCAACTTTGCTACTCGGCTCGGTGAGATCAGTTTATTTGTTATTCTTATATGTTGGTAAATTGTGCATTTTTCTTTAAAAATGATTTAATTATGTTATGTTGTTGTTCTTATCTTCCGGTCAATGTTTTCCTGCCTATAGTTAATCTGCATGCAACAGCTGTAGAACTATGAACAATTTAAAAGTTGTTTAAGTGCGGCTAAGCCTAAATTTTTAACCACAGCAGCCATTTTTTGTTTAAATTTGAAACTTAGCAAAATAGCGAATTAAGTCTTTCTGTACCTTCAGTATCTTTTTTGCCGAGTGGACCAATGGAAACTTTTAGTTTTGTGCACCGAAAAATATTCCTTCTTGCCTGTTTGCCGAATTGCTTATTCCTGCGTACAAACTGCAATTTTAATTGTAAATTTTTTTTAATTGTTTTAACTCTATTTGGTGTTTTATGTTTTCCTATATTTTTTCAATTTTTATGTACTTTTGCCTTGTGCCACGAAGTGAGAACTGCATTTATTAAATGAGAAATATATCTCTAACGAAATCAAGGAAATAAATTCGAATGAAATCCAGCAAAAAATGCGTATAATTTAATATTCCGTACAAGAAGTCATGTGGTGTACACATTAGCTTTTACTAATTTAAAAAAAAGTATTTTTAAAGCATTTTTGAGTGAATTACGACAGATAACTAGCATGCACTCACATCTTGCGTTATATGAAGTTCTAAGAAAGACTAATAAGATAAGGCTTTTCTAATTTGCCTAATTTATCTTCTGTGAAATATTGTAATAGAATTTTCTTGGTTGAATATCAGTTTGCGTGGTAATTGTCTAAATTTAATAATTTTAAGAGTAAAAGGAAGTCAAATTGTCCTTTAATACAAATTCTTTTTTTAGAAAAGTAACGCATTCGCAAATTAAATGCATTATTATTACGATTATTAGCCCTAAGGGACAATTTACCCAGAAGGGCTATTAATTTTGTTTTGGCATTTTGCGTTGGTTAACTATAAACGGGGTTTCATTTTCAAATTATTGCCACCCAATATTATCGCCTTGAAGTATATTTAAAGAAATTAAATAATGAAGAATCTGCATAAATGTATATATGTTTCTGGCTCTGTGAAAAAAAACGGTACCTAGAGCCATCAAGTTTTGAATAACGTAGGCCTTCACTGGAACATAGGCATCTGGAAGCTCAAATTTTGAATCTGTTATTTGTTTTATTAGGTATTTCATATTTTTCAAAACTTAAACGAATTTTTAATCAACAAACTCAACGATTTCAAAGCGAGTAATCGCAACATTGTGCGGGAAAAAATAACATTCTTACCTCCAGCGCGCCAGACTGTGTATCGGAAATTCTAAAGATATGCTCTTTTTAATTATTTTGTGATACTGCTGTTGAATTGAATTTTATAGTTTAAGGGGAAGAATATCATATTTATAAATAAATGTAACACGGAAAACGTCAAAAAAGGCCCCTTCTGGTGTAATATAAAATGTGAAAGTTCTTAGATTTTTTTTTAATGTTTTGTTTGCTAGAATTCAAAGGTAGATTTGAATTCTTTTATCATTTCTAATTTTTATAGGTTTTTAATATATTATTATAGCTATGTTTATTTAATATATTACTATTGCTATAATATATTAGTATTGCTATATATATTCAACGTTAAAAAAGGCTCTTTTTGCGCAATATAAGATCTGAAAGCTTTCCGATTTTTTTTATTTATTTAAATTTATATCAGTGGCGCAAAAAGCTTTTCCTTATCTATTAAATGTTATGAGGAAACATGCAGATGTACACATTTTATACCTTCACAAAAACTGAATATTATGAAGTTACTAAGTTAATTTTCAACGAATTGTTAGGAAACCTGCATTCCCATTTTTTTTACTTGAAAGTATGGTGAGTACTTTTTTGAAACTGTAGACAATTTTAAATACCAAACAATGCTAACTGTGAAGTTTATTTACAATGAAACCTCTCTAAAACGACCACTCGTGGTACCAAAAGATTTTATTCTCGTTTGTGGAAATTGCCGTTTTATATTTAATTCCGATATTTTATTCATATTTTAAGAAACAGCGGTCACTGATAGACATTCTCTTTTACATAAGGAGGTCATCAGAAGAGATTTTACTTCATTTTCTATTTACAGAGAGCAGTGTTTTGTACTTTAACATATAATTATAAGAAGTAAGAAGCATGTAAATAACTTAGATGGCTTGAAGCTTGAAGTACTAGTTGCAGAAATGTGGTAAATTTGTGTTCAAACAAACTCTTCGTACATTTCAGTTGCATACTAAAATTTAATTATTTATAAATAAATTTAATTATTTTTAAATAAAATTTAATAATGTATATTTGTTTGCAAATAAGAAAACTCATCTAATCCCCTATTTTTGAGTAAGCCATAAATCTGCTATCTTGTGACCTGTTACTCTTTAAATAATTTCTGCGAACTATTTGGCTGCAGGAGTGTTTTCGCAAGATTTTACCTACACATAATGTAAATAGAAGCCAGTTTTTCTTCGAGAAATGCATTGTTCCTCTTCTGCTGGTAGCTTTCAAGTCCATCAAATTGAAACGCAAGCCCTCACTAAATAAGCTCTAACCACAACGTTCTTCTTAGAAGTATACATTATTATTATTACTCGTTTAAATGCTTCCCACCCTTTTTTTATGGAATAGTGGATTTTTCAGAGAAGTATTAATTACTATTTATTATTTATTCGAACATACTAGGGATACTATATTAGTACGGATACTTGATTCCTGAGCAAAACGTATCTGAAAATATTTTAGAAGGATTTGGAAATCTGGAAACGTTCTAAATGTTATACCTTTTCAAAATCCGGCGAAGCACAGTCATTTTTAGTGATTATATTTTTTAGCATTTTCAGCTTAAAGAATTCCCGGTCAAACATAGATTTTTACCGGTCAACTTTGTCTATTTACTATCCAAAAGACACTTATTGCTTTAAATATGGTGTGTAGATATTCGAGATCTCCTTTTTATAAATATGTGATCCTAGATTTCAAGTATCTTCATGTAAAATCTTCATGAAATAAAGATATAAATACGTTGATTTTGTCATAAATTTTATCAAAAGCTAAGTAAACCTAACAAAAGCTTGTTTACCTTGAATGAACTTACTTCTGATGCAATGCTTGAATGTAAAATATTCTAAAAATTCCATTCGGGCTTTAAAATTACATGTTAATTTTGAATTTTATTTGAGCATGTGAAAGCTTTTTTCACACTCATGTTCCTAACAGGAATGAAAGAGGCTCATAATGTGGTTCAAAAAGGACAAAAAATGGAATTTTTAATAATAAGTCAGTTTTTGAATAAGAAAGTATAATATTATACACTACAAATTTATTTTTCTTAAAAACTTTTCCTAAAGTGTAGTTAATTAGGAAGATTATGCAAAGGTGTCCAATACAGTCATGTTAAAAAAGAAATTTTCAAACACTGAAAAGACTTTAAGCATGGCTTTTCAATGATTGAATATGTCTGCTAAATATTACTGTCACAATTTCTTGAATTTTCACGCATTATCGACTTTTATGCTTCTGAATTTAAAATTTTAATAATTTTGTGTTCGTAATTTTTATGCCGAGTGGATTTTACAGATCTATCTTCTAGTTAAATTAACAAAAAGGCATTATAATGATTATAATTATTACTTTTAAATATTGCTTATTAAATTGTAGTAGATATTGCAGTAAATATTTTGTAAATATTTTAATCCGTTTTATTAATTTTTATTTTCTGTGTGGTTGTAAACATTTTATTGGTTTATTGATTATTCACTTATTATTTTTAGCAATTTTATGGTATATTTTGTGGTGAATCTAATTTGTGGCTACATGTTTTGTATTTAAACGTTTCTTAGGCAGCACTCTTCCAGAAATAAATGTATAATTTTGAAGAAATAAAGGTGTGATATTTTCTGCAGATTATTTTTATGAAATATAAATAAAACAATCTGAAGATATTGTCAAAACTCTATCGCATTTTTCCTACGTTACTTTTATAAAAATTATACGAATTCAAATGCATTTGAAAAAACACTACCCACATTACAGATTTTTTTCATTTCTTTTACGGTTATTATACGAATTCTAAAAACCTTTTATCATTTCCGAATAAAGAGTTTATCATTTCAGAATATCTAATGAACTTCTTGCATTTTATATCTATTATTATTCTTCTTTCAAATACTAAAAGGAAAAAAAAAAAAAAAATCAACAGTATTTTATTTCGTGCTTTACTTATTTCGGCACAATTTTAATGCCTTATTTTAATGTTTTAATAATAATAACTCTACAATATTAAAACTGTAGTCCTAATATTTTACATAAATTTTAATTACTTCAATCATTATTATAACAATCGTATGATGTTAAATTTTTTAGTGATCTTAATGCACGGGACAAATTTAGATAATGATTCCAATAGTTTTTAATATTATAACTATTTTTAATAAGAATTCGTGATGCGGGGTATCCATTTTTTTATTTTATTTAGAAAGCGCGGGTAACTAACTCAGTTATTATCAAAAAATCCTATCGCTAAGTATCTCCTTAAAAAATGTTATTAAAGCATTTTTTTCCTCCTCGCCTACTTTTAAGCAAATTAAATATTTAACAAACCTAAAATAATTACGTTTTCCTTGAAATAGTTATGGACATTCTTAATTTGAGAGCTTCAGATTGCATGCATCGCTTTCCGTTAAAATGAAGGCAAAATTGGGATGGTTTATTTTATGATAATACTTAATTCGCTTTTAGGATTATATCTTGACTATGCGAATAGAGAGGTAGTTCTAATTTTCATATAAAACTGTTTATTAAGTTATTACCGGGATTTTCTGAATAGAAATTTATATCATATGAAACTTAATTTGTTTTAGATGCTAATTTGGAGGCTGTCTTATCAGGTCACAAAAAAAAGAAAACAAGTTGCATGGAAATAGCTTCATAGAAAAAGGAAAGGTAGTATTAACATTGATGAATTCTTGAGAAATCTTTAAAAAAAATACGTACTGCCCTTAACACGTCTGTCACTTGCTAAGAATTAAAGCATGCAGTATAGTAATAAAATTCAAAGTTATTTTCTTTCTTGCTTTTCGTAATATTTTTCCTGAAAATAATTTAATCTTTGTCGTTTCAGAGTTCAATATTAAAGCGTCCTTATCTGTGTATATACACTGCTGGTCACCCATATTGCAACACCAAGAAAGACAAGAGATATCACAACAAAATTTATTAAGCAGCTTCCACACGTTGCCAAAGTTGATCTGGTGTAGCAGTTTGGGATTTAATCTGGGTCAATCGTTCAGCAACCATGGACCACATCTTTTCTATCGCCAAAAGATCCGGAGAGCGAGCCGGCCAGAGAACCAATTCAATCTGGCGATTGACGAAAAACCCTTGGACAATGCGTGCCATGTGTGGTCGCACATTATCCTGTTAAAATATGGCTATGGGCAAACCCTGAAGGTAAGGAAGGACAACTGGCTCCAACACCTCGCAGTTGTAGCGCTGGCTATTTAACGTACCGGCAATGCGTACTAGAGGAGTGCGAGAGTGATATCCAATACTGCCCCATACCATAATACCCGGTGCAGGACAATTGTGGCGGTGCATAACGCAGCTGTTCAGCATCCTCTCTCCACGGTCTCTCCAGACTCGAATCCGACCATCGTGGTGTTGCAGACAGAAGCGTGACTCGTCAGTAAAGACAATTTCATTCCATTCTTCTTCCATCGCACACATCCTTCTTCCATCGCACCATTGGCGGCGGAGACGTCTGTGCGTCTGCGTCAAGGGTAGACTAAGCAATGGGCGTCTTGCGGACAGACAACTCTGCTGTAAACGGCGTCGAAGGTTACACGCAGACTCTGGATGATGTATTACAGACTGAATGTGCTGTGGTATGGTTCGTTATGGAACTGAGCGATCCGTCACTGCCATGCGCACAATGTTCCTGTCATCACATGAGGTGGTGCGCTGAGGTGGATGCGATCGAACACGTCGGTCCGTCGTACCTTCCCGCATCCAACGGTCACATATCCGCATTACAGTTGTTTGGTTTCGTCCAACACGATTACCGATTTCCCTGAAAGATAATCCACACTCTCGGTAAGCCACTATCCTTCCTCTGTCGAACTCGGATCCTTGATCAAACGATGATCGCTGTTTACTACGAGGCATAATTGATCTTTTTTTAAAAAAAAAAACCACAAGAAAATATAATTGCCGAACTTGAAATCATCTTAAATAGTGCTTTGAAGTGGCGCCACAGGCGCGCGTGATGTGCGTCTGCGCTGAAATTCTAATCATTTGCATATCTCAGCTCCGCTAATGCCTGTTGTAAATTTCATGTTATTTGCATGCTTCCTTCAGGGTGTTGCATTTTTGGTGGCCAGTAGTGTAATAAAAGGAGGAGTGTGTGTGTGTGTGTGTGTGCGCGCGTGTGCGTGCGTGCGTGCGTGCTTGTATTTGGCGTTCCCAGCTAATAGACCCAGGGCTACGAAATTTGGTACATAAGTGAAACTAGCCAAGAGCCATTGCACCTCGAGGCGAGTTTTCAAAATTCCATCGCATCAGACACAATGGGCATAATAGCAACGATGGCACGCAGCCATTGTTGCTGATATATCACTGTTGCTAATTGTTGCTCATATGAGCACTGTTGCCACTCGGAAAAATAAGGGCGAAAATTAGCGTTTTAAGAGTTAAGTGTTTTTAAGCGTTTTAAGAGTCCCTGATGGACTACTGTTTTCGTTTTGTGATTTTGCGTCGGAAACATTAAAAGTCTGAATCACTTTTCAAACTCTTGCCACAAAATATTGCAGTCCTGTATTATATTTAAAGAAATTAAATAATGAAGAATCTGCATAAATGTATGTATATTTCTCCAAATGTGATAGAAAACGGTACCTAGAGCCATCCAATTTTGAATAACGTACGTTTCCACCCGAATATACGCATCTGAAAGCCCGAATTTGGAATTTTTTTTATTATCTCTTTCATATTTTGTAAACCTTAAACGAATTTTTGATGAACAAATTCAATCGATTTAAAAGCGAGCAATGGCAACACTCCATAATGAAAAAAAAACCTTTTTATCTAAAGCGCGCGGAACTGTCCATCAGAAATCCTAAAGATATACTAACTTTTCAAAGTTGTTTTGCGATATTGCAGTTGAACTGAATTTTATGGATTAAGTGTGAAGAACATGATATTTAATAAATGAAGGTAAAAAACGTAACGTTAAAAAACGCTCTTTTGGACGTAATTTAAAATCTGAAATCTTTGACATTTTTTTAAGTGGACGTCGACCTTTGCCAGTACCCAAAAGGAATTATAGAAAGTTTGGTGACGATAGCTATAGTAGTGACTGAGTTATTAGCGAAACAAACGCACAGAATTTCTCGCTATGCTTTGTATACCAGACTGCTGACTATTTTCTTCTGAAAATATGAGATAAAATATTATTAATTACACTTTTCTTTTCGGAATTTGTTTTTGTGTTTGTTTCATCTTATTTATTGCGTATATCACTGTTTTTAAGATACTTAAAAGTTTTGCATAATTTTTTTTTAGGGAACAAAGTTCTTAACTTCCTTTACACCATCTAAATTCTTAAGATTTTGCAATGGGAAGTTGGTTAATTTATTTATTAGGATGATTAATATTGGTATTAAGGGATATTATTTATTTCATTGTAGTTTTTTTATATATTATGCTTTAATTATGTGTAATTTTAATTATATAAAAAGTTTTACATAATTTTTTTAGGAAACAAAGTTCTTAACTTCCTTTACACCATCTGAATTCTTAAGATTTTTCAACGGAGAGTTGGTTAATTTATTTATTAGGATAATTAATATTTGTATTAAGGGATATTGCTTATTTCATTGTAATTTTTTATATAAATAAAACATTTTTGTGCTTTTTTTATAGCATCCAGGCATTATGCGTTGGTTCACTATAAACGTCTAATATTTGGTGACAAATTGTTGCCACCAAATATTTGAGCCCTGTTTTATATTTAAAGAAATTAAATAATGAATAATCTGCATAAATGTATGTATGTTTCTCGCATTGTGGTAAAACAACGGTTAGTAGAGCCATCAAATTTTGAATATCATTCGTTTCCACCCGAATGTGGGCATCTGGAAGCCCAAATTTGGAATTCGGGATTTCTTTTATTATCTATTTCATATTTTGTAAAACTTTAAAGAATGTTTTATTCGAATAACGAATTTTTTATTTTTTACAAGCTTATCTATTTCAAAGCGAGCAATGACAACATTGTACGGGAAAAAAACACATTTCTATCTCCAGCGCGCGCGACTGTGTATCGTAAATTCTAAAGATATGCTCATTTTAAAATTATTTTGCGATATTGCTCTTGAACTGAATTTTGTGGTTTAAGTGCGAAGAACATGATATTTAGTAAGTAAAGGTAACACACAAAACGTTAAACAACACCTCTTTGGGCGTACTGTAAAATCTGAAAGCTTCTAGATTTTCATTTTTTATTTTATTTATATATTTATTTACTTTTCCTAAAGTTGTTCTGCTGAGTAAAACTGTGCAGTTACTAAATTTAATGTTTGGTGTTCCCTTTATTTAATTTTAAAAAAACTGATTTATTTTAATAGTTACAGTTGTCGTGTTTTTGTATAAATTTTCAAGTTAAAATTTGACAGTTATGTTGAAAATTAACATTGCATGAAAATGTTTATTTAAAAGTTATTATTTTGATCTAAAATCTTAAGTCATATTCATCATATTTTATTAGATCTTATATTTTGAAATACTGAATTGAGTATTGGAAATTGGTAGAATTGCATTAATATTTGCCTTGTAATTTAAGAAGGAATAACTGTAGCCCTGTGAGGCTATGGAGGTACAATAAGTGAGAGATTAAAATTACCAGACCATAATAATAAAAATACTGGATTTCCTCTTTTACAATTAATGAAATTATAATGATATGTTTGTTTGAATTTACACTGTTGTTTATTAATGTCACAAGCAAATTGTAATTTGCTAGGAAAATTATTATATATGCTGATTTATTTTCTATGTATTATGAAAGTTTATAATAAACATTACCTAAAATGCTCTGTCTGAAGTATTTCACTGTGAATTTAAAGAGAGATCGAGAAATCGTCTATTCACACTATTCGCGTTAATCTGTCAGTTTTGTCAGATCTGTTTGTACTGCAGTCCGGTATTCTAAAAATATTTCTGGAATATTCCATTTTCACTGTAACTCACTCATCTTCATGGTAGGTGAAATTATGTTGTTCAATGAAGAATTAATTCATCATTGGAAGGTGTGGTTGTTGTTACCTACCTCAGTTGTCTGACAGTAACAGCAGAACAAACCCACGAAATCCATCGTGGCAAGGAGAGCAATCTTTCATTTTTTTCTGCTATTCAAAATAGCAAAAAAAATAAGTTCCAAAGTTTGCTGCCTAGGTTCAAACTTATAAAGTTCTGTTATGAAAGCTGATTTCTACAAGTTAGAAATTGATCTCCGTAAGGGTATGAAAACATATATGAAGACACTTATTAAGATTTCATTTTTTCAAATAGTGGCTGATTTGGATAAAGGTCCTGACATCATTAGAAAGCAGTTACCTTTCAGGTGTTCAAGAGGTTTTATGTTTTACTATGAAGTAATCTTTAAGTCAACATATAAAATATATTCAGCATAAAAGTACAGAGGAACTGACATTAACGTAGGGCTTATAAATCAAGATATTTTGCAGAATACCTTTATTTATTTTCTTTTATAATATAATTGGTAATATTTAATAGAGATGAGTTTTTATGAAATGAAATGAGTTTCATCTCATTACTTGACGTGACACTAAGAAAGGAGTTTTTATTGTTAAATAATAGTTTGCACAGTTATGAGAATTAAAAATTATACCAGACTATTATTTATAGGCACACATAGTACACATTATGACCATCCTCGTATTTTTCAATGAACTCGTCTGTATGACGTGGAGGGCATGTAATTAAGTGGGGATGGTATTCAACTGCTACTGGAGAAAATAACGAATCATTCTTGCACTGATTTTTGCGATTTATGCGAAACGCTGCTTATCTAAGGGAATTCGGTAGAGGACAAATTGTAATGGTTTATGTCAAACCGTAATGTAACACTCGGAACGAGTATCTCCGAAACTGCACAACTACAAGTAGTAGTTTGTTTACGATCTGCCGTTGTTAGTATTGTTGCGTGCGTACGAGTTCGTAATGGATTGAATGCACAAGCCGTTAAAAAGTTAATAAAATTTATTTTTTTCACACGAAATAAAACAAAATACTGAAATATTTGCTCAGAGATATTAGTGCAATATCACGATATCTCAAACGTTAAACAGAATTCAATTCAAAACAGATAAAATTAATCCAGTCTCACAGCGAATTCGCTACAATCAATCACAGCATTAAGTAAACAAACAGCAGTTCGCTTTAAACAGCTACAAACTGAGATGAGGTGTTTTAATTCGGTTTTTATAAGCTTTTTAATTACTCATTAGAATATTCTCGTTTTTTTTTTATTTCTGTGGATGACAACAGCAATTACGAGATATTTGTTTATTAAATATTAAATGCACGCGCTCTTTTATTTTTACTTTTCCGACGTAGCTTTCTATTCAAAAATTGACTGCGTTGCACGGGAAAATAAAGCAATTTTAAATACAGTTCTAAATAAATTGCTAAATAAATACGAAATCCGTAACAGCATTTATGCAAAATGGATAAACGACAGTGAAAACAACAATAGACGCCAAGGTGTTGGACGTCCATGTGTCATCAAGGAAAATAGACGTCGTGTTCCTCTTGGTACAGCAAAATCGGCTCCAAATAATGCCGTAGCTGACAGTCTAATACAATGCAAGTCCAAGTGTAAATGCTTCGGAACACACAGTTCAGCGGACACTGTTATCCCATTCGTGTGCCTCCGTTGAGCAAGTGTCATTGTCAGCTACGCCTACAGTGAACCTGAGAGCATCTACACTGGACAATGAACAAGTGAGAGACGGTTGCCTGGTCCGATGAATCATTATTTCTCATTCATCATGTCCATGGTCGTGTCAGGGTGCTCCGTCTTTCAGGCAAACAGTTGCTCCCCCACTGTACAGCAGGTCATACACGGGCTGGTGCTCACGGCACTATGCTTTTAAAGACGTTCTTATGGGCGACTCTGGGCCCCTTAATTATGATAGAACATATCATGAAAGCTACGGACTGTCTGAACCTCACTGTGTATCACTCGCATCCTTACGTGGCGTCTTTCTTCTCAACTGGAAATGGAATCTTCCAGCAGGACAACGCCAAATGTCACAAGGCTCGAATTGTGTTGGAGTGGTTCGAGGAGCATAAAGATGAATTTCAATCAATGTCCTAGCCACCCAACTTGCCGGATCTTAACCCGATATAGCACATTCGGGATGTCACAGAGCGGCAGCGCAAAGCTCCAACACCACCATGTGTAGGAACATCTCGACTACTCGTGACTACATTTGGCACAACCTGTCTCCAGTCATTTACCAAGAACTTGTGGCATCCATGTCAAGGCGAGTTGCAGCTGTTTTGCAGGCCAAAGGTCGCGCAACGTGTTATTGAGTATGTGGTCATAATTCTTTGAATCTTCAATATGATTAGTAGATTCAATTCACTTGCTGCATCAGTATTTACTGCTCCTATAAAACATGATTATGCCAGTTTCGGCTTCAGTACTTGAAGTAAATCTAACACTTAGTTAGTTTTGTATTAGCGAAACTGAAAGCAAAATATTTCGTAGCATTCTTCAGATCATTTTTTTTTTAATATTTATATTTTACTAAATATCTTCTTTTCTTTTTCCAAATGCTGGATTTGGAGAATGAAGAGAAAGAGTATTATTCAGTTTCTTGTTTTATATATATATTTAGGAAGACTTGTAAAATTTCAAAATTTAATGCAAAACTAGATAATTAAAATAATGCATATTATTATCATGGATTCATCATTTCGATTTTCGTAGCCATTTTCTGTTTAGCTATTAAAGGCAATAAGAAAAATGAAGTATAAAATCATTTTCTTTTTATAACGAATGGTCAAAAGCTACTAACTCATTAAAGAAATTTGTTTGGCATATGAACAATTAATCATTCATTATAATTCGCATTTTATTAAATCTTAATAGTAACACTAAAATCATCACATGCATCATTTATGTTAAATGATATTGGGTATCATTAAAATTAATTTTATGCAATTAAACATTTTGCTTCATGTACGAAATTTTGAATTACAAAGAATCAAGAACTTTAAATCACTGTTGCTTAATGTGTCAGTCAAGGTTTGCTCTTTCGTTGTTGTTGTTGTGTCCATTACCACATGGAAGAATGATTGCCAGAGCCTACTCCGAAGAGAGGTTGGACTTCTATTTTCCACCCCCAATTTTGAGGGAGAACACCCCCGTGGGGGTGAATCCAGGGGTCTCCCACTCCTCTCCTCTCCCACCAATCCACACAAGAGGACTTTCGGCTCGCCGCATATTTAAAGTGCGGCCATGCCGCACCGCATATACATTTACAAACATCCATGCCTTCTCCGGGATTCGAACCCGAGCCCTTCGGCACTGCAGTTAGCGACGCTAACCACCATACCTGTTGGGTGGCTTGTCCTTTTGTATTTGTTTTTATTTAAGATTTCCAAACCAAAGCTATCCATGCATACATCAGAATGTTTGTTTGTAATAAGGTTTTTCTTTAAGTTACTTAAAATGAACACAATGTAATTGAACAGAAATGTAAGTGGCGTATTAAATAAAATTTTATACATAAATTTTAGGATTAATGATTTATTTTTTATTTATTTATTTTTAATTATTGGTGTAGAGCTAAAAAAAGAATTCCTCCTCCCTTTCAAGTTAAAAATGATAAAGCACCATGTGCAAAATGAATTTTATTTTCTGTTGAATGGCATTTAAATTGCAAGGATCTTCTCTGAATAATAAAATTAACAGGACTTTTGTAGGAGACAGGAAACACTAGCTCTAATTTATGTATCCTTTGTTAGTACTAGTTTAGATTTTCTGCTCAATTTACATGAGATACATTGAACCAAAATATTACAGCCAGCCACATATACTCTATAAAACAGTGTAAATTATTTTTTCAGTGCGAAAAATATTTATAGTATTAATGCATCATCTCAATAAATACACTTTTCAAATGACTGGGAAAAAATAAAATTTCGTTTGTACATTTCTGATAAGTTTCACTACATCTGAATAATACCATTAGCTGTAAAACTTAAACTGTTAGCCTCTGTCTTAATGGAAAAAAGTCACTATGAACCCATTAATGGCGATTTGTTTTCATTAACACAGAAGAAATTTTATACGTTAAATAGATACCTAGGTAGAGTATCTATAAAAAACCCTACAGGTATATTCTGAAAAGAAAGTTAGGTGTGTCTCATTGCTTTTGATTTTTCTTAAGGTAAAACATATATGATATATTTATTTTTGAAATTTGCTTGGTAGTTAATTAATGAGTACATAGTATTAAATATTAAAAATTTTTAAATAAAAGTTTATATTGTTCAATGACTTAATTAAATTATTTCTAAATATTAAACTTATTCCGTTAAAATTATTAAATTAGTAAAATTATTTCTACTTTTCATTGCAATAATTACTATAACATCAAATCCTACTGATATATTTAAAGAACAAATTTGGGTTACAAATAAATCGGAAATTTTTAACACACGTGTGAAAACAAATGTGTAGAGGCTGCTTTTTACACTGTAAAACTTTAATTATATCTGATACATATACATTCTATTTTACCTATATGTAACTAAACGTGACAGTACATAAAAAGCATATACGTGTAAAACGGCATTTCTACATTCTTAATGTTAACTTGCATATAATTACCGAAGACATATGGTACTAAATATAAGTACGTGTACTTGTGAAAATGTGCATAGGCTTTCCGGAAAACGCCATAGAACATTTAGTAAGAAACTGGTCCATTTACACATTTCTTTTGGCCAAAAATACAGGTTAATGCACAGCAGAAAGGACATGAGAGTTTCCTAAATTTTACGTAAGTTTACACATGCATGCAAAGTAGAAAAATAAGGGAAATCAACATAAATTTTTAGGTAAAGTATCCTCATATACTCTGTTAAACGATTTTCCAGATTTACTTAAATCTGTGCTAAAAATATACGTATAGACGAAGTAAAAAATTGGGAAGATTTATGTATATGTAATAAATATGCACAAAATATTGAAATTTACATGTAGAGTTGTAGATCTTTTAATCATGAATGCAACGGCTTTGGAATTGTAAAAACAGCATAAAGAACTGGAGATATAGGCAATTTTGCTTGTAAGGGCGCTTGGCGACAATTCTTGCGACGTTGGTGACATTTGGCGATTTCGCACCAACATGTCAATTTTCTGGAAGATTAACGAAAACATATTCTCTAAGACTGATTCTTCCAGATATTTCCGGAGTCCTTGCTGTCAAGTATAAATACGCATGTCAGAGCTAAGAAGTTCATCTGTGAATTAATTGCTGATCAGCTGTTGATACTTATGGTTAGCTGAAACACGATTTAGGCTTTACCCTGAAAATAATTTCAGGATTTTCAAGTACAAATTTACACATGCTTGAAATGTTATGGGGTTTTATTGAAAGAAGCAAATGTGTTTTAACGGCCAACAGATGACGCTTCATATGATAACAAAAGCAATAATTATTACAAGAATTGATTTTTAGCAAAAAATATGTTCTTTATAACGCATTTTCAGCATGTCGGCCGTCATTCATCAACAGTACCTGCAGTCGAGTGACAATGTTGTGAACAGCACTGTGCAGCATATCTGAAGGTATGGTAAGAAATTGCCGTCAAATGTTGTCTTTTAGCATCCCTAATGAGTTCGGACGATTGCGGTAGACTTGCAAATTCAGGTAACCCCACTACTAGCAATCACACGGATTGAGATTTAGGGACCTAAGAGGCCAAGCATGACGGATGTGGCACCTCAGCACGTGCATCTTTTACACGTGTAACAATATGGGGTGGAGCACCATCCTGCATAAAATTCATACCTTCCAACAGGTGTTTATCAGCCTGACTAGGGATGACGCGATTCTATAACATGTCAACGTACCTCGCCCCGGTCCCACTGATAGTTTGATTAATAGAAACATGCATTTCTTCGAAGGAAAAGGGTCCCATCACCATTGATGGAATAAATCCACATCACATCGTAGCCAACACTCGGAGGAGAGGAAAGAAAAGTGACAAAACCGTAATTATCTTTCTCACTACAGTGTCATAAGCTGACATTTTTTTAGTGCTTTCGCTAACATGCCATGTCCTTTCATACATGTGCGTCAATTTTTCACCTCTCTATCTACATTATTCCGTGAATTATTGAATTTTTAAATGTTAACGGACTTTTGGATCACTCGGTATAATTCGTATACTGATATAAAAAAAATTTTAATTCGTTGATATAATATAATTTTATTGCTGTTTAGATATTATCATATTTTCTGAGAAAGTAAAATCGCAATAGTTCTTTTAAAACTTTCTTTAAAAATACTAAATTAATCACATTAAAAACTCTGAAAAGAAAAAAAAACTAATGCGCGGTTTCCCCTGCAACAAATGGAATTACGCTAGATTTTAAATGCTCTGAATTCTTTTTAGCATTGTTACCAATTAAAATAAATACTGCGTTTTCGAAACTCATGTGTGGAACATAGAAAATTCCTCACTATGCAAATTTAATCTGTCTTCAAAATATTTCAAGCTAATTCTTGATATATTTCTAGAAGATTTACATAATTTTTTATCTGTATACGCTGATAATGAATGTTTTATCTTTCTAAACATTAATTACATTGTAAAATCATTTGTAAAACTTTCTGCAATCAATAATTAACATTATTGTTTTAAGCACAATTGATATTCTCTTTCTCATTTTCAAACAAACATGGGCAACCTCATGCAACCGGATTTATTTCTAGTTACAGTAATGCAGATAATATAGAGCAGCTTTGCTCCCTGGCAGCGTACGGAGGCATTAATTTCATTTCCTATCGAAGTATTATTTCTTTTTATTCTTTTTTATGAGAAAAAATCTGAGGAATAGAATTGATTGCAGAGTAGATATATGTAGGACTTGCATAAATGCCCTTACTCTAGAGGCAACGTTTTATTAACATTATTATTACCACGGTGAAAGATGAAAATGTTATTAAAAAGCATACTATTTCTCGCTGTTGCTCTAATAAACTATATAAATATGTTGCACTTTAAAAGATAATTTAAAGAACGATCGCGAAAAAATTAAGAGTGAAAAACGATTCATCGATTTCCAATCTAATTTTTTTATTATTTTTTCTCTTCCTGGGACTGAAACATTTCTTGCGAAGAATTTACGTCAAGTATGTAATGAATATTGATAAACAGAAACTGACCAGTATATAAATGGTAGTGCCTTTTAAATACTTAAAATAGATTCTAGTATTTAAAAGACTGAAACAGTCAGTGTTTTTAGATACACTCTTTTTGTCTTTTAAAACATTAATATTTAAAAGATTGGTAACCTTTCCATTACGTATTGCAAACAAATATTAAATAACATACTTAAGATTAAGTAATTTAAAAATTTTAAACTTTGGAGATTTCAAATGTCTGTTCAACATTTACATGCCGTTATGAGTGTAAATATTGATTCAATAGTTTGTTTAAGTAATAATAATGAAAACTTATAAAATTTTCCCCTTGATGTACTGCAAGAACTTTCTGTATTACGAAATTATTAGTTGTAATAATTTTTATTGGTATTACTATTGGTATGCTTTAATCAACGAGTCATATAAATTCCTGATGTAAAAATTATACAAAAAATTACCTATACTTTTATGTGATTAATTTTTCCGTCAGTCATTCAGGTGCGTTATGTATATTACAATTCTGAACTCTAATTTTTAGCTTCTGCTATAGTAACAAATTACTGTTGTCGATTTTATAATTTCTGTCTGCTTATAATCAGATGGTATGTGTATTGAATTATTATTGTTATACTGATTAGAAACTTAACATTACTGATGTCATCAAATACATACTAGCTTACTAAAAAATACTAAGAATGACACATTTTTACAATCCGAGAAAAAAATGTCTATTTGAACTCACATTGGTAAGAACTATTCTACAGCCTTAAGAATCAAATACCCAACGTCATATTGTTACAGATTTTGTATTTATTTAGCTATTTATTTAGAATTTTTTCCTGTGCAACGCAGACTATGAAAAGAAAGCATACGTCGGAAAAGTAAAAATACAAGAGTGCGTGGATTTAATATCTAATAAATAAATAGCTCGTAATTGCTGTTGTCATCCAGAAAAATCGAGAAAATGCATTTTACCAGAATGTTCTCTTGAATAGTCAAAAAGCTTACAAAAGCCGAATTAAAACAGCTCAGCTTAGTTGTTGTTGTTTTAAGCGAACTGTATTGTTTATTAAATGCTGTTATTGATTGTAGCGAATTTGCTGTGAGATTGGATTAACTTTCTTTGTTTTGAATTGAGTTTTCTTTAACGTTTGATATATTGTGATATTGTACGAATATCTCTGAGCAAATATTTCAGCATTTTTTTTATTTCTTGTGAAAAGAATAAATTTTATCAACTTTTGTTGACTTGTGCATTCAATCCATTACGAAACCGTACGCTCGCAACAATACTTTGCTATATTTTAAATTATAGTTACATTTTAACACAAATTTTTAAGTTAGATTAAAACATATTTCTCATTTGAAATTATCTAAACTAGTATTAAGCTTAATTAGGCAATATATGGATCACGAATATGTTAGTAACGTTGCAGTAATTTTTAAGGTCTCAAAGTATAAAGTAATTTCCTGCGTTTTCAAAGCCATATAGCCCTTGAAATAATTGTACTTGTCTACACATTTTGTGTTACAAATCCCCAAACATAATAGCATGTTAAAAAAGAAATTCGTATTCGTATTCGCTTTTATCAAAGTGCAGTTACTATTATTATCAATGGAAAGTGTACAAATTATTCTGAAAATGTTATCAGAATTTAATCTGAAGAAGCTATCTGCCCATGATAAAGAGTATACATCTTTAGCATTAAAATTACTACTAAGTCTAAAAGAGAAGTAATTTATTGCATTCCATTTGCATTATACCTCATTAAGTAAGATGTCTAATAGAATGTAATAAGAAGCCTTGCCTTTTATCATTGTGTAATTTCAAAGAATCCGGTATAATCTTTGCTGAGTTTGTCTAAGCTTCTAAGCTCCTTTTACGCTTCGAACAATATGCACTAAGTGTCCTTTTAATCATAGTATTAAACAAAGTATTAAAGGATTACTGTGCTTCGCGAAGTTTCGTTACAATAATAGTTGCCAAGGGCTTAATATTAAAAGTCTTATCAATTTCAATTTTCCTTTCGGTACAGCGTAATAGATATATTTCTATCCAATTTGTCTCGCAGTTTTAAATGCAAGCTTTTAAAATAATATCTACGTTTTAGTGAAATATTATTTCTTAATACGTCTTTGTGATATTCCTATTGAACTAGAAAGAAACAAAACTGATAATCAAAAGTACTGAGCTTGAGTTTCGATTTTGAAACCAATTTTTGTCCTGTATTCTCTTAATTTGGTTACTTAAACCCATGTTCTTTCCCGCTAATATATGTGCAAAAAAATCAAGAAACCATGAAACTTTTCATGTAGTTACAGATTTAATATTAAAATTCGAGATTAGTAAATTACTGTAAATATTAGTAAACGATTGTAAAATAGGCTTGTTATTGGACTTCACTTGCATCTACTAATTTCAGTACTATAATAGTTCAAGAACTAAGAGATAGAAGAAATTACATAACCAAGAACTTCGAGAAGTGCACTGAAGCTTTTCCTTTAAAATAAATTAAGAATTGAACGAGAATTCTCTCTACGTTTAAAAAGTCTTATAATTGTTGTTTTTAAGCATACGCAACTGCCCATTGCTTGGCAAAATTCACGTATATACCGCTAAATGATTTCCGACCTCCTGTACAGTCCTGTTCTTGATAAAACATATGAAAATTACACAATGATCTCGAAGATTAGCATTATCATACTTCTCTCATGTATGGAATTTATTGCCTTTTCTGATAAAGAGTTTACACATTTATGTGGTTTATACATTTTTAGAGAGATTTCGATAAAGAATTAAAACACGTAGATGTTATTAAGTAAACATTTCTGTCAACAGCTTATTATTTGAAACAAGAAATATCATTCTACTTTAAAAAATTCTACTTTTAGATTTATTCTTCTTTCAGAATATGGCTTATAAACTAATTGTGAATTGGACGATATATTTTTACTCTTTCGGAAGAGACATGCGCCTGTTCCATAATTTAAAAACGTTCTCAAATGCATTTAATTAAAATTTCAAATACAAACCACTAAAATTATTATTCAGAAAGAATAAAATCATCAAGCATTACTTCTACATGGAAAGAAGACTTCAAAGGAATAGCCAAAAATGATACTTATTATTTCTAATGCTTCTAAATTTAAGTCGCTGGTAGAAGGAAATTTCTGCCAGCGAGAAAATCAGTTGCAAAGTCTTTAAATACATTTGTAGCAAAACTAAATAAATTAAAAAGCCAGGATTTACTACTTAAAAGCTGTAAGAAACATCATGTTCATCAGGTTTTGCCGAGACATTTGGCTCAATGCAAAACAATTTCTAGAACCCTGTATGAAAAGTATTCAGCAAGAGATAAATGGAAATACATTGTGACACATTATGTAGCATGGAATTACCTAAGTGACTGCAGAAAATGAAGATAAAATCTGTACGAACTTGATTCCGTCAATGCAAACTTAGTTCAGTTAGGGGTTTGTCATTGTCGCAGGATATATTTACGAAGAGAAATTAAAACAAAATGAGTGGGAAAAAATGTCAAAATCAATTTAAAATACCATCAAGAGAAATTTACATCCGATATTTACAAAGCAAATTGCATTTCTTTATTTCCATTGATTTTCTAAATGTGAAACTTCATCAAAGAACAAGTCATACTTCGAAAAATATCACTACATTACTAGAAAAAATGAAGACTGATACAGGTATTGCAAAAAGATCCTTCTAGGAGCAAACATTCCACGACTGATGAACTCTAGAAACAGTGGGAAAAGAATGGAAATAAATAGCTTTGGAAAAGCCTTTGTATCATGGACATAAAGATGCAGTCTTAAATCCAGGAAAAAAGTGCTATTGGTGGAACATTTAGAAAACACTCTTTACCTTTTAAACATTATTTAAATCGTCCGGAAATTTCTCTAAAAATGCCTAAACACCTTCTGTACAAAACGGTTGTCATGTGCTTTATGTGTTTCTCCAACGTATCATCGATATAATATCAAAAACACTTTCACATGCAGTGCATATATTACTTCTTGAAGTTTTACTCTAGACTTAACGAAACAATTGCTCATTATAATAAAGCGTGTTATCAAGTATTTATCTCAACATTCATAACTCGATCACTCTCACAACAAAAACGCGCCAGAACATCACTAGTTTTTCCTCGAAACAATGATTTGGGATATTTGTGGTTTGAACTATGTGCCAAAGACATATAAGAAATCTAGCCGCAAAAAGAAATAGAAATTACATTCTTGAGCTTTCTTAAATAGTATCTCATAATACCGGATGAAAACTAAGGTATTTAAACTATTATGAATTGGAGAAGCCATTTGCTGTGTAGATGAGAAAGACTTGATGATAATCAGGCTCTCATTCTTACATTCATGTTTTTCTATCTTACTTGGAAGTAAGCAGTTTGAGCATCAAGTACAGCCGCAAACACTTAAGCCACGTTTAGTTTAATAAAACGATATTTAATGTTCTTGAAGTGCGCTCTTGTAGACAAATAAATAAGTAATCATACCTGCATAAATTTTAATTTTTACTAATTTTAATTTTTATAAGTGTGACTTCAATATATCTAGTTCACAGTAAATATGCAAATAACGAATTTTACCCTAGACTAGGAAATAATATAAATTCTCGCAAATCCACAGTTAAATTTACTTGGTGTAGGTTATTTTAAGTTTTTAACAGTTATCTTAATTTTTAAACATGCTTTACTCTCTAGTCTCCAACCTACTGTCCCCTACCACAATATGTTTTTTACTATCGCGTTGCCTCTAAATGAGGTAGAAAGAGTATCTAAAGGAAGATTTCGCTTACTTCAGCAAAAGATCTTAAGGGTCCTTAGTGGCGCGTGTCTGGTGTCGGACCACTTCATTGTTTAGAGCTAACTATGCTCGGCCGGATGGTACGTGCCTGCTGATATTCGCCGGTTAGTTTAATTAACACCCAACTAGCTTAGTTTAGTATTATATTAATTTCTTATTTTCTTGTCTGGAGTTAAGGTCTAAGTGGAGGCTTTTCTGTAAGCCCGAGAAAAGGGCCCTCTGTGTTGTTAGTTTAAGAAAATAAAGGGTGAGTTTAACCCTTCTCTGGACTTTTTCATTTACACGCTTGGACTCAGCAATAAGACACTACATAGTTCAACTAGGTTTCTATGAAGCCAAGCATAAACAAAGTAGTTAGAAACATTACAACTTAATCATCACCACATGCAAGGAGGATGTGAAAATATATATACGTGAGCAAACATCAATAAGCGCGGTAGAGCTACGCATGATATTCGTGTTAAGAGTTCTCAGTCACTAGAGAGGAAAACATTCGCACCAGTAGCTAAATATCTCGCACTGATCACTGCACTATCACCGTAGCTGGGCGCCAGTACTTTTTGTCTTCTGAGGGCAGATATTTGCAAGTTCACGATCTTCTTCGTCTCACATACCAATTATCAGCAGTATATCTATTGACCATCATTCACGGAGTCAAAATTTCGGTATTTCTCAATGTAAATTGATAAAACTTCTTATCTGCGTTTAATAAGAATTTTATAGGTTGCAAATTAAAATTGTTTTCGAAACACTTATAGAATTTATTTTAAAATACATCAGAAAACAATATGGGAATTTTATTTGGATTAATCCAAATTTTGAAATTTGGAAGAAGTAAATTTTAAGTAATTGGAAGAAAGTCTAATTAACTTGATCTAGGATTTCAGTAAGGAACGAAAAGTTAAAAACTAATCTCAGTGAAATATAAAAATATTATTCTTAGTATGTCTAAATCTCAGTGGATTTGAATGTATTGATTACAATCTGCCAAAAATGCAAAATCTATCTGCCTAAAGGAAGATCTTCATTAAGAGTTTCGTGCTCAGCGGTACAGATGCTACACTACAAAAATTCCTCGACGGAAAAAAGATTACATAAAAATTTTAAAAAAAACTAAAAAATCTGAAAGATTTAAGATTTTAAATTACGTCCAAAGGCGAGTTTTTTTAACGTTTCGTGTGCTACCTTTTTTTATTAAATATCATGTACTACGTACTCAAACCATAAAATTCAGTTCAAAATCAACATCGCAAAATCATTTTAAAATGAACATATCTTTAGAATTTCCGTAAGTCTCGTGCGCTGGAGATAAAAATGTTTTTTTTTTCGTACAGTGTTGCCCTTGCTTGCTTTGAAATCATTTAGTTTGTTAATCAGAAATTCGTTGAAATGTTACAAAACATAAAATCGATAATAAAGCAAATTTCAAATTCAAAATTAGGGCTTCCAGATGCCCATATTCGCAGTAGGATTACGTCATTCAAAATTCGATGGCTCTAGGTTTTATCACAATGCCAGAAACATGCATACATTTATACAGATTCTTCATTTTTTAAAATTTAATGCAGAGCTATAACATTTAGTGGCAACAATTTGAAAAGTGAAACGGGCATTCAGAGTGAATTCAAAAATTAATCATGCAGTTGAATATTTCATTTCTTCCTAAAGTCATACCAATAATTATAAAATATCAAATATGTAATAAATGAATAAATCTAATGAATGAAAAAAATCTAAGTAAAAATATTTTAAGATCGAATAAGCTGACTGTAATTCAGATGTCACATTTTTCAAACACGAACATTTTGAGAAAATTACTATCTTAGATAACATAAACACATTAAGAAATATGCAAAACCTTTCCTTTTTTGCTCGATCTGTGAAATCCTTTCTGTATGAATATTTTAGTTATTCGAGATAACGGTGACAGATCTCAGAATTCATGCAGTAAAAAGTACTGAAACCTTGAGTGAGAAGAAAATCCACTTAAAGTTGTTGACGTCCTTTCCTGTGCAGAATAAAGCATCTATTAATCTTAGTTTTAATGTACTTAATTAATAATAATATCCCGATATTTAAACTCGCATTTATAGGACATTCACTCACTATAAAATTTTAATCCTTTTTCTGACATTAAACACTCTTTAATCAGTGACACTGATTGTCTTTAATTATCGTATTCCTTAGGTGAAATAAATAGTAAAAATGTGTCTAATATTTAAAAAATATTGAAGTATATATAAAATAAAAATTATTTCTATTATACTCTGATTTTAACGCCATTAACTTTTTTCATTTAAATAATTTAATTTGGAACTGAAAACTTATTACTAAACTAAAACCTTGTGATTTGATTTGCAAGGTTTTCGTTATGCTTAAAATTTTCTGTCACGTAATTTCATAGGAATTTCAGTAAGGAACGAAAAGTTAAAAAACTAATCTCAATGAAATATAAAAATCATATTGTTAGTATGTCTAATTATCAATGCCTTTGTAATGTATTGATTAAAATCTGCCAAAAAATGCAAAATCTATCTGCCTAAAGGAAGGCCTTCATGAACAATTTCATGCCCAGCGGTACATGTGCTAAAAACTACGGAAATCCCTCGACAGAAATGAGAGTAGAATGAATAACCAGCATTTCGCGTCCTTAGCCTACTTGGGTATTCGCCTCTTTAGTTACTTGGGCTTCTTGGGCATTAACATGCTGTCAAGAATTTTAAAGGCACAAGTAAAAGTTTATTCGATTACAGGTAATTGTGGCCAATGTTTATTGGAAAATTCTCTACTACATTCTGTTTCGAATACGTCAACATGAGGAATATTGAAATGTATACTACGAAAGAAAACGGACAGTTCTATATCTCCCGTTCTACTGGTCCTATTGCCGAAATTTAAATTGCTTTTTCATATCTCAAAAGCGCGACTTAGGATACATATTAGATTTATATATAGCCTTGTTCTAATATAGGTATTTTGACAAAAAAATCGGACTTTTCTGAAACGGCATGCCAATTTTTTATTCCATATTTCGATTCTACGGCTCAAATTATGCCTAAATTTTAAATTTTATAAACTTTGGTGCCAAATTTAAGGAGAAATTCAAAAATTTATCTTGGCGCATTTTTTTTTCAGTTTACTTCAAGTATAATTTACTTAACTTCTTAATTTATAACAACATATTTTCCTTTCCTTTTTTTCATTCTACATGAGCGGTGAAAAGTTCATACTTTCAAATAAGTTCAACAAAGTGCGTAAACTACATTCGGCGTTATTGTCGCTTATAACTAATATGCCAAATTTGAAAACGCGCTAATGTGTAAATTCATGTATACCTTAGAAAATGTTGAATAACTAAATCTAATTCTTTTCAGGTGTGGCTCGAAATACATCTACTTTAAGATGATGTTAAAAATTTCATAGATTATACTACAAAACCTTTTTCGAAAAATTTATAAAATATATTTAAAAATACAAATTTTAAAAATAAATCATTAAAATGTGCGAATTATATTTAGATAAGCCTAAATTTCGAATTCTAGAAAAAGGAATCAAATAAGTTTAATAAAAAAAGATATTAATTAATATATACTCAAATTCAATTAACACTGAGGAGCTAAAATTTTGAGAGCTAATGTTTTAAACACTACTAGTGCTATTTTTTGCAAAACGTGGCAGTTTGGCATAATTTGATTCATAGAATCGAAATATGGAAAAACAAATGGCATGCCGCTTCAGAAAATGTCAGATTTTGTGTCAAAATACATATATTAGAACAGTGCTATATATAAATCCTTTTTTTTCCGCAGCGTACATACACTTTTACTCGTGCCCACTTCTTTTCAGTATAACGTACTATAACTCCTCTGAACACAGCAGGCATAAACTAATAAGCTAACGTATGTACGAATATTTGAAAGACTATAGATATACAGATACAGCTATATTACCACGTAAATGTAGTTGTCAGATAAATTAGTTGAAAAGATTCTGACTCTATGGAGATTAGGTTTTAGTTCCTTACAGTTCTGCTAAATAAGCGACAAACAAAAATTTAAAAAAAGAACTAATAATAATTCAGTTCTTTTGAAATTATAAATTAAATAATTATTTGATCATTTATTAAACACCCCATGGGTTGAATTGAGTTGAAAATAACTTTTTGTTTACCTATTTGCTTTGCTTAGCAGAATTACTAGAAAAGAAAATACTATCAGATAAAACTTAATTACTGGTAGCTTTATGAATTGGATTAGACCAAAATATGAATTCTCATGCAGCTGATGCCCTAGCTATCCACCAGGTAATCTTAGATGTTTGAACTCAGAGTATTTGAAATAAGATTTCTCTGAAGTTTCGATATGCTTTTTTATTTGTTGGCTCTTTCTCCCAATATCCATTAAAACCCAAATAGGTTTACAAACAACAGAATCCTCCAATGTTTTTACACACGGCAATAATTTCTTGGAATGATAAAGGAAAATACTAAAAATTGTTTTCGTCTCAAAAATCTTCCTAATTTACCCAACAAAATACGCTTGAGAAATCTCAACATATACAACAAAACACAAATATATAGTTGCAAAATATACAAGAAAATACACATCATGTTTTCCTTATCTCTCTTCTCAAGCTTTTCTTTAACGTAAGATTTTATGCATATCCAAAGAATTCTACTTATGTTCTTTAATAAAATTTTTTAATTCAAGAAATTTTAATTCAATTAATTAATTTTGATTTTATTTATTTAATAAAAGTTAAATATCTTACTGCAATTTTTTTAAGATTGTAAGGTTTATTCTAAGTTTTTAACAGTTACTTTAAGTTTGTCACACTTTTCTATCTCTCCTAATTTCAGTTTATAATTTTCTAGCAGAATGTGTTTTCAGAAAGGCGTTTAATGCAAAGTCGATGTTTCCCTGACTTCCTTAGAGAGCCATAGTTTCTGACTAGCGCATGTTTGTCTTTGGGCTACGACTCTCTCTAACTATTACTACGCTCAGCCGTATTTCAGACCCTTGACAGCTTCGCCTACTTAATTGAGATTTAGGGGCCAACTACTTAGAATCCTGATAGCTTCGGCTATGTCTTTTTAGTTAAACATTAATTAAGCTTTCATTCTTATTAATTTGGGTTCAAGTCCAAGTGGAGACTTTGCTGTACGCTCTGAGATAGGAGCCGAATGTGTTAATCCTTATTTTGAGAAATAAAGGGTTATTAACCCTTCTTGAGTCTTACGCCTCTGTTCACACTCAAGCGATTATTCGCTTATCGGTGTAAGAGGTTTCCACATTTAACTGTTAAATAAAAGGGTGAAACCCCACAAGATATTTAAACTTTAAAACCACATAAGGTATTTTCTTCCTATTTTCTGCATGCCTTGATGTGACTGGAAGCATGTTCGATGAGTATTCGAGGGTTCGAATCCCGGTGAGGGCATTGCACATTTTTTACATCTCCTACTTCAAAACACCTAATGCCTCCCCAAGGAAAACAGTAAAAATGCAAACAAACAAATACATATCAGAAAGCAAAGAATTTGTTATAGTTCAGTATATTTCATCAAGAATGTCTTTCTTTTTTTTTTAAGTTTTTCATAAATTTAAAATTTACTTTCTTTACAATAAATTATTTTGCTTATATCCCTATAATCAATCATTTTACTGAAATGCTATGGCAATTTTTACATTTTTCGCTGTCTCTGTTTCAGTGGCGCTCAAAAATACTACATATCTGTTTTCTTTCCGCTGGAAGAGTATTCTTCTCTTTGGCCCACAGCAACGTTCTTTCTTATATCTCTCTTATGTACTTTGCTTTTGGCAAGGTATATATATATTCTCAATTCTTTTGCCGCTAAGGTTTTGAGTAACCTCTCTTATTAGTTATTTCAAAATACGACGACTGTTCTTCAAGGAAAAAATGAAGTTGTTTCCCTTCTTCGAATTGTTAGCGAATTTATACTATAAATATGACTAGAACCCCTGCAACCTTTTTCTCTTTGGCCCACAGCAACGTTCTTTCTTATATCTCTCTTATGTACTTTGCTTTTGGCAAGGTATATATATATATATATACCTTGCCAAAAGCAAAGTGCCAAAAGCCTTGTGGAGGAGCACAATATTATGCTTTCTACCTATAACAGTAAAACTCGATGTTATTTCCGTTTTGTTACTTTATTTCCGTCCATCTGATATTTTGCAACTTTGTTCGCAATAAGTTCCGTTAGTGAAGAACGTTTCTTCAACGCTATAAATTTCTGAATCAGTACTACATATATTATGCATTGCACTGTCATTTTCACCTAAATAACCATCATTCAGTAGATTCTCCTCAAAAATATCATCATTCAGAAATTTCAAAATTCGTCTCCATTCTGGATTTTACTTATCAGAAAATTTCGATTTTTGAAATTTAATTTAATAATATTTCTTGAAATCTTAAACTTACATAGATTTAATTTTTTAGGTTTTCAGAAATTAAGTGTTACCTTCCATTTACCTTTCAGCCCAATTCATTTCCTAAGTAATGGTGCTAAGTAAAGGCAGATGGATATTCTAACTCTTGTAAAGTTTGAGAAAGTATCTTTCTAGATAAAATAATTTCCTTCAGCTTTCAACTTCACAATGATAGTCGAATTATAACTTACTGATTAGTCCATTTCAATATGGTAGGCAAGTTATAAATCAAAATATCCGATATAACCGGTGCACATGGCAAAATGGTGTCATCACAAACACCACAATTCATATTTTAGATCGTTACTTCATGCGTTACTTAAACGCGCGTAAGGAACTCAGATATAAACAGTATCTGACAAAGAATATTCAAACAAAATGCATTTCGTAGTTAAATAGCTCATAAAGCAAAAAATATTTGGTACTAAGTATCTTTTTCCATTGATTCATTTTTCTTTTAAGATACAGTTAAATGGTATAGAGAAGTTTAAAATGGGTAAAACTTCAACTATCATTACATGTTTTCTTGACGTTTGTCAGCCTAAGACAATTCATCTCGTTACTCAAGTAAAAAGGCCCCTCAGGTACATTTGAATTTTCAAAATGATATCCGTGAAGCAGTATGCGAGAATTCATAGCGGCAAATGTTATGTTACAGTTGCAACTTATAAGATCCACGAGAATTAGAATTAGTTATCTAACAATCTTATTAGAGAAGCTATAAGATACAGGAAATTTTGCTGTTTAGAAGTTGAGTCTGTCATGATTCATTGAACGGTGTAATGCTTGTTTCGTAATTAAAGCAAACTCCAATGAAACACAGCAAACTTTATTTAATAGATCAATTTCATAACTGCAACATATAAGTCGAAGAAAAGGTAACATCAAAAATCAACAGCCAAAAACGTATTCTATCTCTTTTTAAATTCAAAATCATTATCTTACTTCGTGCGAGAACCGCACGCAGCTCTCGTGTTGGCGTTTCAAACATTGCCATTTATTAACAGATATATTTCAAATTCAACTATTTCAAAAGTACAAGATTATTATTGCAACAATATCTAAAGCTGTTACAATCTCTCCCCCAACGGAGAAACTTTTCCGAAGGAAAAGTTCTTGAACGCGACTTTTTAGATGACTTTTCATATTTTCTTCGACTTTTTCCATGCGACCTTGATCGTGAAAGGAAAACTAACTTGGATGGTGTTACAGATCGGCTGGGTGACCTCGCCTTTACTCTTTTATCTCTGCTTACACTTCTACTTTTATGGCGATAGCCAGAAGAACTCCTTCTGTGACGATCATGGCTCCTAGATCGACTATGTGAGATACTCCTCTTGTGACCGTGTAATCTTGACCTAGACCTTGTACGAGAACGATGTCTAGAACGAGGATAGTATCTATCTCTTTCAAGTTCAGGACAATCACGAGCCCAATGTCCTGTCTGTCTACAGCGATAACATTCTTCACTATTCTGACGTGATGATCGTCCATAACTTTCTCTTCTATAACTTGAACTTCGCTGATATTTAGAACCACCCCCTGAGCGATAGGATGGCCCTCTAGCCCATTCCCCAACAATGCTCTGGCCTCGAATTTCTCGTCCATTTTCGTACTTTATGGCATTCTCTGCATCTCGTCTATCATCATAATCAACAAATGCATATGCCATGCCAGTCCTTTCAGAACCTCTTCTTCCTGATGTTCCATACATTCCGTATTTGACATCGCATCTTAGAAGCCGGCCATATTTTTCAAAAACTTGTTCCGCATCTCTTTTCGTTTGAGCTCTAGTAGTCGCTGTATTAACCTTGTGAGATTGATTTTCAGGTTCTTTGTTTTCATTCAGTAGTGCAGCAGTTCGGTTGCCTAATAAATACCTTCCTTTGTCGAGTTTGTTTCCAATAATGGCAGCCTTGGTTATTACATGTCCGAGATCGCAGTTTAGTTCGACTTCAGCCAAGGGTAAACAGGTTGGATTTAAATCTAATGGTTGTTGCACCCACACTTTTTCACCTGTCAGCATTTCTGGCGTGATGTATTTACGACAAACTATATCAATACTAGCACCTGAATCTCTTAATATAGGAATTTTGTAGCCATTTACGTATC
>KK122319.1:883163-899142 GCA_000611955.2 Stegodyphus mimosarum
CGAAGAAAAGTAACATCAAAAATCAACAGCCAAAAACGTATTCTATCTCTTTTTAAATTCAAAATCATTATCTTACTTCGTGCGAGAACCGCACGCAGCTCTCGTGTTGGCGTTTCAAACATTGCCATTTATTAACAGATATATTTCAAATTCAACTATTTCAAAAGTACAAGATTATTATTGCAACAATATCTAAAGCTGTTACAACGGTTACTGCGTTGTTTAGCATTTTTGTAGAGTCATTAAGATTTTTTTGAAGCAGGAGTTATGAAAAATGAGCAATGCCCTCACCAGGACTCGAACCTTAGACCTCTCGAATACCCGCCGAGTGTGCTGCCCATTCACCACGAAGGTATGCCAAGAAGGCGGGAGAAATGCCTTATATACTCCCCCTTTTAAAGGCCGACTGGGGATTAGGGAAGCCAGTCGCCAAATCCTGGTGGTGAAGAATCATCATCCACCAGTTTGTTTAATTCGGGCGCCAATGTAGAGACATTAGGTTATTTCGGAGCAGGATACTTGAAAAATGAGCAATGCCCTCATCGGAATTCGAACTTCGGACCTCTCGAATACGCTCCGAATACACTGACTATTACACCACGAAGGCATGCTAAGAAGGCGGGAAAATGCCTTATATTTTAATGAAATTAATTGGCTGTGTTGCAATCGTATATATGATTGACTAGAATGTATTGGGAAAGACACTCTATATGAATTCGAATTTCTAATAAGTAAAAGAATTTGGTGCTTATATATGAGTTTCCATAAGTAGAGAAAGGTAGATAGATATTTTTCGAGATTTCATTACTATAAATATATTTATAATTCTTTCCAACACCTTTATTTTGCTCCTGGGAATATTATCGTCATCATCCATAAGAAGGCTCACACGTTCAGTAATAAATTTCGCTTTTAAAATTTCTTAATAATCTAATATCGTAAGGTTTTGAGAATGACAGAATAAAATCTGAAATAAGAGCATGTTTCTAATCGAAGATTTCATTGAAATTGTATTTAGCAGATTATTTCCGTTACCACAAGCAGTTCTAGATACATATCGCTAATCTCTTTGACTCTTCGTTACCTGAAGGAGAACCTTGAACGAAGGATTGGTACTCAATGATCTTATCTACGCAATTACTTGTAGAGCAACGGAAACTAGAACATTATCACTGAATATTATTATGTCGTTAGGCTATTGTTTGATACCTGTTATATAATGTTTTCTCTGACTTATATTGTATGAAGTACAAGCCCCAGATCTTTTATTTCGTTAAAAAAACATTTATCTTAATCAATTTAATTTTCCGTAACTTTTGCAATAGTATCCATATTTCTGAAACACAGAACTGAGCTATTAAATTCGCATTATATTACTCTGAAGTATATGATTGATAGTAGACATTAATAACGGATTCCGATGGAACCAAGGTATTTGGAATTCAGAACATAATTAAATGGAATTTATCGTATAACTTGACGAACTGAGCATATGATTGTGAAATGAACTGCGCAGCGATGCCAATGGGTGCATAATGAAACGCTATCGACATTACCATTACAAAGCAACAGATTAGCATAAGTAATTTAAATTTGGCCAACTTCGGCATTAGCTTAATTTCACGCTATGCACTTCGAAATTAAGGATGTATCACAGTTTCTAAGACTTAACACTAACTGTAAGCGCATATTCTGAGTGTTAGAATTAATTATTGGACATATATCATACATATGGCAAACTTAGTATAGTCGGTTGTTTAATATAACAACAGTTTTGAGTTACACAGGAAAGTAAGACAATCTCAGTATTGAGCCACAAGAAATTTTCGTATTTTTATTCAATTATTCGTTATAAATAGTTATTAACAGAATAATTTGTAACATAAATTTCTCCAAAAAAGACTTGACTAAATAGCTTATTTAAGAGAATGTAAACCAGGGTATCTGCTGTGATTTATCCACCGACAGCGCATTGCGGAATGGAAAATGGGCTTATTGTAATTCTCTGCTTCTGCCATTAGTCACTCCACAGTAATTTTTGATCGGCAGATGTAAAGACTTCTTACAGAAAGCCATCACAGACACAAAATACCATGCCTAATTTGGTGTTCCAACAGTCAGAGTGTTTCACAACCATACAAACTCAATAGCCTTGAGAATTTTTTCTTGTTACTTTGAAATTTGAACTGTCCAAGTGCTTGCTTTTTCACTACCTTGTACGAAGTAAAAAAGAAGTATTGCAATCGCGAAAATTTTAGGTATCATATTTCAGCGAACATCTCCATTTTGATCGCTATCGAATGCAATTTAACGATTTTTTGCGTGATATCTGTACGTAAGGACAGAATAAAGAACTCTTTTTCTAAAAACGAATTATAAAGCTGATTTAAAATGGATTCAGAAGAGATTTTTTCGTGGCGTCTGTACGTACGTACATACGTATGTATGTATGTATGTATCTCGCATAACTCAAAAACGAATAGCCTCACACGGTTGAACTTTTGTATGTGAGACTGCTATAACATGTCAATGTACAGCTCCCTTTTTGGTTGCAATCGGCCACACCAAACATATGATATATCTATATATAAAACATATAAATATATCTATATATATATCCACTCTGCTTCTCGGCTCAGTGAGCTCAGTTTCTTTATTCTTATATGTTTGTAAATTGTGAAATTTTTGCTTTAAAAATAAATGATGTTGAATTATGTTGTTCTTATCTTTCGGTTAAGGTTTTTATGCCTTTAGTTAATCTGCATGTTATAGTTGCAAAATTATTAACAATTTAAAAGTTGTTTACGTTACTTAGCCTAATATTTTTTAACATAGCAGCCATATTTGTTTACATTTGAAACTTAGCAGAATAGTGGATTTGTTGCCAATCTAGAGAACAACAACAAAGTAACATCTTCTTTCATTATTGGGAATTAAATTACGCTAATCCATTCTGCAATTATCATTTAAGTTATTAAATTTTCCCATATATTGACTCAACATAGCGTCCACAACAAATTAAATCAGTTTCTATGGCCTCAGTGTCTTTTTGCAGAGTAACACCAAAAGTAAACTTTCAGTTTTGTGCAGCCAAAAATCTGCCTTCTTATCCGCTGGCCGAAATGCTTGTTTTCGCTTGGAAACTATAATTGTAAAAATTGTTTGTTAAATTTTTAACTGTATTTTTTGGTTTATGTTTTTTTATATGTTTAAATTTTTAATGAAGTTGTTTTGTGTTTTTGTTATATTTTCCTTGCCGTGAAATGAGAAATGAATTAATTGAATGAGAAATACATCTCCAATGAAATTCGAAGAAGTAAGTGTTTCAGTTAGCAGAAAATACTGTCGCCATTCTGTTTCGGACAGAAGAGAAAGTTCACGAGATATGCATGCGCATTAGGTAAGCAGCGGTGAATCGTCTGTGAAAAACTTTATTTTTTATTAATTTCTTTTATGCATCGTTTTAGATATATTATAGTATTTGAATAGAACATGTGGCAATGATTCGATAATTCTTCAGATGATATATATATATTTTGTTTGCATTCTGAGTTATAAAATGAATGAGATGTAACGCTGTTAAGTGAACCTAGCGCCAGAGTATCGCTGTGGTAAATAAATATAATGAATTTCAAAAAGCGCATTTATTCTACTGTGGTTTATGCGCTATCGAAGAAGTAGATTTAATTTAATTCAATAAGTTGCACTTGTTCAGTTCAATAAACGAAATGTAGGAAAAAATGCGTATAGTTTAATATTCCGTACAAGGAAGTTATGTGCTGTACACATGAGATCTTTTTAACTTTTGGAAGCACATTTTCAGTATTCGAAGAAACTCATAATTTGCATTCTTTTTACAAGCAGGAAGTATTCTTAATATCACATCCGTCGCAGCCGTAAAAAGAGCTCTTTAGCCGGTTGAGCATAAATTAGTATATATGAAGCTGCTTTAACAGTATGGCTTAAATATACTCCATAGCCGTATGTTCTAAGCCATAGAATAGCAGTTTCTCTGCGGCTTTAAAGTCTAAGCATTTTCTGTCTTACAACCGTATCACGCGGAAAAAAGACATTGAACTCAGGTAATTGCTTCCACACTTTTGATGCATTCATGCACGTATCCGTAAAAATCTTTATGTGGCCGTAAAAATCCTTCGATTCTTCAATCGCTTATTCTTTTTTGGCTGTAAGAGACTGAATTACATATGTCACGTTTAACTTCTATAGAAAAGCTTGGAAAGATCCTTTTGACAGGACAGGAACAAGTACAGGGGGCAGCATATCATTGCTATGAGCAAAAATGGTATTGCCCCGGTGTACTACCTTTCCGTATTTATTGAGAATTAAAGGTGATATGCAATCATACAGATGTTATACATTTCGATATACAGAGTTGCATATTGTTACAGTTGGTGATGGTAATGTTTATAGGTAGGTGAGTTACAATAAAGTTTGTAATAATAAATAGATACAATATCATGAGTTGGAGGTAAGGCACAGATATGAATGAAGATTGAAGGCAATTTGGTGGAGATGACAATGGCACTCTGAAATAATTGCAGAATTAGAGGATTATAAGATTAAGAGTGGCACATATTGAGTCCTTGTTTGTGGAGGTAGTCGATGATCCTTTTGACAGTTGGAAGCTTCAAACAGAAGCTGTATTGATTACAAATGAGCACTGGAGAACCACACGGGAGAAACAGGTCAAGGGTCTTCCACCGCCCTTCCCCTACAATCAACCTCTCTAGAGGATTTTCGGCTCACCGCCTATTTAGAATGCTCCCGTGCCGCACCGACGCTATGCATTTACAAATGCCCATGCCTTCTCCAGGATTCTAACTCGGGCCCTTCAGTACGGCAGACAGCGTCGCTAACCACTATCCCGGTTAGGCAGCTTAAAGGTTATCTTTATTATACATATCCAAGCGCTGATATAACCATAAAAAGCACAGGTAAATGATTTTGTAAAGTAGCACCTATAATTAGATCATTTAAATGAGTCTCATTTTGAAAGACTCAAATCTGATAACATGGTTACAAATTTAAATTTTAATGATACCGAATCTCTATAAGTTTGTATCCAAGGTAAATCCTGTTCAATCTTTTCAAAAAGAATCAAAATCTCAAAGTGATGAATGACTGAATTTGATTCACTGAGATTTGTTTGGACCTATGGAAGTAACTTCCGATTATGGTTCGAGTTATTATATTACGTCATTGACGACAAATCGCGTTATGTCGAAGTTAGTTTTCTTAAAACTAAAGACAAAGTGGAAAATGCACTCATTAAATACATTGCTGCAGTCGAAAATCGTCTAGGAAAGAAAATAAAAATCCTTCATATTGATAACGGTTTCGAATATCGCGGTTAGCATACTACATTAGTTGGCTGCAAAGCGTGTTCTAAAATATTTGAAAGGAACAATAAATTGTTGTCTAAAATTTCAAAAGACAACAAAAGCACTTATTTTAAATACCTATGCTGATTGGAAGTCTGATGTTAATACTAGAAAATCCTGTACGGATTACCTAATTAAACTGCCCTAAAATTCATTAACATGGGAATCGCGAAAACAACAAACCTTTGCATTATCAGGTACCGAAGGAGAGTACATCAGTCTTTCAGAGTGCTAAAGAAGCAGTTTATTTACCTCGTTTTCTCAAAAAATTAAATTTTATCACAGCGTATCCAAATGTTACGCATTCTGATGTGCGCAGGAGCTTAAGAATAAACTCTGTTTACCATTCACATAGTAAACATATAGATATTAGATATCACTTCATATGTGAGATTTATGAGAGAAATGAAGTGGATATTGAATGTGTGCTAACACAGAAAACGTCTGCTGATGTACTGACAAAACATTGACTGCATCGAAGTGCTGTAAATTAATTGGAATCACTGTAAATGATTAATGTTTGTTTTTTTAAGCCACCAAGCGTCGAAAGGGGGTTTGTTGCATTATAAAATATATGACATTTACCTTAAGATCACTTCTGCTGAAGCACGCGCAGTTCGTGCTTATGCCCGCGGTAATGACATAACTGTCTTTTTTGCATGTATATGTTACCTGCAAGGTATGAAACGCCATCATTCTATAGAATGCTAGGCATTTTGTAGAATGTCAAGCGTTTTTAGGCAAACAATTAACAATTATTAAAACACTAAACTCAGTGGCCCAGCAGCCCTAGTGGGCCATTGCCTGCAGTGCCCCTTTTCTGCTTTCTTAACCATTTTGGGCAACGGAGTGCATCCGCATATGCCCTGTACAAATAGTCAGCCTGTCACAGGAAACCCGATGTTTAGTCCCCAAACGAACTTGGCACTTATTTTATCGGCTCACATAAGAAATGAAGGGCTGAGTCAACCTCGCCCAGCCCGGGGATCGACCCCCCAGACCTGTGGTGCAGCTGCGCGACACGCTAGCCACTTCGCCACCGGGCGGTCATTAATAATTATTATATAATTGAAAATTATTACATACTTTACCTAGGCAATGCATAGAATACCTGGGCATTTTATAGAACGGCAAATGCTCTTTAGGTAAAGTATGGAAAATGGCATCATAAGGCTATTATTTAAAAGATATTCAGGCTCTAGTGTAGAATTGGGTGCTTCTTCGATTAGCTACAAATTTTGTTCAATTTTGGTGATGAAACCACATTTATGGTTACCATGCTAGTTTTAACTTGCAGATTTTTTAAGCGAAAATAGATCGATGTGTACATGGACAAAGTTAAGGTAGTGGACAGTGTCTAAGTTTGTGTGATTCTCTGATGTTTTTTAAGTGAAAATAGATCGATGTGTACATGAACACCGAGTTTGCGCAATTCTTTGACTTCGTATTTTGGTTTTGTGCAGCGGCCAGCTTGAAATATGCCTTCCTGGAGCCGATCTTGGCTCAAAAAAAAGAATCGCCAAAAAAGCAAGGGGCACCCAATTGTAAACTTTTACGGATGGCCATTCCTCAAAAGCACAAATGTTATTTTGAAAAATAATGTAAGACTGACATTAATAACTTTTATTCTAAATACGTAAAAAAAATAGTGAGATGATCTTGGTACACCAAGGTTAATTTGTATTTTCTATCTGACTGGAAATCAATAAGATCTACCCGACAATGAGAATTCAGAAAAAGCATAGGTTTAACAATATTGCCCTTTTAATAACTTTCAGTTTTTTCTGGCGGGGCTCACAAAGGTGGGTGTACATTCCCTGTAATATTTTTGTATTTATTTTAAAGGTCCTTCAACATTCTGTCACGGTTCCTTCTTGTGGTGTTGAGGTAAACTAATACTAAGCTGGACACGCTTATGTGCTAAGGGAAATGTTGCATGTACCCAATAGTTGCTGGCTTACACCAACATTTCGTACATTTCGCGTGATTAACCCTAGAAAAGGCATAAATAAATATTTCACCCCATTTACTGTACTTGGCCTTTCAGAAAATAAACATATTAATTTCAGTCAGCTTACTTTAGTTAATTACTTATTCTGCATACTTTTAGCTACTGTCCAGGTTAAATACACAAAATGAATATTATGACCCCATTACTGGATTGCGCAACCTCGTACAAAATATAGATCAGAAAACTAATCTACTGACATCGCCCGTTTTTCTTATCGGAATCGCTTCATCTTTTGCACACGAATTCCTAGTGTTACACTGCTCTCACTGAGCCGTTTATTTTTGTAAAAAAAGATTCCATTGAGCTGATTTCCACACCATTGTCTTGATTTTTTTTTTTTTACATCGATGAGATCTCAGCTATTCGCATTTCATTCACATATACGTCATGAGCTCTCTCACCACGTGGGAATGCACTCAAACTGCAGCAGAATTAAGTCAGGAAAATTTAGGAAATTGCAACTTGCATCCTTTTCTTCGTTCGAAGAATCCCACGCTTTTTCTAAGTGTCAGCAGCGAGACCGCACACACCACGTTAGCATCGTCGTCAGAACGGAAGGGGGAACCAGTTCGACAAGAATTTACATCCACATGTAGCTCTGCGGTTACGATTCACCTTACGATTGGATAAGTGACGATAAACTTCGTTGTGTAAGTCGAGGTCTTACACTTAATTCACACACATTCACACTTAGTAGCAATTGTGGTAATTTTGGCTTTTTTACATCATTTATTAAAATCTGGTAAGTAGTTTCGGTTATTCAAACGGAATTACAAATGTTTTTAATACTTTGCTGGTTTGTCATTTGGCATTCTATGAAATGCCTGAGCAATGTCTGAAATGCTTAATTCGTTTCATACATTTTTTTTCATACATTTTCGGCCATTCTGTAAAATGCTGGATTTCATACTTTGCCAGTAGCATATACAATATATGCATAAGCTTTTTTTTTTGCTTTGCTGTCTAAGTTTCTTTCTCATTAAAAATGTTGATTAATTTTATACTCTGTTTAGGCACATTTTCTTCCTTCACATTCTACTTTTATATACATTTACTAAACATGTATTTTCTCAGGTTAATGCAATAAAGTAATTTATGCGGTTTGGGCTTTGCATCTGCGCTACAAAACGTACTTTTCGTAATATTTTCTTCACGGGCTGACGGTTGCTTCGTTCAAAGTGAATTTCAACTTAAAATGTGTCAAAAAAATAAAATAAAATAAACGGACAGTTCTAGTTCTCCCGTTCTACTGGGCCGATTGATCTAATTTAACTAGCGTTTTTCATGTCAGGAAAGCGCTACTTAGGATATGTATTAGATTTATATATAACATTGTTCTAATATAGGTATTTTGACACAAAATCAAATTTTTTCTGAAATGACATGCCAATTTTTTTTTATATTTCGATTCTACGACTCACATTATGCCAAACGGCCAAACGTTGTAAAAGTCACACGAGTAATTTCTAAACAATTAGCTCTCAAAATTTTAGCTCCTCAGTCTTTATTTAATTTGATATATATTTATTAGTCTCTCTTTTTTATTAAATTTATTTGATTCTTCCTTTCCTATTTCGAAATTTAGGTTCATCCCAAATAAAATTCGCCCATATTTTACGATTTATTTTTAAAATTTGTATTTTTAAATAAGTTTCATAATTTTTTTCGAAACGAATTTTGAATTATAATCTATAAAATTTCTACGATCATTTTAAAATAGATGTATTTCTAAGCATACTTGCAAACAGTTAGAGTTTTTATTCAAAATTTCCAAAGATATACTTGAATTTATATTTTGGAGCGTTTTGAAATTTAGCGTATTTATTATGAGAAATAATAACGAAAATGTGGTTTACGGAATTTGTTAAAATTATCTGAAAGAATAAGCGCTAGACCTTTTTTTCGCTCGTATATCAATTAAAAAAAAGGAAAATATGTAGGTTAGTATGAATTAAGTGTTTTGCCAAGTAAATTATTCTTGGCTCAAACTGGAAAATTGCGCCAAGATACATTTTTATATTTCTCCATAAATTTCTCACTAAATTTTACAAAATTTAATAGCTAGGCAAAATTTGAGCCGTAGAAACGAAATATGGGAAAACGTGGGCATGTCATTTCAGAAAAAGTCCTACTTTGTGTCAAAATACCTATATTAAAACAATGCTATATATAAATCGAATATATATCGTAAGTCGCGCTTTCGAGACATGAAAAACGCAGTTTGAATTTCGTCAATCGTCCCAGAAGAACGGGAGATATAGAACTGTCTCATTTTTTTCCGCAGTGTGCAATGAATGTTCTCGTGTTTTTCTCTTTTTATTTAATCTAGTAGTCTATTCTAAGATAGGTACTATCCGCTAAGATAATCATGTAAGAAAGATAAGAGACAACTATTGCTAATGCAAATATCCACTGCTCTGCAAAGAGTTAAATCTCCCCTCAAAGGCTAACAATGTACTATCCATAAGCAAGTAACTGAAGGTCCATACCTGGCATTCTGTTTTAAACTGAGAATCATTTTAATGAGCTGATTTTAGCGGCGATTTGAACCCTCGACTTCTTAACCTGCAGACATTGCTCTGATCATTAAAACGAAGTCGCAGTCTTTCTTTTTCCTTAGTAGCCTTACAACACTAATAAGACAAATATCCTTACGAACTCTTTGCAAGTTACTAATATCGCCTATCAGTCAATATTTTAAAACTTTTTCTTAGCTATTTGTGTTCTGTGATTAGCAGAGGATATAACAACACTATTTTTCTTTCAAAAATGTAGCTTCTGTGTAAGAACCTGAAGTCGAAAATTCATTGTAAACTACTTTAAGAGCTGCAGAAAGGCGTTATACAGCAAAACGCAAATGAAGCCTTATGGCTGAATAACATACATCGTACTTAAATTTATCATTACTATTCATTAACTATTAATTAAGAAAAATACATTTATGTGACCAACTCGTTTTCCGATCTTCATTTTAATCTTTCCCTTTCGACGAAATGAGCAGCTTTAATTAAAAATTTCTTTTTTCCTTTATTTTTTTAATGGAAAGAGCAGTGCTAGAGCAGTTAGTATAATAAAATCTGAGTTCCTGTTCCGTGCGAGCTTTTTCCAAACCGATTTTGGAGCATTTTAAAAACGGTATTTATCTAGTTTAAATTTTTCCTTGGGTAATAATTAATTGGACCCAATGTCAAAAAGTTGCTCTATAAGCCGAAAGCAATTTTTTCTCATACTGTTAATTAAAGCTGACAGGAAATTACCAGAAAAATAATATTTCCCATAAGATTTATCCTAATGAATTACGCTTCTGAAATTAACGTTTCGGAGATAAAAGTGCACTTCTGATGACGAAATTTGTTTAAGGAATAAATGCGTGTTTTTGATACGAGAGTTAATTAATTTCCGAAATTAAATTAAAACCAATCAAAAAATGATTGCAAGCATTGAACTTATAATGGATATATTTTCGTTTCTTGCTGATGCAGGAAGTAGCTACCAATGTAAACACATATGAAAAAATACAGTGTACGAAACTCGTACATTTGGGTTATAATTTATTTTAATTTTACTCTGAAATTCATTTCGAGAAGATTGTTTTAAATTTTTTATGCACACTGCCCAAAAAAAGAAAAATAGGACAGTTCTATAGCTCTCGTACTACTGGGCAGATTGATGAAATTCGAAGTGCGATTTTCATGTCTTGAAAGCGCCACTTAAGATATTTATTCGATTTATATATAGCATTGCTCTAATATAGACATTTTGACGCAAAATCGGCCTTTTTCTGAAATGACAAACCAACTTTTTTTCTATATTTCAATTCTGCAACTTAAATTATGCCTAAATATTAAATTTTCTAATTTCTGGTGAAAAATTTATGGAGAAATTTAAAAATATATCTTTGCGCATTTTTTTTCTGTTTACACCATGAATAATTTATTTGGCGAACTGCTTAATATAGGGCAGCCTATTTCCCTTTCCTTTTTACATTATGCAGGAGCGCAAAAAAATCACATCGTTAGTACTTTCAAATACTTTTAACAAAGTGCCTAAACCACATTTAATGATTAATGTTTTCAACAAATATGCCAAATTTCGAAACACGCCAATATATAAATTCCCGTATAACTTCGGAAATTTTGAATTAAAAACTCTAATTTTTTGCACGTATGCTAAGAAATACATATGCTTTAAGATGATGGTAAAAATTTTATAGTTTATGATTCAAAATGTTTTTTGAAAAATTTATAAAAATTATTTAAAAATACAAATTTTAGAAACAAATCATAAAAAGTGGGCGAATTTTATTTGAAATGAATCTAAATTTCGAAATGTGAAAGGAAAAATTAAATACGTTTACTAAAAAAAAGCGAGAGTATACCAAATTCAATTAACATTGAGGAGCTAAAATTTTGAGAGCTTATTTTTAAAAAAGTACTTATGCGATAACTTGGCCTTTTGGCATTTCGGCTCAGTAAAACGGGAAATATAGAAACCGTTCCCCCTTTTTTTCGCAGTGTAGATATATATTTATTATACCACGTATCACCTATCACATTTTGCTTCACGTATAAACTTTACGGCACTTATTACTAAAAAATGTGTCTCAAAATTCCTGTTGTGTCGCGAATTTTAAGTCTGTTTAGGTTTAAGTAATCAATTATTTAAGTATTTTTATTTGTATTTGAATTTAAATTTGAAGTTGTGAAGAGTGTAATGCAATATATATATATTTGTAAAGAGTATATTTAAAATCTTTAGGTAACTATTTTTCTTCATTTAATTTTGTAACTAAGAAAGGGAACGTCTTTGAACGGAAATGACATCTGTGGAAATAGCTTTGAAGATAAGGGCTGTATGGTGTGTTTTACCTGTGTTCGCTAGGGTTTTTTTTTTGTTATTGGGCAGTAAACGAAGTCGTAAATTGGCTTTCTCGTTTTCACTTGCATTCTCGTTTTGTGAATGCTGCAATGCTTAAATAAATCAGTTCTTTCGGAAGAAAGGAGCGGCTGTAAAATTTGATTTTGAAAGCGCAGTTTTGTTGCTCTCCATAGATTTTTCCGCTGTTTAGTAGAGGGGTCGAATTTTTAGTCTCACCCTTTTTGGATGACTCACTTGCAGCTGCTCAACCGTCAACTGTGGACAATAACTCTGTTTTGATTCGTTTGAGGGGATGAAGTTTCAGCTAACTAATAAGGAAAGTCTCGGATTGGTGAAATTTAATTTTATGTGTAACTTTTGGACCTATAATTGTGAGTAGGTGGCGAAACCGTGTTCCGTACCGTAGCGGCGTTTGCCCAACGGCCGAGCTTCACTCTTGCAGGTGGCTTGCGCTTGCGGTCTGCGGACTGGTGTTATGTCTCTCTCGGCGGTAGCTGGTGAGATTTTGCGTTGCTTTAAGAGCCAAGCATAGTCGAACTTAAAATCTCTTCACCCATATAAAAAAATAAAAAGAGAAATGATGTACTTTTCCTGAAGTGTGAGGTGGTAGTTCCCGGATTTTAATGCTCGTTCTACAGAGTTTACGGGCGACTGACTACCAGAGTTCCAGCTGCGGGCCGATGGAATCATTTTTGCTTCGGAGCATTCCTTGATTCATCTACTATAGTATATATCTCGCATTTTAACAACCTTGATGTCATCCCTATTCACCTTATTCGGGCAGTGGGGAAAATTCACCTTATTCGGGCAGTGGGGCGAGGACTTGGCAGGGCGTCGAGTCATCTACCCCAGCATATCTGAAGTTCCCGGCCTCCTGATTTCCATCTTAGCAACAGTTATGCCATCCTTCTTCACCTTATTGCGTGTTGCGCTGTAAAGGACAGATTCTTGAGTTTGTGATTTTTGGTTGAGGTACCTCTATATGCTGATGCTGCTTGCATTGATGTGTTCAAGTCGACCAACTGTGAGTTACTTGATATTTTTATTCGTAAGATTTTTAATATTTTCAAGTAGTGTAACTTAAACTAATCTTGCTTAATTTGGGAGAAAGAAAAAAATTTATTTGAAAATTTAAAACAGAAGGGATTCTCTGGCCTTAATTAGAATTTAAAATTATTGTCTATAAAAAATGAAATTCCTTTAATTGTAATTTCTATATTAGCTTACGTGAGATCCATTTATAAGTAACTAAGTTTAGGTATAAAATAACCCTAATAATCGTTTATTCTTTTAAATTGGAAATGTGTTTTGATAAACGACTTGAAAGAAATAATGCGAAATATTATTTGCTGTTGTATGTAAGGATAGTCTGCAGCTATCTATTATTATCTAGTTATCCAGAATATTCAAGATATTAATAAACGTGTTTGATTTATATTTTAGCTTGCATTTTGTGTGTGTGTGTGTATGTTACCTTACTATGGTCTTTTCAGTCACTTCATTTGTTTGAGCCGTAAGGCCTTTTAAAAACATGGAGATTTTGGAGTATTGTAAAAATGTTTATGCATTTGGGTTTCCACAACGCGACCCGATACAAAATTATGTACTAACCACGTTTTAATGATTCTTTGAATGTGTTTTAGGAGAAATTTGTAATGCCATTTTCAAGTGCCAGGAAAGTTAAAATTATTGCTTAATTTTTTCCTTTAGTGGAACTGATTGTTTTTGAATATTTCTTCTCTGGTGCTTATGAGGTCTGGTATTCATGAATCTGAACTTGTTGTTCTTGAGATAATTTTGAAATTATTGAATATGTAATTTAAGTGAATTTAAGAAATGTTTTGCTTGAGAGATAGTATTCTATTCTACTGAGCACCAATGAAGATTTATTCCTTCTTATTGTCAGGGTAAGATTTATTAAGTACGAATTTGCTTTTGTTTGAGTTAATTGATTCTCAGAAATAGTTATTTTAATAATATTGGAGTTAGTTTAATCAGTCAATATCTTTCCCTTCCGATTAAAAGAGTTTTAGTAGTCTATTGTTTTTGTTTGTCCGGCACAAGAGTAGGTCAGTTTTAAGAGTTTTTAAAAGTAAAAGTTAAACCCGTAAATTTTCGTAATCGCAACATTCCAAACAAACATAAAACCCAGATTTTTTTAATGTTTTAGGATGTTATTTTACTTGTCGCATTAAAGAAGCTAAATTGTTTCAATTTTTAACGAATTCTGTAAAACTAAAATTGTATTACAGTACTTACTACTACACTGACTTACTGAACAACTTCTGACTTGAGTTGGCCTTGAGGCAAATAATGGAATAAGTTACCCAGAGGTGGAACCATCTACTGTCTGCCAACCACAACCTCAGAGCAGATCAATCGGGCATTTATTGTCAAAGTTAAAATTACAGAGGTTACAGTTACAGAATAATTACAAATTGATCAAGTACATAACATGCGTTGACGCGTACGTCTAATGTAATATACAGAAGATTTACAAAAGCGTAGTGACATGACAGTAATCCGCTGCCGTCTGCAAAGGCAAACATGGGAACACTACATAAAATAATTTTACATTATACATTTTAAATTTTACATTTTAAAATAAAAAGGCAGGAGGGTCTCCATTTTAAAAAAGAAAATCGTAACAGCTGTACTACCAATTGTTACATATGAATGAATTTATTGATTAGGCATGCTAAATGTGAAGATACACTGCTCGAATTGAAAGCGCAACACCAAGAAGGATGGGCCAGAAATTTATGCAAATTTTAGAGTAGACGCACGTCACTGAGTTATGCGAATGATGTGAAATGCGCAGCTCTCCGACGCACGTAAAGTAAGATATAAGGGAAGGAACGTGCAGAATGGCAGTATTCGTATCGTTATTTCTGCCAGACGAGTTATCGAAGAAAGTTGGTTTTTTGTCCCGAAGGATACGTGTAATAGGAGAGAATGCGAGGCTGCCCTCAACGAAGGCACTCCGAGCAGATAGACGATTTTACGAGGGGTATGGTGATCGGACTGAGAAGGGCGGGTTGGACCTTACGTCAAATCGCAGCTCATACATACATGGATGCGAGCATGGTGCATCGGCTATGGAGAACATAGTTGGAACAAGGAAATGTGCGAAGAAGGAGAGGGTGCAGGTGCAGCCAGAGTGACGTCAGCACGCGTGGATCGACGCATCCGCTGACAAGCTGTGGCGGTCCGCAAGTCACTTGTATCGCGATTCTGCAGCATGTGGAAGATACCCTGGATGTTCCCGTGTCGACGAGAAGCATTTCCCTCCGATTGGTTGAACGTGGTCTGCACTCACGGCGTCCGTTAAGAAGACTGCCATTGACCCCCAGCATAGACGCCAACGTTTAGAATGGTGCCAGGCTGCAACGATGTGGATGAGAGAATGGCGAAACATCGTGTTCTCAGATGAGTCACGCTTCTGTTTATCCAGTGACAGTCGCCGCATACGTGTGTGGCGTCGACGTGAAGACAGATCTAATCCGGCAGTAACTGTGGAACGCCCCACCGCGCGACAACGTGGCATAATGGTTTTGGGGCGCTATTGCCTACGATTCCAGATCACCTCTAGCTCCTATTCAGGGCACTATAACGGCCCAATGATACTTGGATAATGTACTGCGGCCGGTGGCAATCCCCTACCTTCAGGGGCTGCCTAATGCAATTT
>KK122319.1:899157-957069 GCA_000611955.2 Stegodyphus mimosarum
CAACCACACATCATCTGCCAACATGCTTTGCAAGGTATACAGATGCTTCCCTTGTCACCGTACTCTCCTGACTTTCACGAATCGAACATGTGTGGGATGTGATTGGACGCCGTTTGTAGACTTTGCCCCTGCCTCGTTCAGAAGACGAACTGTGGCAAATGGTTGAAAGCGAATCGAGAGCCATACATCAGGACACCATCCCCACTCTTACTGACTGTATGCCTAGACGTGTTTCTTCGTGCATCGCTGTCCGCGGTGGACCTACATCCTACCGAGCCGACGCCGTTCTCGCTCTGTATTCTGACTATCATTTTGAAACGCAGATCACTAATTGCTGCTTGCTGTCTCTGTCGTTTTGCCAAATTTCGTCACTTTCTGACCACTTCTTCTTGGTGTTACATTTTTAATGGCGAGCAGTGTATATAAACAAAGAATCGAGAGTACCAAGTGTGAACTATTAACAAATTCTGCCTTTCGATAAGTCAGACCGATTTACAACAAAACGTGTCCGCGAAACAGAGCGTGTACTATGCACTACAAACAATAACATTCAAAACATTGTAACTGACACTAATACATTAATCAAGCAAATAAAGGTACTTAGAAAATGCATGCTACTAAAATACAACAAAATCTCTTTGCCAGTTAGAGCATGTACCATCCAAAGCATGAGAGTCTCATTATTAGAAAGGAAATGAAAACAGTGAAACAACAATTATGATTCTCCTTCACAGTTGCATTTGATTTCATTGGGTTTTAAAATAGGAGTGATACATTTGAGTCATGCGGACCTGTACTGTTACAATTTCAAGTTTAGGTATTTATGTTAAGCTAGTTACAGAAGTGAGAGTACATATTGCATTTGACAAGTTAATGATGCATTAGTCAGAAGAATAAGTACTTAGATAGAGCATGTTACAAATGCGTGGATACGTTGTTGTGATGACACATTTGTCACAATGGAAGCAAATGACATATTATACGAAAATGCAACAAACTGTACAAAACACCAAGTTTAGAAATACACAGAATTCGTCACTACATATAAATACACATATGAAGAAGAATAAAAAAACTATCAAAAATACTTTTTACATATTGTATTGAACATTTTAAAAAGACATAAGGGTCTTGATTTTAAAAAGGAAATCATATCAGTTGAACAACAATTAGGATTTGCACTTCTCCTTCACGGTTGCGTTTGATTACATTAAGGTTTAAATTAGGAGTGGTACATGACTCATGTAGACTTGTACTGTTACAATTACAAGTTAATTTACTTATTGAGCTAGTTACAAAAATGAGAGTACATAGATTAGGACATAGATGCAATATACAGTCATTAGAATCATAATAGAGATGTAAACAATGTTCTGCCATTCAATAAGGCTTAGGTATTTATTTTAAGCTAGTTATAGAAGTAAGAGTACATATTGCATTTGACAAGTTAATGATAATAAGTAATATAGAAGAATAAGTGCTTAGATAGGGCATGTTGCAAATGTGAGGGTACGTTATTGCGATGACACATTGTCATCGCAACAGCCAAATGCCAGTACAAAAGGTAGAATAAACAAACCGAATTACAACAATATTATCCTCCATTCAGGAAATATACTACTATGCATACAAACTGAAGCCTTAAAAAAATTAATGCTGAAACTGTACATATTACATTCGACAGGTAAAGAACCAATTGTAACTCTTCCCAGACGCCTGTCACATAAAATATAAACTTGGATGATGCATGTTACATATGAGTGGGTACAGTGATTGAGGAAACATATGTCATAAAACGATTATACTTGGACAAAACGTGTTATATAAGTGAGGATACATAAAGGAGCAATCAAAAGTACCAAAGATGAAATGTTGGCAATTTTCTGCCGTTCAATAAAGTAGACCGATTTACAACAGTCTTGTCTGCTAAACAGAACATATACTATGCACTACAAACAAATACATACAAAAACATTGAAACTGAAACTAAACATGAAACAATTAACAGGCAAGCAACCAAATGGAAATCGTTCCATGCATCAGTGACATAAAACCAAAACGGTACTTAGGTAAGGCATGTAACATATGTGAGGATACTTTGCCATGAGGATACATTTGTCATAAAAGTAAATTAGTACTTGGATAAGGCATATTACCAGTATACAAGATAACCTTAAAAACTCCATAGAGGAAAAAAAAGGAAAAAGAATGAAAATTATAATATTACAGTGTATACTATTATGCACAATTTGATGCAACACCCCAGCTCTGACTCCTATAAAATATTCTTATTCTGCCGAAGAGGAAGTCTGTACCTGAGCACTACATTGTGCCAGTACTCTCTGCAACTGAAACAAACCTGTTCGGTTGGTTAAAGGTTTTTCAAATCACTGAGGCCAGTATTGTTCTACTGGTCTATGCAAAAGTTTCTGCTTGAAAACTGGACAATCAAAAACATAATGTTCAGGATCAGCTGATCCACCACAGCTACAACGATCATCTACACTTAGGCCAAATCTGAAACGATAGGCCATGAAGGGACTATGTCCCGTTAGAAACCATGTGAAAGCCTAATTGACAGCATATAGTTTGGTCGAAACTTTAGGTATGAATTTTAGGACTCGTCTTCCGGTCAGTCCATTAGACCATTGCTCTTGCCATTTGCTCTGCAGCAAGTTCCAAGTGAAATTTTTCAAGTATGATTGTGGTAAGGGAAGTGCCTGCTCTGTATGCTCCTGAGCAAGGGTAGCCTCTTTCGCTATTCGATCCGCCAATTCGTTTCCAAAGAGGCCTTAGTGTGATTAGATTGGATCGAAGCGAGGATGAAAAGTGTAACAATAAATGTTGAATTTCTTGAACAAGATGATTTTTGCTGTTGTAGTCCAAAATTGCCTCAAGACTGGAAGCTGAGTCAGAAAAAATGGCAGTCCTTTGATTTGCAGTTAGAGTCATTTGATGTGCGAGTTGAAACACTTTCCGAATAGCCAGAAGTTCAGCTTGGTAGACAGTATTAAATTTAGATAATCGCCTATTCCAGCGAAAAATCAACTGCTGATTCTTTAGAACACAGAGACCGCTGCCAGTACCAGAAGCCATTCGCAAAAATGGAAATACGTCTGCAAAAATGAAAAGTTCTGTTCGACTGGGAGGAGTATTTTTAATAAACATTGATTGTTGTAAATTGAAGTCATAAGGCCTGCATATAAAGTTTGTGACCCGTAATTCAAAATCACCTGGATAAAATGAAAAACCCCAAAGTTCTTGCTGTGTACGGAGACGTATAATACTAGCTATTAGAGCTTCTCTTTCTACTTCTAAAGAGAGTGGAGGAATGCAAGTCAAGATCTGTAATGCCGCGGTTGAAGTTGTTCGGTATTCCTTGCTTAACAAAAGAAGATGTGGTCTCTGTAAGGAGTCCAGCTGCAGCTTTGCTCCCTTATTGAGACTTGTATCCCATGCTGAAGCTGCATATAAAATAATGCGCTGCGTAAATACTTGATACCAGAGTTTAAGAAAATGAGGTGATACTCCCCATGTTTGTCCTGTTACTTTATGCATAGAGTTAAGAACACGCATCAATTTGCCCCTTAGAAATTTAATATGGGGAATCCATGAAAGTCGGTTATTGATAATGACGCCCAGAAAAGGCAAATTCTCCACAAAGGCAACAGAGTGATCATTCAATTTTAGGCACGGATTACGCCGTAGACGGTGGTGTCTTCCAATTGTGATTGCCTTGGTTTTGGTAGGAGAGATGGTAATCTTGTGTCTCCTTGCCCACTCCTGGAAAATATTTAGACCTAATTCTGCACTCTTTTCTATATCATGTCTTCCATTTAACAATAATCAGAAAGTTATCAGCATAGGCAATAAGCTTAATGTTTGGATGGTCTTAAAATTCAGAAAATTGAGTTGGCTACAAGCAGCCACAACAGGGGTCCCAAACAGGAGCCCTGCGGGCATTCTTTGGTAACTGCATGGGAGGTAATACCTGCTGCGTCTGTGATTTGAACTGCTCTACCAGAGAGATAGTCATGGAGAAAGTCAGTTAAATGTTCTGGAATTTAAGTTCCTCAGTGCCTGTATGACGTCAGGCCACCAAAGTCTATCAAAGGCAGACTGTATGTAAAGAGAAATAATAAGACTTATTATTATTTTGCCTATTTGTTTGAATTAAAGTTAATAAATCATGTAAGGCATGTTCCGTTGATTTATTCTTGGTAAAGCGGTATTGTTTGTTTGAAAGCAAGTCATGCCTGGCAAGAAAGTACTGCAGTCGTATCAGGATTGCCTTCTCCAGGACTTTACAAAAGACAGGCAAAAGACAAATAAGCCGATATGATGTTGGTAATACTGGAACCTTTTTTTTTCTCAAGAACAGTGCGACCTCAGCAGTCTTAGTACCTTGAGGAAAATGTTTAAGGCGCCAACAGGCATGAAGAAAAACTGTTAGTAAAGCTGGAAATTTGATAAAGATGATTCTAATTATTTGGTTGTCTACACCATCAGAATCGAATGTTCAAGTTTCTGACTATAGAAAAAATTCCACTTTCTGTTGGTGGAGGTGAATCTGTCTTCCTTGATGTAAAGGTGTAATACTCAAAGTTACGTTGGGTGCCAGCTTGTTCTGATGTGTCTTCATCAAAAGAATCCTCTTTAAAGATGTTGGTCAGGAGATATTTCGTAATTTCTTGTTGCGTGGAAACTGTTGGCAAGATCGAAGCTGGAACAGAATGAGGCTGGAAAACCCTATCACTTGCGCTTTTGTAGATTGTGCCAAAACGCTCTGAAACGTTGATGTAACATTTTCTCCAAGAGTCTCGTTTTGCTTGTATTATTTTGCGTTTAAAATAGCTTGTGCTCTTTTTTAATTTGAGAAGAGCTGTTGCCGCTGAGGTGAAGATTTCTTCCCTTGAGCTTCTCGCCTAAGACGTCTGAGATTTCGTCGAAGTTGCTGAAGCTCTCGGATCCACCATGTAACCTGTTGATGTAGTTTAAAGTATTTAAATTTAAAGCTGCGTTTGCAGACAGTAGTAATATTTTCTATGAGATTATTATAAGCTTTGTCCAAGTCACCTTTAGTAAAAGCTGTATCGGTAAAGGGGTCCAACAGAAGGAGCCAAATGATTTATAAATTTATTTTGGTTGCCTGATATTGTCTTGAATCTGCACTTTGAAAATCGAGAAACTTGTTTATTAAATGTAAATGTAATTATTTGATGGTCACTGGAACTAACAAGATCATCGCGGACGCGCCAATTTTGTAAGTACTGAGCCAAAGAGTTGTTGCGCAAGGTCAGGTCGATCCCACCCTGCGCTCTTGTGGTACGAAAGGTGGATGGACTGTCTGGGTTGTTGAGAATGTGCAAGTGATGAGAATATGAAAATTCCAATATTGCTGTTCCTCTCACGTTGTCATTGAGTGAACCCCATAAGGTATTACCAGCATTAAAATCTCCAGCTACAATTATATGTTGAAAATGAGTTTATTGTAAGAAGTCAAGTTCATGCAAATTGTTGTCCAGATCTTCAGATGGTGGAAAATAAGTCAAGGAAACCAATAAAGATTCGCCTGCAAAGCTGATAAACGCGGAGGCCACATGCTGTGACCCCAAAAATGGAGTCAATTGTACTGTAGCAGTCGTTTCCAGTACAGATAACATAGAATGAGAGTAAAAAGCTTGAAAACAAGATGGTAGTCCTAAAATTGGATCATGAACAATTGACGGTTCTTCCAAGAGGGCTATATGAATATTGAGTTCTTTGAGGGTCTCAAGAATTAATGAAGTTGCAACTCTGCAATGCTGTAAATTGCATTGTAGAAAATTTGTAATACTCTGTGTGCACAACAAAGTGTTTGTTGTGTCAGTTGAAAGGAGCTGTAACGTTTAAAGACTTTAAGCTTCTTGTTGAATTCCCTTTTCAGTGCCTCTCGATATGTAGGGAAGTTGCTAATGCTAGTTGAATGAGCTAAATCGTCAGTGTAGCCGCTATATAGATTTGAAAGCTTACAGTCTGCATACAGTTCTCGCTGTTGACAGTCTTTGTTGGTATGCGCACCTGCACAAGGGGCGCAAGTGGGAGCGCAAGTGGGACAGTTGCGACTGGAGTGTCCAAGTCCTTGACAATTATAACACCTTAGAAGTCGAACGTATCTTCAAAAGGTGCACTTAGCGAAGCCCAAGTATAAAAAGCCAATTTCAAGGATCTCCTCAGCGTATGTGGAATAAAGTTCTACTAGATAATTGTTTTTACCGTCGCGACGTGATTGAGAAGATATGGGAAGAATTTTAGCCGAATGAGACTCTTTTAAGCTTTGGAAGGCCTGGACCAATGTTTCTGCTGAAACTTTCACTGGAACTCCAAAAATCAAGATCTTCGTTGTCAATGGTTTTGGTTCCTTAATTTGTAAGGCTGTTTTCAGAAAGTCCTTGTCTTGAATTGCCTGTTTTAAAGTTTTCAAATGTTCCCTTGTTTTACAGCGTATTAATATGCTGTTAGAACGAGTGGGTCTGATCTGCTGTATAGGAAGAGCTAAGTGTTCGATGTCCAGATCGTTTGCCAATTGACACTGAATGCTAAAAGGTGCACAGGAAGAGTCTTTGGCAGAGATTAAGAGAACGTTATCTGAAAGATTTCTTTAAGGTTTCTTTGGACCTCCTCAGTAGCGGGAGTAAGTTTTGTTGATACACCAAGCTCCCATGAGCATCCCGCTACCTCTGCGTAAGTATGGTTATCCCTAGATTTATCAGTAACTCCAGTAATAGGTTGCACTGTGTCAGCGTGTTATAAGCCAGAGGATGGAGGCGAATTTAAGAGTGATTCTAGTTTTGCCTCTAGTTGAACGAGCTGTAAAGAAGCTGAACACTGGTAGTTCGGTCCAAGGTTCAAATCCCGCGAACGGGCTGGCTGCATGGGCGTTTTCGTGGTTTTCCCCATGTGTAACGTGTATACGAGCCAGTTCCCCTTGGAAAGTCCTCCACGAAAGGCATCCCTCCCCTTAGGCAGATAGCCCTCGTGTGCTTTGCCATAATTGAATAACCTAACCTAACCTAACCTCTAGTTGAAATAATCTGTTTTCCAAGTATGTATTCCGCTGTTCCAAAAAGGATACTCTTTCCTTTAAACTTTCCTGAAAGCCCTGTAGCTATGCAATGTAGAGTTTTCGTTCTGTCGAGTACTGCCTGATATTGCTAACAAATTTCTTAAGCTTGTTAGTATCCTTGTTATTTAATTTAAGCTTAGAATTAGAGTCCATCAAAAGAGTTAAAATGCTATCACATGCCTTGTTTATGAAAAAGGAGTGATTATCCGATGTAAGATCCGAAGTTGAACTCACGGAGCTGAGGATTGATTCATATGAAGGTACTATGGAATGTGCTGGCGAAATTGATGTATTGGAAGCAGACATAGTAAAAATGTTTGAAAATTATTGTAAAGCAGGCTTTTCTACATACAAAATCACTGTGTTAGGTAATCGTTTTACAGGCAAAGGAAAAAAAACCGCGATTACAAATCGAAATGATACAATGCTCAGAAGTACAAGAAGTAGGAACGTTTGCAGGAAGGAACAAGCAAAACAATTAAATGCTATTTAACGACAGTCTAATTATAAAATTAAACAATTTGAAAGGCAATTACTATAGAAATGACCCTAAGGTACAAAATGGCATCGAAATTACAACGATCGGTAAATGACATCAAGTAGCACTAATGACTAAAATTTTACATTAAGGCTATGTAATTTTATAAGAAAGAATCAAGTCAATAGAGCTAAATGTTAAGATTAAATCAAAAGTGAGATTAAATCAAACTCTCTAGAGAAAATAATCAACAGACGAAAAAAATACAACTGTAGTATAATGTAGAAAATCAGTGGCAACTTCCGGAAACCATTTAGAGAACAGTACTGGGGAAAGTAGTGTAAGTTAACCTCCCTTACAAATCAAAACACAAAACAGATGTAATTGTAACAAGAACTGATAAAAAAATAGAGGCTGTTTGTTAAGTACATATAATTAGGCGTACTATAGAATACAATTATAAAAATATGCTTTTAAAGAGAAATAAACACTGTAAAGTTTAAAATTAAGCAATGCCAAATCAAAATAATGTCAATGGACGCCAACATGCAATGTAAACAAAACTTTCAGAACGTTAGAAAATAAGCAGTATTTATCCAAAACTCACAAGTCGTAAATCCTTGCAATCCGTATGGGCTGTAGATCACAAAAAGCACACCTAACGATCACAAGAAACACACCACTTGGCACTAAGAAATGTTAAACACACACTTTCGTTTCACAATGCTGTGATACTATGTCTTAATCCAAGAAACGCCATAACTTCTTCAAAACATGCCTCGAATTTCACAGAATTTGAGTCAGAAGATACAGGGACACTTGTTGCACACAAATTCAAACACCAAAACTCTCCAGACAATCAAAAAGCACAAAATAAAACGCGAAAACACAGAGCCAAAAGGAAGGCAGCCAATACTGTCGAAAGTCGAAGTACAGACAGTACTTACTATTGAACCCATAATATCTTAAGTCTATCAGTATCAGAATTTAATTTCGAAAACGGCTGTTAATGGTGATCTGTATAAATGGATTTCCTGTCAAAGAAAAAAAGGGGAAGTTAAGGGTCTTAAAACAAAATAAGGTTACAATGAAACAATAATAAATATACATTATAATGTTTAATTTATCATAACAAAGTAATTATTTACAAAACATTTTTAAGTGCTGGCTTCCCCTACATATTAAGGTATCTTCAATTGCTGAAACATTCTAGAGCTGCACCTTATTTGCAGATTATTTTCCAAAAATATTTTACATTTGATTTTCTTAATTTGCTCTTTATACTTCATTTTTTTCTGCTTTCTGTTTTAGCAATTTATAATGTCTTTTGATTAAAAAATTATACAATAATCAAACCCTTTCGCAACATTAAAAAAAATTGGCTCCTGATCCGTAAACTACGGTTCCAGCCTCCTTTTTCATGAATAGTAGTTTAATTTGTCAACCAGTACTACTGTTGTACAAAAATAATTTTATTTCAAAAAATGAGATGTCCGTTGGTAATTAGAAAATAGTACGTACTTTTCGTTTTATTTCATTTAAAACTTAATCTGCAATTTTTATTTCTTGTAGAGGAAACGCCATTTCTTAATATTTACTAAGAACCAAATTTCACTTTAGTGAAGGCAACACATATGAAGGCTATCTGCCTAAATCTAGTTTACCCTCCCCTATTGAGTATTCTCCAGGAGTTTAAGCCTGGTAACCCAATTTCGCTAAATAAACCTATCAACATTTTTACAGATTCCCGTACATACGGATTTAAAAGCCTCGATACTGAAAAAACATAAGTGACTAAAATATCGGTTTCTAATCTAGGCATAATGGTATGTTCTTGGGTTCCGCTTAGAAGTACTAATATAATCCGTGAAGGCTTAATTCAAAGTATTACGAATTCTTGAACCATTGAATGAAGGAAAGTGTTTTAAAAGCAAAAGAGTTCTATAAATGAAATTTTAATGTAAATTTGTATTTTGTAAAGCATTAAATTGAAATAAAGAGGTTCGACAGTTTTTGTCGAATGAATATTTTGCAAAATCATTAAAATGTTCTTAGAATATTGATATTTGTAATTTAATTGCCTAATTTAACGTTGTTTTTAACTTAACCTTTCATCTTTATAATGATATATATAGCCCCCAAATTTAATTTTCGAAACTTAGATATGGAAATTTTCAAAACCAATCTTAAAAATGTTAGAAAAAAAATGAAACCTGCAGTTACTAATTGACATACGTTTAAAGTAATTTATGGTCAACAAATTCATTGCCTTAAAAAACTCCATAACAACTAAGTTTTGAATAAGACTTTTTAATAAGACTAAGATTTAATTTCATTAGAGTTATTTAGTCACAGTAACAATTTAAACTGAAGCTAGATTATAAGCTCAAAATGTCCTTAATAATAACAGAGCGTCTCTTATTTCAGTTTCTAAGTAGTGTGGCTCAGACCATCAAACTTTGAAGAATTCTCGAAATTAAAGTACCTTTTTTTACGTGGCTTCCTTTGCCCTGTATTGATAATAGCTACCCCAAACATCGAAATGTTCTAGAGTTTGGTAAGTTTTGGACAGCTTACTGCAAGACAGTGATTGAGTGTGATTGAATACATTATTTAATTGCTGAAGTGTTATACTTTATCCAGACAGTCTTTGAAACTAGCAGTTTATCTCACAACGAACTTTCATTTATATGATATGAATTTTCAGAAATATTGAATTTTTGACTTTCTTAGATATTATTATGTCTTTAGCTAAAATACATACAAGGCTAATGCTTTAATTGAAGCCTGCATCCCTTGGGGTATTTTTCTTTTATGTTTTGCATTAAAACTTAATTCTGTCAAATGTCTCATACATTGCAAGTATTCCAGTTTTTCTTACTTTTCTTAAGCATGTTTACATGCATATTATTACTATTTATTATTTGAGATCTTGTTTATTGATTTCACGTTACAAAATTAAAGCGGATTCAAATCTTTAAGAAAAGTATTTGACATTTTTGCCCATCTTACATATTTTAAAATAGATCTCCTAAAAGCATGAAACACATGAAGTAATAAATACGTTTCATAAATCTAATAAAAAATTTGCTTTTATAAAATACAAGAAGCCATATCATATTCTAACTCACGCTTCAGTAAGATTGATCATAGAGAAATCCGTATTTGACCAATTGGAGATGAGCATTCTGTATGCAAGATCATTTGAAATTTGGAGACATGTAGCAGATGGCAATCTAGCAAGCACTGATGGCAGAGGCTTCGGAATCCAAATTCGTATTAATTTAATCCATCAAGAAACAAACATTTTTCACTATACCAATCCAACTCATTTCAGTTCTAAACTAATTCTGTAAAACTGTGTACGTAAATGAGCTTATGTGTTAATGAGCATTTTTCTGTTCTAACGCGACGTTTTTTAGTTGCTGTGAAGACAATGTGTCATTTATAAACCCAAGGATAGTTTTGTTCCCACTCAAGTACGTTGTTTATTTAGGAGGAAATGTGTTCAGCATGAAACTTCATAAATTGAGGTAAATTCAAACTGTTCATAATTTAATTAAAAACAGCAAACTGTCTTATGAAAATAGATTCATATGCCTATCAGTCAGATTCATATCATTATGATAATTTAAAATTGTTAAAAACGACTTCAATCTAACCAATTTTTCGAAAGTTAAAATTTTAGTTTATAGGCAAGTTCTCTAAATAATAAACTAAATTTCTATGTATTGAATTGAAAAATATGACTAAAATTCAATGGCCAATTCCTTTGCTGTTTCTCGTTACTTATTATAATATGTGTTAATAAACAAAACCTACCTAGATTGATTTTTAAAAAATTCAGTGTCTTAATATTCAGTTTTTATAATTGAAAATTGCGAATTTTTATACAGATTTTGTTTCAAAACGTTTTATATTCTAATGACACTATTAAAGGATTATCATTTTTCGAAAATTTAAAGAAAGGAATCTCATTTGAATGCTGATTTGCTGAAGCAAGATAGCTTGCTTTTAAACAAGGATAGTAGAAAACTGTAATTTGCATGACCGCGTAGTTTACTTGCTGAGATTTTTTTATATATGAATGTTGAGGGGGGAGGAAAAGTTAAGGGTGGCAAATTAAAATTTTATTATTAAGAGAGATATTTAAAATCATTCCTTTAGTCAACCACAATCGCTATATCTCTTCTGTTCAATAAAACATACTTTTGGTGTCATGAAACTGTATACGAATAAACAAAATAAATACATAAATTCAAAAGTATCTCTTTTGGCATTTCTTTTACTTTTTACACATGTTACAATTAGTATAATTTGAATACATGAGTAAAATCTTAAATACCAAATAACAAAATACAAATCACTTTAACAATAATTCTAGTGCATAAACACAAAATTATTATGACACTGACATACATAGAATCAGTACTATTTTCACTGTTAGACAATATAAATATTATCGCGTTACATATATGATAGACATATGCGAGAGAGAATTAGTTTATTCACAAACGCTGTCTTCAGGTACTCTTAACCTATGAAACCCTTGCGAAAAGACAGTAATGCTACAATTCCCACCTTGTTGCACAATTCAAACAACCTTCGGAGAACAGTTTATTGCAAAACTGCAAGGTCTCTATTTGTTGGTGCTACCCCTCTGAGAGACGGTACAGTGCATCCCTGAGTGTAGAGGAGATCGTTCACGTCAGTCGAACGAAACATACGAAATTACCACCATTCACCATTCTGCAAGCTGACTAGCTGTAGCGCTGCCGTTGTGAAAACGCATATAACTACCGGATTATATGGTACAAGTTCGTCGTTAGTCGAAGATACCATGGTTAAATTATCCACTACAATTAGATCCAAAAGGCATATGCTTCATTCAATGAAAGTCAGAACCATCGAAACTGGAACCCTGTAGGTACATTTTGTATTCAATACTGAATTTTTCTGTGCAAACTATATTTCGGATTTAGAGCTCTAATTCATGTTTTTTAATGAAAATACAATTTATTTACACATATAGATATACAAAATTCAAAATGCCTCCGTGAAACTTATGTCACATGCACGAAAACTACAATAACTTAGTTTGGCTGTTAAAGGGAGATATCTGTTCTTTAGAGAAGATACGTATGAAGAGACATTATCCAAGACAGTGCAGCTAGCTCGTATTGCAATGAAATGAACATAAAGTATCTTCGAGTCCCTCATACATACGGTGTCGTATCACCAAAGAAGTATGCGTTTCTATGAACAGAAATAGAACCTTATCCTATCACAGGAGCATCACTTTTCAGATTTCTTATCCTGTGATTCTTCTGTTTTCTATTTTCAACATGGTTCTGTGTGATCAATGTTTTCCAGCATCTCGAGCTATCATAAATGATAAGATGACTAGTTTATAGCAGTCACATAAACAGACATTCTACCAATGTTTCCAGGAAATTCCGAATCACTGGAGAAAGTGTTTTGTGCTTCGATAAGATGTTACCTTGGAAAAGATTAGACAATATGTTTTACATTTCAGAAATAAATACCCTATAATAACTTTACACGAATGTTTTAAACATAGGAGTGTTGTTTACCAACTATTAATATTTCAAATGTTAGACATACTTTGTATATTTGACTGGTTGCTTTCCTTATTTGCAAGCACAAAAGTATATTAAATAGATGTCTATCGAATTCCCAATATTCTAGCCAAGCTGTACTCACGATTCCCCAGTGTAATAAAGGGCATAAATATCTCACTTAAATATATGTATAATAATTTTGTACAGTTAAGTTTACAGATTTTTGTAATTATTAGTACCTTTGTAAGATTCATCATTTTTCTAATTTAGAATTACGCAAAAAATTCAAAGGAATAAAAATGAATGCAACTTAATGTCTTATTTCTATATTACAATGTACTGCCGTTGTACATTTGCAAAATCCTCAGTACACTGATAAATGACGTAAGAGATATTGTACTTGATATTGTTTCTTTCTTTTCTTCTAACCTTAATCTCTCGTTCACTAAATAAATTTTGCATAAAATTAAACTGCAAATAGTTTAGCTTAAACGTTTTACTTTTCAGGGTTCTGAATGCTTACTATAGTCAATGGAACTTTATCTTAAATAGTTCATACTCACGTTTAAACCTCCTTTTAGTTCATTTAATATTTTATCTTTAACTTTCGAGAGAAATTATACTTCATAGTAAAGCTGTTTGTTGGTTGATCCTTTTAAACGTTCTTCTGAAAAATAATGAAATGGAAGGGAAACTGAATCTTCGCTTTTTAAAGTAAATGGAGAGAGTTAACGTAAAACCCTTCATTTCCTTACGTATGAAAATTACTTTAATTCCTGAGGCTCATAATTGTGCAGAAAGTTTAGATGTACATAAAACTGATTAAAAGAAGAGATTAATATTTACTTTACACAAGTGAATAAAACCAATTCCCTCTGCTTATGTGAAAATGAGCAGGTATGTCATCTGTCAACAAATCTTCTGAATAGAATTTCTTATTTTTATAGAAAGACTATTTTCAATTTGTTTTCTCATATTGATTTCTAAATAAATTTAAATTAGCTGAAAATTTCCATGCACGTTAATTCTGTGTTAACTGTTGTGCAATTTAAAATCTATGGAGTTATATAATTATAATGATTTCTAATCAATCATTTTAATAAATGTTATTTCCTGATTTCTACTATATAATATGAAATGTTGATCTAAGATACAAAAATGTAGTTGATCTTAGATACATTTCATTAGATCTTAGACCAATTGACATGAAAGTTCTGTACGGTTCCTTTCATAAAACATTAAATTATTTTTTATTGCTGATAAAAATGTTCAGGAGTTATTTATAATACACTTGCTTATCCAAAGGAGTTGCTGCAAATCAGTTTGTACTTTCTATCACTGCTTTGGAAGTTTTGTAGTTTAAATTAGTTTTTTCTTACCGCTCTAAAGATAGAAATAATATTCTTTTCTTCCCATAAAATGTTGCGAAATTTGTAACGATATTTGTTTTAAAGAGTAATTCTTATACTTGATAACGTAGTTCAGGAAAAAAATATTTTTGTTTACTAATGGATATTTTTTTTAATGGCTGGACGTTTCATTTAATAGCCATTAGCTTGCGTCACAACAAGGGCCGGAAGTGCTGACTACGTCATTATAGAGGCACCTAGTAGGTGGCCACCGTTGACTCCGATGAACGGATGCGCACTTGCAACCATACCTTCTCTGGAATTCGAGCTTGGGCCCATTGCTACGGCAGTCAGGGTCACTAACCATTATACAGGCTGGGCGGCATCAATAGATATAACCTTTTAGAATTAAGGAGTAGGAACAACGAAATCCCATACTAGTTTACAGCAACAATATAATGTAATCCAATAATTATTCAAACAAACAAAAGTCAACAATGAGTAATTTTATATGCATTTTTTAACCTGCTTGTGTAGGACTAGTTTTAAGTAGTTTGTGAAATAATTCTTTGAAACATTCCATCTTCTATTACAACAAGCCATCTCCTAAGGTTCTACAGCCTACGTTTTAAGAAAAATCTCTAATAAAGAGGGAGTAAAAAATAAGCATATTAAAGTACTTTGCAGAAAATTTTCAGTTATTTTGTAAAGCTTCATCTCATCGTAAGAAGCAGAAATAATGCATTTGCCATTGGACATCTAGTTCAAGATATCAACAATGATTTTGTTTTTATATTATATAGTTCATGCATTTGACTTGATTTCTAGGCTCATATGACTCGCCTTTGATCTATTCGAACCTATCACAAATATCCAAAGCTTTTGTCGAAAATGCACGCATAAAATATGTGCAGAAAAACATTAGTTGCATATAAAATAAAGACACCAAATAGTTCAAAACTGCATTAATCAAGAGTGAAAGATATCTTCAAATATTTAAAAAACCACTGGACTTTAAAAAGCTTTAAAAGACCACTGGATAAAATACTGTACTACACACTGTATGCTCCAATCGATCAAAATCTTCTTGAGATACTTTCTGGAATAATGTAAAAAATTGCTCATATTCTTTACAAGTTTACCACTGGCTTTTAAAAGTGTCAAAATACGCTTAGGTTTAAAACATTTAACTGCAGAGAAAATGATCTAAGGCCTTCGTCATCCTCACAAATGCAAAGAATCGAATAACAACCATACAATAAATAGAAACAACAATAAATGTTAACAAAACTTTAGGAAGAAACTGTTTTATTTACTTTTCTTTTCATAGGATTAGTTTTAAACGAAAATGTGTTTTAGCTCTACCTCGTGGCATCAACACGTATATGCTGATATTTGAGATTTGCAAAATTTAAGATTATCATTTATATTTCTATGCTTTAAATCATAAATTCGTAATCTCGTTTATGTGTACCGGAGGTGGGAGAGAATTTTCAAATTTCCAATGGATGCTACTGAATGATGGCCTGTGAGAAACCACAGACTACTACCCGGACCATTGCGGACAACAGCAAAATCAAACGCAGAAAATTTTTCCAAATATCCCGAGATCGACACCCTTAATTACTTGTTCGAAGAATCACACACGTGTTAAATACAGTGAAAGTATTCTCAGATATAGAGATTCGAAATGCGTAAACTTAAATTTGTTAAAACTACATATGCACGCACTTGAATGTTTTCAGTTCTTTTTGTAATCTGAATAACAAAACTTTGTTGTTCGATCAAAACTGGCGGTATTTAAAACCTCCATTATAAACTCCAACAATTGAGAGAATCATTTCATGGATACTTTACAGCGGAAAATATTAGCAACGTTCAGAAAAAGATACTGGATGCGTTTCTATTTGAACCACATTCGATGAATGACATATATTTAATAAATGATTATCTCGTTGAAATATAAGCCAATGTCCGTATTCAAATAAAACCTGAATACTGGATAAAGAACAGTTACGATGTACACAGTAAGAACCATATCCTCACCTGGCAAAAGCAGGATTTCAGACGCGTTTAGCTTTTGGCATTAACTACCTGTGTGAAATAGGATCTGCATCATTTTTACTTCCTTGTACGAAGTAAAAAGGAAATATTGTTCGCGAAATATTTTGGGTATAATATTTCAACGAAAATATCAATTTTGAGCGCTACGGAATGCAATTTAACGATTTTTTTGCGTCACATCTGTACGTACGGACAGAATAAAGGGCTCTTTTTCCCCAAAAAAAATATTTTAAATGATTTAAAATGGATTCTTAATAGACTTTTTCGTGGCGTCTGTGCGTATGTATGTATGTATCTGGCATACCTCAGAAACAAGTAGCCTTAGAATGTTGCAATTTTTTATATAGAACTGCTATAGCATGTAGATGTGCACCTCTCTTTTGGTTGCAAAGGCCTCACCAAAAGTATATAAATATATATATATATATATATTATATATACCCAATCTGTTACTCGGCTCAGTGAGCTCAGAATTTTTATTCTTATATGTTGGTAAATTGAGCACTTTTTTGCTTTAAAAATGATTGAATTATGTTGTTCTTATTTTCCGATTAAGGGTTTTGGGCTTTTAGTAAATCAGCATGCAATATTTGTAGAATTATCAACAATTTAAACGTTGCTTAAGTGCAGCTAAGCCTAATTATGGTTACGAAAGCAGTCATATATGTTTACATTTGAAGAGTGGATTTGTTGTCAATCTAAAGAAACTAAGTTTCGCAACAACAGAGATAACGCCTTCTTTTATTACTTCAAATTAAATCCTGCTTAACCTATTCTGTAACTTATTCTAGGAAATACAAGTAAGTTTCTAAGATTTACTTCGTAATTTTTAATGTAGATATTTTGATTTTTTATGTATTTTTGCCTTGCCGCGAAGTGACAACTGAATTAATTGAATGAGAAGTATTGGATCGTCTGTGAAAGACTATTTCCTTTCCTTTTAATTTCTTTTATACATCGTTTCAGATTCATTATAGTATTTGAGTAGAAAATGTGGCAACGATTAGATAATTCTTCAGATGATATACATAATTTTTGTGCACTTTGAGTTATAAAGTGAATGAGATGTAACGCTGTTAAGTGAAACTAGGGCCAGAGTGTTGCTGTGGTAAACAAATATAGTGAATTTTAAAGACTGCATTTTTTCTATTGTGGTTTATGCGCTTTCGACGAAGTAGATTTAATTCAGTCAAATAATTTTAAATGAAAGGCAAGAAAACGTGAGTATACTTTAATACTCCGTACAAGGACATCATGTGGTGCACACATCATATTTTTCATATGAAAACAAAAGTTAGAAATTTCTTCTATGCAAGTGATTATTACTTATGACTGACTGTTTTACAAAGCGAGCCTCACGTCAGAAGTATTATTATGAATGCACAATTATATCATAGCCAATAAAAACTTATAGATTACTTTGTATGTATATATAAATGTATGCGTTTATTTAATTTTCAGTAAATGAATTATCTTGCAATAAATGTAATTTCCTAAACCAAAAATAGAAACACATTTTTCTAAGGTTTGTGAGACCTTATTTTCAGATTCAAGGGGATACTGCTTCCTAAAATTCCTAAAACCACTGCTTTAAGTTATACTCCTTTACATTTGCAAGCTAAAAGACCTTCACTTGCAAAATAAAGAATATCATGAATTTATTGCCATCGAGTGGAAGTTCAGTCTTTTTAAATTTCTTGCACTAGACTTTAATAAATATGATTATTTAATTACAAGTACCTTTCTATTATTCAGCTGGAAATTCAGCCCATTTTTAAGGAGCAGTAAATTTACTCGATACTGCCCATTGTAAAAAGACATAACACTGAAAATTATCTGCAAGCCCTTTAGAACAGCCACGTTTCTAATGCGGAGTAAGAAGCTCAGTCGTTGTTCGAAGCATAACGAGAAGTCTTGTGTTGAATTGCTTCTAATGATACGTTGCGTGACATAATTCTATACAGTGATCTATCAATTGGCTGGCTTAGGATTAAGTTTCTGTCTTGAATTGGCTTAGTGATAAGAAGAGAGGCAATTAACCATGAAAAAAAGGGATTTTTTCCTGCTTATTCCCTTTCGAAAGAAGGAGAGGAAAGAGATAGGAGGAAATTTCTTACCCAATTAAGCTTTGCAACTCCCGTTGCATATTTTTGCTTTTTCCACTGGCCAATTAATAACTAATTTTTTTAGGTTCACCAGCTTTTTTAATTAAGATAGCATAAAATCTTGCGGGAAAATTAAAAACATTCGTTTCGGGAAATTAAGGCAAAAAAATGAAATTAAGTAAAATGAAAAACGTTTAGCTTGGTGACATTAAAGTCAGAGCAAAAGTAGTGTATGTCAGTACTCCCCAATAATAAACAGAGTAACACTGGAAATAATAAACAGGGTGTTCGTATTTTAGTGCGTTAGGCCAAACAATACGTATTAAAGCTCTTGAGGAAGCCTCAAACGCATTTTTTTTTAAATAAATTTTGAACAGTGTGCTTAAAATTAAAACTTTATTTTAAACAGCTGAAGAAGTTCTATGTAGAATTTAGCACAATAAAGTGAATGAGCGCTAGTTATAATTTCGTTAAAACACTCCTCAACTTTGTAAATGAGTTCCTGTTACGGTAAATCACACAGAAATTTCAGCGTTTCGTGTAGAAATACAGCTTCGGCATGGAGAATTACAACTTTTATTCGATTTGATATTTTTGCTATATTTTAATAAAATTAAGTTCCAATTAAATCTCGGAAAATAATTCAGTGAAATTTATAGCACAATGAATTTTAGCATTACACATTGCATTTAGAATTTATTTATAATTTCTTAACTTAACTTGCCAGATACTTTGCTGATTATTTTACTTAAGATTGGAGAGACTCCAGGTTAACTACTAGCAGGAAATACGAAAACTGACATTATCCTTGCAGGAATTCGAACCACAAATCTTCCAGCTGCTAGCTGGATGTGCTAACAGTTATACCATGAGGGCACGCACAAAAGAAACAATAATTCCTTAGACGATATTCAAAATATTTCAAGTAGAGCTTAATAACAATTATACATACATAATCTAAGCAAGTGACTGAAGTTTAATCTCATGCTTTGCTGAATATCTTCATAATAACCTAATGTGCATAATTTTGCAAAATAATATTTAAGTTATATTCTTTATAACTATTCAATTATCTAACTGTTGACACAGTGAAGCCCATTTATTTCAACTCCGTTCATTTTTGCATATATCAACAATAATGTTGCTTTTAAATATATTTTGCATAAAATAAACTCTGAAGATTCCCTTTTAAAGTTTTCACTTTTAATTAAATTGTATTAAAAATAAAATTCCTAAGTTATTAAAAATAGTTAAATGCTAACAATTACTGTGATTATCGTTCCTAAGTTATTAATGTAATCTTTCAAAATTGAAGTTTGAAAATCTCAGAATGGTAATTCTACCAGTGTAGTTTAAATGCATGAATACTTACATAAACACTCAACTAGTAAAAAGCATGAAGCGACATAATATTTCATAATTAAATGTAAGTTTCAACATTCAGAAATACTCTTTTTGAATGCTGACAACGTGAGGGGTAATGCACTGTCAAATGTCTTCAGAGAATGGCGAATTTTCATGCAGAATATATTAAATATTTTTTCATAATTTATTGAAATTTTTGATGATTCAGTTTTGGGTAATGCATTTAATCTAAGGAAACTTTTTTGACGAAAAGCATATTTTAATTTACATAATCCATCAGTGAAGGAAGACAGTTGAGAAGCACATACTGAACAAAGGTGTTATGGACCACTATTCTTGCACATAAATAAACACAGATAATTTTTTACTACTCGCCAACCTTGTAGAATCATTAGGATTTTTGATGCTGGAGACATGAAATGTGAGACTGTAGCAACGGTTGTTGGCTAAAAAAACTATAAATAGACAGGTTTTGAAGTTCATCTCTCACTCGCTCGCTCGCTCTTCTTTCTTTAGAGTTGTTACACTAGCACACATGAATGAAGGCTGCAAAGTACGTCTAGTAACTTTACGTCTCACGCCGATTCGGCGATATAATTTTGTTCAGCAAGTCCAAATGTTTTTTCGTACAATAGCTTATTTCCATATCTATGGAAAAGATCAGCAAAGCAGTGCATTTTGTTAAAAAATAGCTGGAATTTTTTTATTCTTATCAAAGGTTCCAAGATTTCATTTCCTTCGATTTTCTGTTTCTCTATGGCGAACTCACAAACTTCATTATGACTGGTGTTATCTAGGTTTCTTGAAACCAAATATATATATAAATTTCCACTAAAATTATTGTTATGAATAAATGCGTGTTTCACAAGTAAAGATATGACATGTTCTTTTTTGGTACTATAGACGGGTAAGTTGATATTTATCTTTTATCTAGCTTTAGGGTATTAAAACATACAAAAATTAAATCTAAATATGCTATCTATTCTGAGTTATTACTGCAGTAGTGCACAAAGAAATTATAATAGCTATCTTTATACAATTCACTATCACTTTAGTACCGTCTCTGAAATTTCATAGTATTTGGTCCCTTGACTTCAAATTTTACAACATTAGTGTCTCCACGACACGTTTTCACTACTTTTAGAGTGATGACCTGTACGTGTGAGACGATAATTTCGTCTACAATAATTTTTCCAAAAATTTCCATTTTCCGTATTTAAGCTTTCTACATTTATATAAAGAGTCGATTAGATTTTGTATAAAATTGGACAATTGGTACTTATCCGGAAACCTGCAAGTTGTTAATGGACATCAAGAAAAGGTATTTTACTTGAAACTCATGACAGTTTTTAATGAAAGTTTAAAATAGAATATAATTAAAACCCTTTCAATGTTAGTATTTAATACTTCCATGAATGGAATGACATAATGGATTCTGGGTAAAATTAATAAACAGGAACTGATACTTTACTTGAAGCTGTTCAGAGCTTCAAGTAAAGTATCAATTTGTTGTACAAAAAATACTGAGATAATTTAATACTTCTCGGATTTGGTATTATAAAATATGATTATTAAAGTTGGAATGTGAACTCAGAGCAACATATTACATTGGTAAGCATTAAATATATTCTTGGAATTTTGCTAAATGTAACGAGAATAAGATCATTATGGAGACGAGCTATCGCTATGAAGCAAGCAAATAAATGTATTAGCCTCAAATTTGTATTCGTTTTACTTTTATGTCGAATCCATTTTCAAATAAAAAGATGTTGTCCCCAAATATTAGCACTATGTATTATTTTTAGAAAAATAATATAGTAAATATAAATAATTAAGGCTCTATCAGAAATCCTAAAGATACGCTGATTTAAAAAATTTTGTAATTGTTAAGTCACTGACTTGCAAACCCGAAATACAATATGACCAGATGATCGATGCAATATCTTCAAATGAAAGCTCGGACACGGATGTGCACATGAGAAAATATAGAATTTATTAAATTGAAATTATTGCAGAATTATTGCAGAGAAAATTATTGCATAAGAGAATAATAAAAAATTAGTAGTGCTTATAATTAACGTTGAGCTTTTAAATTTTATAAGCAAAATAGATTTTATTTACAAACAATAGCAAATGTAAGTAACAGTCTATTTAAAACTCGCGACTATTCAGCCAGTTCTACATCTTAATATGGAATTGGCAGGAGATCATGTGCTCCATGACCATGTGGTCGGAAGGTCACATCAGAATTTTCGTATTGTTCTGTTATCAGGACCGGATTCAGATATCGCTAAAAGTTGATGCTCTGGCAATAATTCGGAGAATAAAAATAATAGCCAAAGTATTTATTATACGAAAATATCATAACAGATATTCCTAAAATTCGAAATGCTTCATGTAAATAACAATCTTAATGTAAATAACAATCTGCCAAAGAAATCAGAAAAAAACGATTAACGAATTAAGATTAACGTGGATATCCTTTAAAATGTTTGAAAACATATCCTTTTAGAACTTTTAGATTAAGACGTTACTGCCCAACTTGAGCTCATATCAATAAGAATCTAACTGGTTACGGTCAGTGCCGCGTTGAAGTTTATTTCGGCCGCCCAACCAGAATAATATCTAGAGACGCTGACTGCCATGTCGAAGGGCCTGGGTTCGAATTCCGGAGAAGGCATGGTTGTTTGTAAGTGCATGGTGATTTTGCGGCATGGGGCACTCTAAATAGACCTCAAACCGAAAGCCCTCTCTTCTCTCCCTGGTAAGGAAAGAGAAGTGGGAGACCCTCGGACCCGGCTGCTCCCCCCGGCTGCTCTCCATCTAAACTGGGAGCAGAACTGAGCAAAGTCGTACTGTCATCTGTATGGTGCTCAAGGCTCTTGCCAACGACAGACGCAACTATGTACTCCTTGCCAGGATGAATTTCGCAGGCGTGTTCGGGTGTTCTTGGCAGACCGGTGAGATAATCAAAACAACAACGCATTTTCGCACTGCTCCATAAACTTTCAATAGTTTGCCTATGACAAGCAGTACCGGAATCGATAAAATTACATTTCTCTTTAAAGCAGAAAGGTTCAAATCCGGCCACTTTTTATTCTTTAATGTTATAACCGTCTCCTACAGTCTGAGTTTATCATAGTTCCATCCATAAGGTTTTCTTCAATAACTTTAAGGAACGTTTTGGCAGAGCGATTAGGCACAGCAATTAAAAAACATTTTGTTGCTTCTCGGCAAATCCCGCTGCACAGATATCTGGGTGGAAGGATATGATCAACGTTGTTTTTTTTATGCGAAAATACGTTCGTTCCAGTTTCGACAATATTACCAGTGACTGTTTTAACCGACAGCCTAGACACTGTGGTGTGTCACAGACTTCTCTTATATAACTGTTCCAATCAATAGCAGTGCAATGATTCACATCAAGTTGGTACTGACAAAATTCAGTGGAAGTTAATTCATAAAGGAAACGAATTACCATTAGGAAATTTATTCTGGTTCCTTCAAACCGGTTTAGAGAACGAAAACTTACTTTTGTTTTCACGCGGTTCGTCATATCTTCACATCTTCATTTTTGTTCTTCCTTGGAATTGAAGCAGAGCTGCGTTTTATAGATTTTCGTGTGATTTCTTTCAGGATGTGTCATTCCACCTTCCTGAAGAAATTGTATGAAAGATATTTCATCATGAGGTAAGTCCTAAATTTTCATAGCCATGGTAAATACAAGAATTATAAAGACAGAAGTGATCGTGACATCTTTAGAATTTGTATTCTCGTTGCCACTTTTGAAGAGACATTCTTTTGCTTTTTCTTTTAATTAAATATTGTATTGATTGTAAAAATAAGCATTGGTGAATGTATACAAACCAATCTTTGGGCGAGTTTAGCAAAACATTTGGCGACAACTCAGTTCCCCGTAAAAGAACAGTACCGATTTTTGAACTTGATGCATTTGCTCTAAATAAGGAAACATTTATACTTGAAGACATATGTCTCATTATTTTACAATATTGGACAATAGAAAGGTTGATTTAAAGAAAAGAATACCAATAGTTTTAGCATTCTCTTATTCAATGCTATTATTTTTCCGCAAATTATATCAAAAGGGATTTCGGTTAGGGGAAGCTTAGAAACTTATACAGAGAGTACTTATGTTGTACGCTTTTCTTAAATGAAGATAGACTTTCGCTACTTAAATTTCTTTCTGTATTTTGTTAGTTTTAATTATATCGACTTTGGTTACTCCCGTATGCAAAATATGTCAAATAGGGAAAATTGTTTTTAACTGCTAGAGATTAAAAAAGCCAATTAAAATATTTGTTAATTTTTATATCATTTTATATTTTGTCATTTTACCCGACATTATTTCATATAATATAAAATACTTTATATATCCGAGTAAAATATATTAAAAAGCAACTATAAGCAGTGATATATTTTTGCACTTTTGTCTCATTTTATAAAACGTACTTTACTCAATAAATTATGTCAAGCACATAACCTTCTGACAATTTTTTTTAATTTTCTAAATATTGCATTTAGTTTAAAGAATACACGATCTTCTGTTTGGTTCACACCTCATATATGCACTCTGATCAGAATGCACTTTAAAATATACACAAGAATTTAAAAGCTAACTACAAGTTAATTACAACTTTTAGTGAAGTGAACACCCGCCTGCATAAAAGCACTTCTTGTGCTTACAATATCAGCCACCATTTGTGACGATGTAACTAAAACAGCAGTCAAATTAAAATTAAATCGTAGACTAGTAGTCAAAGACTACACAATTAAATTTAAAGTGAAGTTGGCTGGAAACTCAACTGGCGTATCGATTTAAATGTCGGCAGCAACAACGCAAAGAGTCTAAGAATTACAAACTTGGACACGACGGGCAAAAACACGCTCTGCCTTAAAATTCAAAAAAATCAGCCAAACTCATTTGCATTTCAGGTGAGGAAACGAAAAGGTGAAGTTTTAGGAAAGGCTGAAAATAACTGGTTAGTTTAAACAATAAATGCTTCAATCTCAGTAGCAGAATTATAACGTAGCATTTCTAGCCCAAAGTGCGGTAGCCCAGAAGGGCTATTCGTCTGAAAACGGCATTTTGTGGCGTTACACTATAAAGGTTAATCACTTTTTAAATTGTTGCCACCAAATATTGTCACCCTGTATTATATTTAAAGAAATTAAATAATGAAGAATCTGCATAAATGTATGTATGTTTTTTGCATTGTGAAAAACGACATTCCCTATAGACATTAAAGTTTGAATAACGTAGTCCTCCACTCGAATATGGGCATCTGGAGAGCGAATTTGAAATTTATTTTATTATCTATTTCATACAAACTCAATGGTTTCAAAGCGAGCAATAGCAACAATGCATGGAAAAAACATTTTTATCTCCAGCGCGCGACACTGGCTGTCGGAAATAATAAAGACATGCTGTTTCAAATATTTTGTGAAATTTCTGCTGAATTAAATTTTATGTGGTTTAAGTGCAAAGAACGTGATATTTAATATATAAAACTAATACACAAAATGTTAAAAAACGGCCCTTTGGATGTAATATAAATCTGAAAGCTTTCAGATTATTTTTCTCCTTTTCTTTAAATAGCAATAAATTATTTTGCATTCAGTAAATTGTTTTGCATATTTTTTTTCGGAATGAAGCCGATTTATAACTAAAATTAATAATATTAAAGATAATGAAAGTAAAGATACATGGTGTTAAAATTTTTGGCCTTTATAGTGCCTGTCTCCTTCAACATGCAAAATTCAGCCTTGGCTTACGTCAATTTGGAGGAAACATTGTATGCATTTAAAAGCACTCCTTGTTCATCTGCTTAAAATTTATAGACGTTTTCTTTAAAACCAGTGTCGATTCAATGTTGAATTTCTCCTTAATTGAAGTTTAACAAATATTTGGCTGGAACCAAACATCTAGTTTGATACATAATTTTATACATAAAATGCCTTTAATAATTTTATCATGGAAAGTAGGATGTTTTATTTCATTTCGAACGTGTTCCTATAAGCATGTTTTTCCAAAATCAATTACAAAAGTTTTACCAATCACTGGAATACAAAATTCTCTGACCAGTTTATAATTATTTATTGATTTTGAATAACATCGTAGAAAAGTTGCTCAATATATTCATTACTGATAAAAAGCAATATAATTGCAAGTAACGGGGCATAAAATTTATGAACAAGATAAATATTAGAAAATAGTCGATCACAGTTAAATTCGATACAGATAAAAGTAAGCATGATTTTAAGCGATTATCTTATATTCATAATTAGAGTAGTAACTTGATTACGGTATGAATTTCCGCGATTTCCATGAATCTTACGACATTTTCAGATATTTCATGAAAACAAGGAGTTTGCCTCAAATGTCAAATAACTTTGAGAATTTTCACACTTCTTTTTCATTTTTCTACATTATTTTTGTCACGGTTGTTTGGTAAATTTTCCTATTTTAAATAATTTTAATACTGCTTTCAACTGAATTAACACGAAACATGTAATGCAGATTAATACCATTCAAAACTACAAACACGAAATTTGAATCTAGGACTTCCACTCACGTCTCCAATTCGCACGCAGGAGGCTGAGAAATGCAGAAGTTAATTTTAGATGATTTCCAGTTCTTCCTACAGTTGAATGGCCAATATTGATTGCTCATCCATGTCCTCAACTGCGTTATTTAGCACGGAAAGCTGAAGAAACTTTTATAGTTTATGTAATCAAATTAATGAAAGGCTTGCTGAAAATCTAACGACTTGAAAGGTCTTCTTCACTTTAATATTATATTTTAATATTCTTCAGCATAATATTAGCAGCTCCCGTGCAATGTTTCACACCATTTTATATCCATTCGCTTGAATCAAAACATTCAGCTTACAGTCTTTCGAACCGCAGCCACGTTACCCTCCCCTTCGCAACTAAAAAAAATACTTAACCTCTTTCTCATTTTTAAATCAACATAACGCGTAACAAGTCCATAACTTCCAACTCTGCAGCATTCTCCCCACCTTGAGTTTTTGGAAGAAAACTCAAAATACTAAGCATTAAAAATTCGCAAAATAATATTAAATTGGTATACAACACAAATTTAACAATTCTAAGAAATTTAAAAATATGTAAATTAAATCTTAATTTCAAGTTTCAGTTTCTAAGCATAAATGCTTAATAAAATTCAAGCTATTTAAAGTAGCAAAACTTTGTGCTTAGATAATGAATCGTTCAACAGGTTTTTACTAGTTGAGCAGAACCGGAGTGCACAGCTGCAAGTTCATTGAAGTCATTTCTTAATTCAGAAACTGCATCAGGAACTACTTCGGTATCTGGGATAATATTTCATAGTCATTTGTTGCCTCTTGAGTGTACAGTCATAAATTGGACTTAACACACTTCCTTTAGAGGATTGTGATTTCACAAGTCTAACGATTCCATCTTTACCAGGGCAAAGTTCTGGCACTTTTCCGAGAGACCAATACAGTCATTTTATGCTATCTGTACCAATTAATAGGATGTTCCCTATATTTATTTCGTCATAGCTTTTGGAAAGTGAAAAACAGTGGAAAATTTTATTCTCATTAAAATTTTTGTTTCCGATAACGGGTACTTTCGCAGATATTTGTATTTTTTTACAATATTGTCTTTTCGATTTAGTCTAAATCAGGGAACTCATTCATAGAAATGTCTTGAAGAAATATAGAAGCAGTTAGAGTTTAAAAACTGGTTCTTCCGGCACAAATGCCAAAGTTTTGTCTTTCATAATGGATTCACATTTACTTTAAAGATTCATATTCAAAGAACTTCTAAGGTTCTTTTTGAGGAGATATTTCACAATTTCATTCAAAAGTGTCCAGAACCGTTCCCACCATGCAAAGAAGAATGGATTGCATTTCCAGCGATCGTTCATTTCAAATCCTTTTTTGAATATTCTACCAATCAATTTGCCTCAAAGCGGTATTTCACCTACTGGAGCCATTTTCTAAATACAGTGTTGATATTCTTACTCTCCTTGCGACAAATACTCATAGAGCCTGGCACAAGACATTTGTATTTAGAAAAGGCATAAGCTTTATATATATGTCTGTGAATACCGAGCAGAAAAGCAGGACAGCCAAATCTTTCCTTTAAGATCCTGTTAAGTGAACATCAGATAAGTAGCTGATATTCTAGTTCAGTTTTTAGGAAGTTCCGAAAAGTTATATCAAGGTTTTTAACGCTTTGTTTCTTACAGATAATGCATTCGCTGATCACTAGCAGAATGGTTCTTTCCTTTTTAAAATCTTTCACGCAGAATGTTCAAAAGAGTGGATGTCTCAGCATGTTTGTTCTCAATACGTTCTTCCTTCATAAATCTTCTTATTGTCGTATGTTTGGAAGGCAAAATCATCACAAAAATGAAATCTTGACTTTAATCTTCATTTCTTAATCTGGAGTTCAGTGGGAAAACTCTTTCTGTATCCTCATAAAGATTTATAAAATTCCTTTGCGTTTCTTCATCTTCGAAATATTCTTTATGCAGAGAACGGTAAAGTACATTTTGTGCATTCGGCGGATCTTAATCAGTGGTAAATCAATTCCTTTTCTAAATCAGTGCATTTTCTTAGATCTGTAGACTTTGATCACTAACTTTACACGCAATATAAATCTGGATCAGAGAATTTTGAAAATTTCCTTGCTACCTTTTTGTAATATGTACTCAACCTTTGAGTTATTAGCATGTATGACAGATTGTCGTTTCTCGATTTCCATTTCCTTCTCACTGTGTTCACTATTGATTTAGCCACGTCTGTTTAGAACCAATATAATCCTTGCTGCCACTTGGATGTCTTTTTCGAAAGTCGTTTGGAGCCATATCCCCTCGACGGAAGGTCAGAATATTAGTGGCTTCAGTACATTCATTCACAATTATTACAACACAAAATCGTACCCACAAACTGCAAAGCTCCATTTCGATTAAACGTAATTCAAAAGTAATTTAAGTTCGTAACATATAACCGATGTTAAACTACTTTTATATATATAGCTTTGAAGTGAAAATATTACATCATTATGCAAAATAAAGCTATTTATTTCCAGACAGAATCGCAGTAAGTATACATCACGACGAATCAAAAAGATTCTAAAAAAGTTACTATTGCCACTCAAAAGTAAAAGCATAAAAGTTTGAAACATTTCTGAAGATTATAATAAAGTGTTGGTCATCCAAAATGCACTACCAAAAAGGAAGCATCAGGATAGCATGAAAATTGCATCATGTGTATAGTGTGATGGAATGTGCAAATGATTACTATTTAGCGAACTTGCATATCATGGATGACCTACAGCGCTTCTTAACATCCATATATAAAAGGAGGAAATACTGCAGTTTTGAATAATGTGAATTGTTCTCTGGTAAAATTTCTTTTGCGTGCAGCTTCAGGATGCGTAGTAGACATAGCCCAACATCATCGAATACATTTCTGAGCTCGACCGAAGCAAAATCGTTACATACAGAGACTGTGGATTATCCTTCCGAGAAATCGGTCATCATGTTGAGGGCAGCTAAGCAACAGTCACGTGAATATGGAATCAATGGAAGCAGGAGGGAAACAACTGACGAACAGGAGCAACTGCAACCACCTCTTCTCATTGCTCCACTAAAAGGCAGGCATATTGCGCGTATGACAATGATTTAGCGCACTGCCACATCCACAGCCATATCTCCACAAATGCAGTCTGTAATATAACAATCTATGTCTGCAAAAATAATTCGACTCAGTTTATAGTACAGTTGACTGTTTGCTAGTCGTCCATGGCCTTCGCTTATGTTTAAACCACAAGAGTCTGTTTTTGTAATGGTGCACTGAACGGAGGAGATGGACATAAGAATGGAAAATCATTGTGTTTTCGGATGAATCATACTTCTACTGCAGTACCACGATGGTCGGGTTAGAGTTTGGCGACACCGTGTAGTAAGGAGAGTGCTTGACACCTGGAGTGAGGACGGTGAGAAGGCTGTATTCCAAATAAAGTAACATTGATACTAATGCAGTCTCTGAAATAAGTTTGGTTTGATATATGTTGGCCTTCTTCATGTTGCATTTTGGATGGCGAGCAGTGTTTTGGGGCGAAATAATAACGCAAATAAATCTGTAATAAATTTAGCATTAAAATATATCTCAGCCAAGATTATTGTCAAGGGAACCAAAATCGATTTTTATTAGGTTTTCCGAAACAACAACATTTTATATCCATTAGCTCGAATAAAAAAACAGTCATCTTAAAATCTTCCGAACAACATCCAGATTGCAATTCTGTCACAAATATCAGAAAACAAGAAAAGGACATCTTTTATCTCTATCTCATATTTAAATCAATTAACGGCGCAAAATGTCCACAATTTTACAATAAAAGAAGCTGAAAATCAATAAAAGAGCGTAGGAGGTGGAATTTTAAAATTGCCATCCGTCTTTTCTAAAAAGAAGTAGATTAAAATTTTTCATGTAATCACGCAGCCCGTTTATTTCTCAGTTTCTTTCTCTATGTTATTTGAAAGTAATGTTTTTTGTGAAATTGTCTTTAAAAAGCTGAAGATAGTCAAGCCAACATAAAGCTGAAACAGTGTGAGATTTTTGGAAGAATGAAAGATAAACTGAATCGAGTAAGGAGAAGATGAAGTTGCAATAGTTAGAGAATATAGAAATTATTTCATGCATATTTAAACAAAAATTTTCAAGTGTGTATAAAATTGATTTCATCCATGTTAAAATGTTTTTATACACTTTCTTTTCAGGTGCATATAGAATTTACCACTTATTCTTTGGTCGCAGTCCGCCCATCTGACGGGCTTACCTGCTAGTATTCACATAAATCTTGAGAATGAGTGACGTGAATAAAGTACAGAGATTGCGGATTATCCTTCCGGGAAATCGGTCATCATATTGAGCTCAGCTAAGCAGCAGTCACGTGAATATGGAATCAGTGGAAGCAGGAGGGGAACAACTGACGAACAGTAGCAACTGCAACCACCTCTTCTCATTGCTCCGCTAAAAGGCAGGCATATTGCGCGTATGACAATGATTAAACGCACTGCCACATCCACAGCCATATCTCCACAAATGCAGTCTATAATATAACAATCTATGTCGGCAAGAATAATTCAGGATTTGACTTAACCCTGTAAACATGTAAGCAGTAAAAAAAGAGACCCTTTTATGTAAACAAAAATAAACACTGTATTGAGGAAAATCTTTGCACTCACAATATACTACATCCAAACAATTTTGTATGGTTTATAAATGCAATTACCAAAACTATAGTATGACACATATTGTTTAGTATGTAGAAAACAGCTTTGTAATATATAAATTCCCAGCTGCAAAATTTTTAGAGTAAATCTCGTAGAGTTCCCTTAGTTATTTAACCTGTTATTCAAACTTTTGTTATGTTTCCTGAACTACTCAACTTCCCCTCATATTTCCTCGCCAGAATGTAAATTTAAAGTGAAGTGAGTATTTAAAAGAGTAAATCTTGGAGTTTATTCAGAGCGTGTTTTTGCTAGCCAGCGCACTTTTCGTTTCTGACCTTTCTGTTACGCTGATATGCCTTTTTGGCCATTTGAATAATTATCACGCCGGTAAGGTTTGTCGAGTCAACCTATCTTAGGCGCAACTTAAAGTGCTATACCAGCACTACTCTTTTTAGATTTGGATTTTTTGTGTTACAATTAATACAAATTAATAAATACATACAAATACATACAAATACATACATTGTATACATACAAATTAATAAAGGACTATTTTCACCCTTCTTCTGTGCTGGTATTCTTTCACGCCTCTGTGAGAAGTCGCCACGTTCATTAATAGGATCTAGATTAACTTACGTAGACAAGAAGAGACGAGTCCTATAATCTTATGCCGCAATATTTCGCAGTTTTTTTTGCTTCCTTGTACGAAGTAAAAAGGAAGTATCGTAATCGCGAAAAATTTTGGGTTTCATATCTCAACGAAAATATCCATTTTGACCACTATCGAATGCAACAGACAGAATAAACTATCGAATGCAACAGGACAGAATAAAGGACTCGACAAATTATTAAACTGATTTAAAATGAATTCTGAAGAGAATTTTCCGTGGCGTCTGTACATACTTGTGTATGTATGTATGTATGTATGTATCTACGTATGTATGTATGTATCTGGCATAACTCAGAAACAAGTAGCCTTAGAATGTTGCAATGTTTTATATAGGACTGCTATAGCATGTAGATGTGCACCTCCTATTTTGATTGCAATCGGCCTCACCAAAAGCATATAAATATATGTATATATATCCACTCTGTTACTTGGCTCAGTGATCTCAGTTGCTTTATTTTTATATGCTTGTAAATTGTGAATTTTTTGCTTTAAAAATGATTGAATTATGTTGTTCTTATCTTGAGGCCAAAGTTTTTTGCCTTTAGTTAATCTGCATTTTATAGTTACAGAATTATCAACCATTTAAAAGTTGTTTAAGTGCGGCTAAGCCTAATTTGTTTTGTTGTAGAAGCCATATTTGTTTACATTTGAAGCATAGCACAATAGTGGACTTGTTGCCAATCTAGAGACACTAAGCTTCGTAACAAAAAAGTAACGTCTTCTTTTATTATTGCGAATTAAATTATTGTTAACCCATTCTGGAATTATCATTTAAGTTATTATGTTATCCAATACATTGACACAGCATAGCGTCCACAACAAATTAAGTGAGTTTCTATGCCTTCAATGTCTTTTTGCCGAGTGAGACCAAAAGTAAACTTTCAATTTTGTACACCGAAAAATCTTCCGAATTGCTTGCTTTTACGTAGAAACTGTAATTTAAATTGTAAAAATTGTTTTTTAATTGTTTTAATCGTATTTGGTGTTTTATATTTCTCTATATCTTTCAATTTTTAATATACATATTTTTAGTTTTTATGTATTTTTGCCTTGCGCGAAGTGAAAACTGAATTAATTGAATGAGAAATACATCTCTAGTGAAATTCGAGAAGTAAGTTTAAATGAAAGGCAAGAAAAATGCGTATAATTTAATATTCCGTACAAGAAAATCTTGTGGTGTATACATCAGATTTTTTATTCTGCTTTTCTTACCTGCAACAAAATTGATAAATTAATATCCTATTCACAATTTCTGTATTTATTATTCTGAGTTCAATGAACTAAAGCTCACCATCGGTTTTTTCCCTCCATAAAATCATACAGTAGTTAAAACTAGCTATTTTTCAGCACTTATACCTATTGTCAAATTCGCATGTGTCCAACTTTAATTGGATGCACAAATTGGATGCACTGTTGCACAAAAGCTCTTGTTAATACGTTTTTTGCTTACTAACTGAAACCACACGTAAGAAACCTCGCAGCACGTTTATGTCTCATTATAAGCAGATCCCATTAAGACCGGATCACGTAACAAAATTTTAAGTTAGCTATTTTTTGTGTAAAATATTAAACATAATCAATCTTTCTCTTTGCGATATAAAACTATTCAATTCCTAACCAAATGCAACAATCGGCCTGTAAATAAATTTATAAATAAAACATACCCTACATTGTTATAAAACTCTTAGCTGTTATGTGAAGCAATGCATAAATAATATCATAAACTACATTGAATAGTAAAACTAATATTAGCAACAATCTTTAGCAACAATTTTACATCATGAAATTTCAATAAATTTAACTTCAGCGCAATCCATTTTCTTCACTCTCAGTTAAAATAAAAATTTCAGAAATGCAGTATTCTCATTTTCTTATTAAAAAACCTCTAAAACTTGAAAAGCACAAATGCTGTGCATATTCTGAATATGAATGAATGAGTGTATATTTAGCTTATTTGTTCGATTCACATAAAATAACTTACTGAAATATTTTTTCCTAACATTGATGCCTATAAATTATGCCAATTGTGGTTCACTGTTGTACTCCTGTTTGCAACTCGAAAATATTGGATTAAATGTTTCTATGCAGTGAAGGTTTTTTCGGTGTAAGATACTAACTTTAAAGGAACGAAATTTCTTGGAAACTGTAAATGCTAATTAAATGCTTTTAAAATAATTCGTTGAAGAAACTTTACGCATTCTTTGAAATTCTTAACTGCGTAAAATATTGCTGTGTTCTAATTTGCGCCAATTATGCTTGCTGTCATAGGATGGAAATTCATTAGCATTAAAATACACTCGCCAAAACCGATCTGAGCTTCAAGAAACGTAATATTTTATTCTTAAAAGTTTACATCTTGCAATTCCGTTTAAAATTTCAAGCTCAAATTTTAAATAGTTCTGCCGCTTCTTTAATTAACGATGCTACATTATATTCTACATGGGAATTCAGATAACGAAACATTCTGCTCCTGGCGGCTGCACAATGTTTCGTAACACTTTCCAAGAAACTTGATTGAAAGACTTTTAAATTAAATGTGAAAAGCTATTTAAAGCGGGGATTATCTCCCACGTTCACTCTAAGAAATTCATGCGAGTTAGACATGCTGTGAATGTTGAAGAGGTAGCGGTACTCGTAAGAATATATTTTTGTGTTGTTAAAAGATTAATAAGAAACTGTTGTTTTGTTTCCCTCCCTTCTATTTCCTTTAATTTTTTCTGAGAATGATGATTAAACTAGATTTATAATTGATTCTACTGCTGCAAGAGGGCTTTATCTCAAATTTTTACCCCAAAAAGAGTTACATAATTGCCTCTGTTAATACGCATATTATACCACCCCTTGGATTTAGAAACGGGTTTTGTCATTACAATTACCTCTGATAACAATGTGGTACTTAACAAATTCGATATTTTAGCTTAAAAACATAAGCTCTTCAAGGTATAAAAGCATTACTAAAAAGACTTTTTCCTTCATTACTATTTTGATTTGATTCTAAAATTTCGCTGTGCCTTTGAAACGTGCATCAGTAATACCGCTATATTCTTTACAAATTATTTCTGCATTTTATCTTGAATTATATCTTAACAACATATGTGATGGTTATAATTAATGTTAATCCGTTTAGCATATTTTGCTGCCAGATCGTATAATAAGTAAATTTCGAAACGGGTCGTACAGTAAGGAAACTTGGAATATTTCATGAAACTTACTTTGAGCACAGAAAAGATAAATGCGAAAAAATAAAAATAGAACAGTACCTACAAAAAAAAAGAAAAATGTAAAAGGTTTCAGATTTTAAATTATGCCCAAAGGGGCGTTTTATGGACATTCTGTCTGTTACCTTTATTTATAAAATATCATGTTTTTCGCACTTAAATCATAAAATTCAGTTCAAGAGCAATATCGTAAAATAATTTTAAAATGAGCATATCTTTAGAATTTCCGATACACAGTCTCGCGCGCTGGAGATAAAAATGTTTTTTTCTGTACAACATTGCCATTGCTCGCGTTGAAATCCTTGACTTTGTTAATCAAAAATTCGTTAAAGTTTTCCAAAATACGAAATCTATAACAAAACAAATTCCAAATTTCAAATCTGGGACTTCCAGATACCTATCTTCCGGTGGAAACGTTCAGTACTCAAAATTTGATGGCTGTAGGTACCGTTGTTTTATTCCAGTCCCAGAAACATAAATACATTTAAGCAACTTCTTCTTCATTATTTAATTCCTTTAAACATAATACAGGGCGATACTATTTGGTGGCAACAATCTGAAAAGTGAAACAGCGCAAAATGCGAAAACGAAATTAATAGTCCTCCTGGGCGAATTGCCCCTTCAGACTAAAAATAAAAATACTTCAAATTTTCGCCATCGAGTAAAACGTTTTTACAAACGTTTATTCAAAACTGCAATTAATATATTTTAGTGAAAAATGGGGCAACCTAAAGCGAAAAATGAATTAGAATTGGGATACAGAATGAATTCAGTATGCACCCCTTATGCGTCTAAGATATGTTGGAAGCGTATGATTATGGGACCAATTATCGCGCGAAGACCTTTCCGAGAAATATCACTGAAAAGAAAACTTTTGCCGGCTTTAAATTAAGTCACAGTCCGAATGTTTCGTTAATGTATACGATTTTTTAGGAATCCACACATGAGAAATCATGTGCACTTAAGTCTAAAGCGCTAGAAGTCGTAGCTTCTAGAAAATTAATTTAAATCCCATGAGTATCACCAAAGGTAGTAAGAAGTGATTCGTTTTTATTTGTCATCCAACATGAGGTTCAACTTCATCTTGCTTGATTAGTGACATCTTCATTTCCTCGTTTCTTCGAGACAGGAACCACATACTGTGAAGGATTCATAATTGACAGAAACGTACACCAGTTATGGAACACATTCTAGGACGTTCAGATGTTACCTCCTTAACAAAATAAGGGTTCAGAACAGAAATGGTGCAAAATCTGCACCACACTCTCTCATTATCGTAATGCAAAGACTTTTCATAGCCACTTTCTTCGCCACATGGGCATGCGAGGCATACCACATGCGGCAGCTCTCGACATTTTAATGGTTAATTTACCTCTCCTTCTAAAGTAAAATTCGCATTTTTGTGCATCAAATGTTCCAGAGCTATATTTGATCATCATGCACGCTGGATAGAAATCGGTAACACTTTGTGATCGCTTTTGATCATTTTATGTTTTCGGCTTTTGCACATTGTGGATTTTGTGAGATACCAAAGCAAAATAGTAGACATCAAAAAACTATTTTTAAGGTAGACCAGAGAATACTCAATTCACGTGCCGCTTTTCGAATGCTTGTGACTGAGTAATTAGGAAAGGAAGCTTTCTCAGTAGCAGCAAAAAAGACTTTTGCAGAATGGGCTGTAGTTTCTAGAGAAAGATTCAAATCTCGACTTTTGCGGTAAGAGTCATTGCAATATTCTTTCAATGCGGCTGAGCAATGTGCAGTTGCTACCGTCCGATAAAACAGCATTACACTAAGAAGACTATTTTCTTACTTTTTTAAAGTCATGCTGGTCAAAATATAATAGTTTTATCATGCTAAGCGTTTGCTTTCATTAGAGACTACCCGCTTGCACAGCCAGCAATGTAAAATAATTATGATTAAGAATAAAGCATATATAACGAGTTGAATTCGTGTAATTGCATTAGATCTGGTTAGAACAATCTCATAAAAATACTTAATAATTTTAACAATAAACAAAACGTATTGCTCTATTAATATATCAAATTAATTCATCTTTCCAGTCCAAGGATTTTAACCTTTAGTTGCTATAAAAATTATACAGTGAGCTAAAGTGAATATCGCAGTTCTTCGTGTAATTTCTTTAATGTGATGGCTACTTTTAATTACACTCCAGTAAAACTTAATATTTGGTGCAATAAAGAACATATATAAACATATTTTAAAGAATTTTATGTTTCATTGCAAAATATAATTTAGTTGTTTATAAAGTTTAGTAATTTTCTTTGGCATCATAAAAGAAAGCCAGATAGAACGACAGCGAATTATCGCTAAATATAAAATATCAGTTGAAACTTGAGTAGGGTGTAAAAGACCTTTTATTTAAAGCTAAATAAGAAAAGAAGGCACACTTGGTGCTTAGAACTCAACCAACCACTTATGGGGAGATAACTTAAAGAGAGTAAATTAAATATAAAATTTTAATTTAAATAACCTAATAGCCAAAGCTTATACAGATTAATTAACGCGAAGTTGGCTCAAAACTTAACCGGCGCAGAGATTCACTATCGGCAATTATAATGGAAGACCGAAGACTACACATCTTACCTTATCTAGTAACCTAGTAACGAGGCCTCGAGAGGCAGAATACGCTCTGTGTTAAAATCCAAAAAATCTCACCTTAAATGCACGGGAACTAATTTGCAAGCTGGCGGCAAAACGGAAGGGAAAAGTGACAGTAAAGATTCCAAACACAAAATAACTGGTTAATTCCCATAAAGGAATCTTACCATTCTTTAGTTATAAGAATTGATTCCTTCTTAACTATTAAATTATATTTCATTTCATGTATCCATCATATTATCATCGTACTATGCGAAAATATTCCTGATCCAGCTTGAATTAATAATCTTGATTTTAAAGGTAAGTGATTCAATTATTAATTATTTAGTTTCGAAATCCATATCATTTTAACAGTATCAAAATTCTGAGGGGAAACTTTATGATGATAAATCTCAACTTGAAACTCTATTTTAATAAAAGTATTATAAAGAAAAATTAGTAACTAACAATGCAAGGTACACACAAATCTTACATTAGAAACGAAAATAAATAATCTTATATTAGAAACGATGAAGAGAAAAAAAGTGTCCCTCCGTCCGGAAGAGATGATGAAACAAACAAAGAAACAAACGCGCACAGATTTCAATACTGTAGATTCTCGTCGAAAAACAAATATCCGGGAACTGGAGGGAAGAACTTTATAATGCTACATTTATATATGTAATATATAACAAAACACGATATAAGGTATTTCTCCCGTCTTCTTCGCATGCCTTCGTGGTGTAGAGGTCTGCATGTTCGACGCGTAACCGAGAGGTCCATGGTTCGATTCCCGGCGAAGGCGTTGCACATTTTTCGTCTCTCCGGCTTCTAAAATACCTAATGTCTCTACAACTGGCGCCCGAACTAAAAACGGTGGTGGATGATGATTCTCCACCACCGGGATTTGGCGATTGGGTCCCCCAAACCCCAGCCGCCCTTTAAAAGGGGGAGTATATAAGGTATTTCTCCCGCCTTCTTCGCATGTCTTCGTGGTGTAGTGGTCTGCATGCTCGACGCGTAACCGAGAGGTCCGTGGTTCGATTCCAGGCGAAGGCATTGCACATTTTTCATCTCTCCGGCTTCTAAAATACCTAATGTCTCTACAACGATAGCTGCTTTAAAAAATAATTGGTGACCTCAAAATTAAAATTAATATTCTAGATTTGGTGCCCTCCCCTTAAATTGGTGTGTTCTCCCAAATTCGAGATTTTTCTATGTTATGTTACAGTACATGAAAAGGACACCTAAAACTAATGTTAACAATCATAGCTTGCCTCTACAATTACATCAAACTTAGTATAAATACCACTGGCGAGTTAATTGCGTTACTTTTCTTCTTCTTTCCTTCTCTAACTACTGCTCTGTCAACACCGCATAGCCTTACCTTTGCTTAAATGCCCGCGTCATTTCTTTTAAAAAGCCCATGTAGTACGTAGAAATTTATTATATTTCATTAAGTTTAAATCATAGAAATATATCGGATTTCATTATGATTGGATAAATATCTACGGAGATGATTTTATATGCGTGGAAATAAAGATTGGGAATTCGTCTAATTGATTTTTGTGTCGACGTAATCTGTTTGTCTTCCCAGCCTGCCACCATATCGCCTCCACTGCACTTCAAAATCATTGCATATATAAATCTCAGCCGCTCAACCAAGGTAGTCGTTAGCGACGCTGACTGCCGTATCAAAGGACCCGGGTTCGAATTCCGGAGAAGGCATGGATGTTTGTAAATGTATGATGTCTGTATATCATGGCGGCATTCTAAATATGCGACGAGCCGAAAGTTTTCTCGAGAAGTTGTGGTAAGGGAAGAGGTGGTAGAAGACCCTGGCACCCGTCTCCTAGAGGTACTCTCTCAAATTTGGGGACGGAACTGAGCAAACTCGTGCTGTCACCTACATGGTGCTCAAAGCTCTTGACAACGACAGGCGCAATCTTGACGCCTTGCCACGATGAATTTCGTGGGCTTTCTCTGATGTCAGAGACTTGATCTGATGTTACTGCCGATCGAGTGAAATAAGCCACAAATAAAACAAAAGACCAACGTAACTGAAATAAATTCATTTCTTTCACTCTTTTAGTTTCGTTTACAAAGGAGCATTATAAATATATTGAAATTTCTAATAGAAAAAGCTCCAAACTTCTGAGGTAAAATTTTAAATTCTTTTAAACCTTTCTTCTGCTTCTTTGCAGTTTACTAATACACTTTTGAATGATTTCAAACATACGATTTCAAAAGCCCAATTTGAATAAATGTATATATATCGCTACCGGGATGTTTATTGAATTTTAGAAGATAACTGCTTTTTTTCCATAAAATGCGTCAACCCGCATATCGAATAAACTCCAATAAACGTAGTTTAAAATAAAAATGAAATGCTTACACCGCTAGGGTCTGAAAATTACAAATATTATAAAAAAAGGAATAAATGCTTTTCAAAACCCTAACTACTAATTTATACATATGTATCGCTACTGACTAAAACGGGAGCAGTCTTCGATAAGAAATAGACGATAATCAATATTTTTCTCATTCTGTTGCTCTTGTCATGAGCCGAAGCATCTTTCTTTCGGAATCATGTTTCCCAATGAAAAGAAAGATCGAATATTGAGATGAAAAATCAACATCTTTTTCTACGTCGCTGCCATATGAAAAAGAAGAAAAGTATTTACAAAGATGCGCTGACATCTAAAGGCGGAAGCCTTTCACCATGGGAACGGATAGAAATCGACGGTACCCGAAACATGTCCAGCAAAAAACATCGAGCTGTCTTATTACCGCCCGATCCTCAGCAGGATATTCTTTTATATGATAAACCGAGAAGCTTCTAAATTCCGTCCAAAAAATCGATGTCTTTTTATGCTCTATCCATAATACTGAAAAATAACCCAAAAGTTTCCGAAGTAAAAACAACATCTTTTACTACCTGTGATAAACTGAACACGAATATCATAATTGTAATTATTTATTAGCTCAATTCCTGAAGTTCTGTGTCACCACATTTAATCAAAATTTATCCTGGTGCAAACAGTCCTGGCAAACACTCCATTACTGAGAATATTAAGTGTAACGTATTTTTCTTCGTATTCCTTTAATTAAAACTTCTTTAATCAAATTTCCTATTTCCTTTAATCAAAGTACGTGTCGTAATTTCTTTTTATTGATTGATCAATAGCAATGCAAATCATTTTTACAATACACTAAGATGTAACTTAGATTAAAAATGCTCATTCAACTAATCTCTCAAGCATTAGAAAATATTTAGTGACCTGAACACATTTTGAGGTAATATTATTCTATCATTATATTATATTATATTACACTATTATTATATTATTTCATTCCATTTTAGAACAAACTGAAGCTTATTTCTGCAATTTTTGACGTAAATATTTTCATTTATGATTGTCATAAATTGATTAATTGAAATAAACATAAAAATTAGTATTGTAATAAATAAAAATACTAATATTTAGCTACTGTGTATTTAAGGGACGTAGACGTTCCAGGAGAGATTCTGAAAGATTCATGTAGTTGTTGTGTTCGCGGATTTAGAGTAACTGATGATAGCACTTGATAAAGAATCGAAACACAGTTTATTTGCCATTCAGCACTAGAGACCAAAGTTCCAAAGACACGTTTACACGCGTCAAAAGACTACGACAAACACGTTTAAACAATCAGCAACACGGCTGCAACGGTGAAAATGGCATCACGCCAATACACTAAAGTGCAGCTTCGAACTCTATGAATCGATCTCAACCTCATCTCTTAACTCAATATAATAGTTTCTCACCGTAAAGTTTGGGTATATATAGCTTTAACCTACCTTCGACAATATAATTAAGAAAACCACTAAATGTGCATTTTAGAATGTTCTTGCTCCGTCTGTGACATACCGCCAATTTGCAGAGACATTAGTTTACTTAGAAGATGAGCAATGCCCTTGCCGGGATTCGGACCACCAACCTCTTGAATATGCTCCGAGCGTTCTGACCACTACACCGCGAAGGCATGCTAAGAAGGCGGGAGAAATACCTTATATACTCCCGCTTTTAAAGGGCGATTGGGGATTAGGAGACCCAGTTGCCAAATCGTGGTGGGGAAGAATCATCACCCACCTCCCACTTTTAGTTCGGGGGCTACTGTGCAGACGTTAGGTTATTTAGAAGCAGGAGAGATGAAAAATGAGCAATGCCCTTGCCAAGACTCGGGCTACGAACCCCTCGAATACGCGCCGAGCGTGCTGACCACTACACCACGAGGGCATGCTAAGAAGACGGGAGAAATACCTTATAAATTTTGTCGTCAAATTTCACCAAATGGACGATTTCGCTCCAAATCTAGCAACCTTGCCTTTCCTTGTCACTTTCTGCTAACTCTAAGCCACAAAAAGGAGAATATATGCACTCTTTACGTTTGAAATTCTGCTTGAATTCCCTTGTTTCTTATCTGTAAAGTTGTTAAAAATGTGTTGTTTACCACTTGACATTGTGGTGCATTGATTGGTATTTTTGAGCATAAACAAGAAAGATAGTTGACCAAGTCCTTTACTTTGTACTAAACAGATTCTTTCAGATAATCAGACGTCTCAGCCTCTCCTACAACTAGGCTGGAAAGAGTAATTTAACTTAAAATTAGCCTATCGGGTTTTAGATTCACTTTCATTTTAACTGCTGTAAACTCCATTAAAAATAACTAATCATCAAGGATACAGGAAATGAGACATGTTGGTCAGTGTAAGTGAAAGCCTGGTAAAGCCTGGTGATATTCAGTATAAATTTATTTAATATGAAGATTTCGTATGTATCCTCAGTTGACTGAAGTAGTTCTTGTTATTTATTTTACTACTCATGGATACATGATTTTGAAATGTAAAATTTGAAACTATTATAACAACATAAATTTAATTATATCACGCGCATAGTTAATCAGATCAATCCTTACATTCAATACTCACTTCTTCAACCATGCAATTATTAGAGTATCATTATGGGCAATAATTATTTCTAGAGCGTTAAACTAAATCATAGCAGTCCGTTCCTCAACAATTGCCTTTCTTTCTCATTTGGTATTGTAATTTATACTCCGAAAAACGATTAATCGTTATGGCATTCTTAATCGTTTCTTTCGCTGAAAAATAGCGAATATGATGAGGAACTCAGCTAAATTAATTGATTCTTTGCCGGGGAGCTGATGCTTATTTAATTACTGTTCAACATTCTTTGCTGATAAAAACTAAGAATATTGAACAGTAATTAAATAAAAATCAGCAGCAAGAGCAACATAAAATAAAGATTAGACAGTAAAAGTAATTGACTAAAAGCAACTTATATCTGAAAATGCGTTTTTTCGTGAGCCAACTTATTGGCAGTACAGAATGGTATAAAGATCTTTTTAACTGCGTTTAAAATTTATCTGTTTTGCGATTCTTTGAATTAGTTTTGCCTTAGCAACTTCTATAGCCTCTTCATTTTTCAGTTCATGCCGCGTGATATGGCGTTACGTTATCATTTCATGCAGCTTTGCAAGCTGACAGCTCTAAGAGCTGTTGCCATTCTCTGGGCATTAAATATTTAGTTTATTTTTCGAAGCGTAGGTGTACTTTTCTTGTCCGTATAACATACAAATAGTTTAAAAGCCGTGCATTCAACCAAAAATAATTAGTTTGTGGTAAACCAATAATTTTTATGTCATTTAATTCAGGACCATGCCATCACCTGCCAGTAACATATCAGCTCATAATTTGCAAAATATAGAACTTACTAATGGAAAAGAAGTTGGATGCTGTATATAACTGTTCGGTGTTTACTCAGCAAATCGTCTTTTAATTATAACATACGCATTTTTAAGATCAGACTAAACTGTAGCTGCATTTCTGTCTATTTCCTTCTACGCAATGAATTTTTATCGTACTATATGGGATGTGAATGCAATCAGTTCCTTTTTTCCCCTTCCTTCCCTTTTTCTTTCGCTATCTAAACTTAACGGAATAGTTTGTTCCCTTTAATAAGTATACATAGTTTTTAACACTCCGGGGAGAGGTGTTATTGTTTTCATTGAGTGAATTTTTGTGTCCTGAAAAAAGAGAAATTGCTGTCGTTTCATTTCTAGAAAGTATTTATTCAAAGTCTAATGCTCAAACCCTCCAATGAAATATATGCACAACCAAACTTGAATAATTATGTCTTTGTTAAATACGCGAAAATGATTTTGTAGAGTTAATTTTGATGAAATAATGGCAACTATTTCTTCTTTTCGTTTAGGTGCATCTCATTTTAAGCACATTAATTTATACCCCGTACTTCAGTTTTCTGGAATTAATTCTTGAAGTAATTGGCCAACCATAACTAGTTTAATTAAAAATGTGTCACATATGTTATACTATACATGGAAAAGAACTGATTTTTTTATGATCTTTTAAGCTTTTAATTTCTAGTTATTTATTTATGTTAAATTTACGCTAAATGTTACACTATAAACTGAAATTTTCAGATTATAGTTTCCTTTTCACGTATGAGATGTTTTTTATTCTTAAAAAAAAGAATGTTGTTTTTTTAATGTAAAGTGTAATTAATATGTATGATTAGTTAAAATCGCACTAGTAAAAAGAGTGTTTTTTTATGATCATGAATTCTAAAGGTAATGTCATTAGCAGAATGGAACACAAACTTGCCAGATAAGTAAGGATTTCCTAAGTTAAATATTCCAGGTGTTGAAAAACAAATTTAGATAATCTATTCCACTTTAATTGTGTAAATCTTTGTTAAAATGCAGGGTAAGCAAAAAATAATTTTTCTTCGTCTCCATTGCAATTCATATACATTCGGTTTACAAAAAAATGGCATCCACTTACTTGAATTACTTGATAATACGAATGATTTGTAATCAGGTCGAATAACTGAAGTTCTAATGCACTTGCTATTTTTCTTCATTTGTTTATTCTTCCAAATGATAGGCATTACTTACAAATGTGGGGAAAATTAAAAAGATACTGTTACGAATTTCGTATTTAGTTAGACATTTTTTAGTAGAATTATAATTAAAATTGTTTTATTTCCCCGTGCAATACAGCTTGTGACAAATTTTAAGAGAAGAACTGTCTCGCGCGGTCGATTTAAAAAGCTATAAAAGCCGGAGAGAAACATCTCAACTCAGTTGTTTAAGTGTTGTTGTTTACTTAGCTGCTGTAATTCTGTTGATCGGATTAGGTTTCTCTGCAGTTTGGATTGCGTTCTCTTCAACGTTTTAGTAGTTTAAAATATAGCTCCTAATTATATTGCGTGACATTTTTATATTGTACCAATATATTTGAGAAAAAATCCAGCGTTTTGTTATATTTCTTGTGATAAGAATATATTTCAATAATTTTTTATCGAACTTGCGCATTCAATCTATTACGAATCCGTACGCACGCAACAATACTGTACAAAATAGTATGATTCTCAATGCTTATAAAAATCATTATAGACGTTGTAACATATGTTACGTGAACTAACCAGATATTATGAATTCGATCTTCTCTCTTTTTTCCGTATTCCTCACCAGAATACAAATTAGCTTTGACTGCATTTAAACTGAGAATTTTGAATGTTAAAAGGAGAGAGCTTCTGGCACTCGCGTTTGCTGTTAAAGTTTTCGCCAGCCCTATTTAAAATTAATATTCCGGCTTTGCCATTCACGCTAGTCGTTATTTGCCGGTAAAACACCTAAGCTAACTTATTCTAATGAATTTGTAGTCTTAGGCTACGTTACTCGCATTTGAATTTAATCCCCTGTTAATGCTCAATATGAATAGCTACAAGTGGCAGTTTCTCTGTAGCACATATTTTGCAATAGGGTCTGCAAGATCCTGTTAAATCACTCTTGAGAAGGAGCGACAACAAACAAGTTTAACAACTGCGTTGTGTATTTGTAATTGTATGTCAACAACCCAATGAATTTTGATGATAGTGAATCAATGTGTCCTAACATTTCAAAAAAGAAACACAATAATCAGTATTAATTTTTAAGAAAACCTCAGAGTTTATTTTTCGAGAGATCAAATTATGATTACATTATTATTATTATTAAATTAGGTATCTTATTATAGCTCATCAAAAGCTTTCTAATATTTTGTATTCAATTAACAGAGTACTGCAGAACCACCTTCTTAAGAGATTTAGAATATTAACAAGGAGCGAAAATTCTATTTTAATTTTCCAATTTTTCTTAAACTCAGCAAGTACAGTTTTACAATATACCTTAACTCAGCATTTTTGTAGTTCACTAAATAAAACAAAATTTCTAATTTCTTAACAATTTAAAAATCTTTAAACAAATTTACCATTTTACAAATAAGGAAAACCCTTCTAACAATTAGTTCTAAACGACAAAAGGGAACTTAGCTGAAACGGATAACACAGCCAAACTTCCAGAAAATCCATCGACGGCTCCAGGCGTAGACGGCAATGGACCACCAACTGAAAACATTACAGCAACTTGGGCTTACGTTGAGGACGCTAGCCGGAGAGGCTCCACTCGGCTGGAAACATGGACGCCGCAGCAATCAGAAGACATCCGGAAATCATCACCATCTCAGACTAGGTGCAGGAACCATCAAGATGTAAAATCAGACCATGGCAGTCGTCACCAGCTGTAAGCGAAGCGAATAGGATCAAAGTGCAGATTTTCTATTCTAAGCGGTTGGAGATTCGAAGTTTAAATTCTTTTAGGATCAATTTGAGGAGCAAACAGCCCTTTTAGGTCGGATGTATTACAGAAAAAAAATTACTGAATAAGGCCAAGGCCAGTACAACTTCTTGTTAAGTACTCATTTCAAAAAAAGGAGGGAGCGAATGCCCCGCTTCCTATATGAATAACATCCTTAAAACTGCACAAAAACCCTTGCTCAAGGCACGAAAAGAGCAGCGTCAAGTCAGGCCAAAAAAAAGAGAAGGAACGACACCTGCACCGACTTTTTGCCAAGGCAGGAAACCATACATCGCCAATCCCCGCTAAACAAGGTGAAAAATTCAGTACTTCAAACCCCATAACACACCTCTATAAAAGTCTTCCCAAACTGAGGTGTTAAACTAAACACAAATTGAAATATCGCCAAGCACGCCAGAAGAAATGAGAAGAATCCGATGCAGGTGCAAGCCAAAAACATACTAACCCAGATCGCACCGGAAATTCTCTTTGTATTCCTCTTAACATGTAAGCAAAGCCTTAGAATTCAGCTAAAAAGTGTTACTTTTTCCATCCTTTCCCTCCCAGTCCTTTTCACAAGCAAAGTGTAAAAATTTAGTTAAATAATTGACTCTATCTTAAAAACTGTTAAAGCTAGAATCTTGAAAGTGATCTTAAATTAAAAAGGTAATTTTTCTGCATCCAGTGATACAAATTAATAAAGGATCAACTTAAATTAAGTAATATTAAATCAAGTTTACGACGTAGAAAAGCACCCAATTCCATTGTGTGTTTCAGCGCGTTTAAGAGTAACGAGTGGAAGATACGTACAAATCTTAAGTACCAAAAACCCCTGATTAAAATTAACCCAAAGCAAATACAAATACAGCATATTAAATAAAATAACGTTGTGTAGCATAAATTTAGAATAATAATAAAAATTAATTCCTAAGTCATAACTTAAATAATTAAGTGAATTTGCTACACAACACTTAAGTCATAACTTAAATAATTAAGTGAATTTGCTACGCAACAATCCTATTAATAGCAATAACTATGGAACTTTAACTAAGGTTAATGGCCTTTAGCTCCAGACAGTACCAATTCTACAAGGTAATTTTAACCTGGTTTTAGCACTCGATAGCATTTCTAGCACATTTGCTATGTACACTGCGCAAAAAAAGGGGGGGACATTTCTATATCGCCAGTTCTACTGGGCCGATTGATGAAACTCAACGTCCATTTTTCATGTCTCGAAAGCCCGACTTAGGATATATATTAGATTTATATGTAGCATTATTCTAACATAGGTATTTTGACACAAAATAGGACTTTTTCTAAAAATGACATGCCAATTGTTTTTTCCATATTTCGATTGTACGACTCAAATTATACCAAACTGCCACGTTTTGTTAAAATCCCAAGAGTAGTTTTTAAAAAATTAGCTCTTAAAACTTAGATCCTCAATATTAATTGAATTTAATATATATTTATTAATACCTCTTTTTTTATTAAACTTACTTGATTCTTCCTTTCACATTTTGAAATTTAGGTTCATTCTAAATAACATTCACCCATTTCTTATGATTTATTTCATAAATTTGTATTTTTAAATAATTTTTATAAATTTTTCAAAAACATTTTATATTATAACATATGAAATGTTTGCTATCATCTTAAAGTATATGTGTTTCTAAGCGTACCCGCAAAAAATTAGAGTTTTATATTCAAAATTTCCGAAAATATACGTGAATTTACATTTTGGCTCGTTTTGAAATTTGACCTCTTTGTTATAAGTAGTAATAACGAAAATGTGGTTTACGAACTTTATTAAAATTATTTGAAAGTATGAACAGTGACTTTTTTTCCTCTCGTCGACAATGAAAAAAAGGAAAGGAAAACAGGTTGCTATAAATTAAGCAGTCCGCCGAGTGAATTATTCTTGAGTCAAACTGAAAAAGTGCGCCAACATAAATTTTCAAATTCCCCCATAAATTTCTCACCAAGAATTACAAAATTTAATATCTAGGCATGATTTGAATAATAGAATCGAAATATGGGGAAAACTGGTATTTTATTTCGGAGAAAGTCGATTTTGTGTCAAAATACCTATGTTAGAACAATGCTATATATAAATCTAATACATATCGTAAGTCGCCCTTTTGAGACATGAAAAACGCAATTTTCGTAAATTCGTATTCAATATTTTTTTTTTTGCAAGAAATAAAACAAAATACTGAAATATTTCTTCAGAGATATTAGTGCAATATCACAACATCTCAAACGTTAAACAGAACTCAAATTAAAACAGAGAAAGTCAACCCAATCTCACAACGAATTCGCTACAATCAATAACAGCGCTAAGTAAACATATATTTCGCTTAAAACAACAGCAACTGAGCTGAGGTGTTTTAAGTCGGCTTTCATAAGCTTTTTAATTATTCACGAGAACATTCTGGTAAAATCTATTTCCACGATTTTTCTGCATGGCAACAGCAATTACGACATATTTATTTATTAAATATTAAATGCACGCGCTCTTGTATTTTTACTTTTCCGGCGTAGCTTTCTCTTCAAATTCGTCTGCGTCGTACGGAAAAATAAAACAATTTTAATTACAGTTCTAAATGAGTAGCTAATTAAATACAAAATCCGCAACAATATTTGCCAGATGTTTGCAAAAAAAAAAAGAAAAATTAAAAGTAACAGAAATTGTGAAGTACTGTTACTTTTACAGAACATTGTGTTTTTTTAGCTATTCGCGCAAACAATAAATATTTTGAAATTACAGGTTTTAAACTTTTTATGTTCCCCTTCCCGAAATTCACATTAGGAAAACTGCATTTCAATAGTAGCTAAATTTCGCCATTTCTCAAAACTCTGAGTGTGACGCGCGGACGAAAGATATATTTTTATATTGAAACCTTTTTCTTCATTTTTTATAACTAAGCGATAGGCAACTTTTCCAGCATATTGCGATAGAAAAATAAAAAAAGTGTTTCTTCAGCCCACCCTTCTTCTCAGTAATAGCAGAGTAATACAACTTAACTCTGATAGTTCGACGGGAGTTCAAATCTCAATAAATGGGCTCTTTGCAATGAAATGGAGGGAAAGCAAACCAGTTTATTTTTGAAAATCCTCCAAGAAGACTATAAAATAATTAAACTCTTGATTATCTGTTTTGTGAAAAACGTGTGCATGGTTTCCAAGCAATGTTCTCAATTTGCTATTTGAAGAAGATGTAAAACTTTCAACTTCTTTAAATAAAAGTATATTTTTTTTTTGCAGAGATTCTCCTGAGGTATGGCTGCAAGCTAACGCATGGCTGCAAAAACTGATTGCTGATAGATGAAAGCAAGAAGGTTCTGGCTTTTCGTATGAAGAGTTAGCAGCATTAGATTCCATCCAAATTATTTCTTTTATTCAAAAGGCGTGTAATAAGAAAAGAAACCATACGAGTACAGAAAACAAAAGACACAAATGAAGAGGACTGTAAGCACTTACTTCAAGATATTCTCAACAGAGTGATTCGAGAAAAACTTGATGAAAAGTATCTGTTGGAAATAAATATTGAGGAAATTAGTCATATGCAAAATCTGGACGTTTCCTTCCATAAAACATAAACTTATTTTCTAATTACTGCTAAAAATGTGAATTAATTTATCATAAATTCGGCAAAAATAATTCTGAAGAGCAGTTTTAGTTCATTTTGTAGTTACCAACATTTTGTAATAATACTTTGAGAGTTAATATTAATTTTTTTCATGAAATTTTTCATGAAGTTTACAAAGTTATTTGTTTAAAATTATGTCTTATATTTTAGAACGCAATAAAACGAAAATATTTTACTCACTAAAGGCCACAGTCTTCGGTTTGCAAATAAACTTACGAACATCCTTGGCAGAACTTTGAAAAATACTTCCCCAGTAATATATTATCACCTAGGATTTACGTCTGGTGTAAAATGTTTTCAACAATTATAAACTCACAGCTGCAAAATATATACAGAATCCTGTAAATTATATTTTAATTCCAAGTTTGGTTTCAAACAGATTCTATTCAACATAAATAAACTTTTCTTGTTATTAAAATTTTGACAAAAGTAAATAAAACCTTTTGCTACACGTCTAATAGAAATGCAAATAAAAGTAAAGTTACCACATTCCTCCGATAATTTTTGGCTTTATTAATATAAAAAATGAAAAAAAGTTTTGGATCTTCAAAAAATTTGCACGCAAACTTTTCGATCTCCGTCAAGTTGTATATAGTTTCGCACTAAACATTTCTAGAATTAATTCTAAATAAATGCACAAGATGATAAAAGAACACTTTACCACTTTATGAAGGAAAATAACAGTTATTTCAGGCAAGATTAACAGTTACAAATGGCCTAAGGTGAGAAACAATAATACAGCGAAATTTTCTTTAACACGAGAGGAATATCGGAGATCATCCAAATAGATCGCAACGTCTAAAGCAGTAATCACCGAGTTCAGTAGAATTACACAGACAAATGTTACTAAGAGTTGACGGCTGGCTTCTGTCAGTTCCCTATATAAAGCGTTGCTCACAGCGAAGAATTAAAATTTTTAGAAACTTCAACAAAAATTCGTTTTTCGAGTTTCAAAAATACATTTTCCGGAAACTTTCTAATGTTGCTAAATTAAGGAAAAATCGCCAAATTTCGCTGGCTAATTTGGAGATAGAAATTGTCAGTAAGACTCAGTGGGAGAATTTCTGCCCTTATCTCTGATTATACCTGAGTTCATTTGATCTGAAAAAATAAAATTCCTAACTTAAAGACAAAATCCTATCAGACAAAACCATACACAATGCATTAATTTGCCACAAATTCAAAATTTACATAAATTTGCAATAAATATGCAAAAATTCACTAAACAAAGTGCATGAGTTAAATTAATATTAAATAGAGCATAGCAATGCAAAAATACAAAAAATACAAATTATAAGCAAATAAATACAAATATTTACAAAACTTTACAGCATTATAACGACATTACCATTAAGCTCCTTTTTCAGTCTTTTCCATATTTTTGAAGAACGTTACGTCATGTTTCGACGCGTACACAAAGAAGAGGTTAACTTACTATAAAACTATCATCTATGTTAGTCAAACACTAATATATATATTTTAATTATGTATAACAATCATCTATTCCTTGTCATCGAATTGTTTTCATAAAAATAAAAAATAGCGGCTACTGATATTTTAATTAACATTAGTACTGTCAATATGCGACGAAAAACAAAATGCCGTTTGCTAAGGTAATGTAAAAATTATTTAAGAGTAAAAACAATAAGCTGATCCCAATTTTTTATACGTAAGTTAAATTCAATTATCCTAGGACTTGTAACACAAGAAAGAAATTTAATGATCGAACTCGGATTTTTTATCCTATTTCCTTATTCTTTACTCGTGCTCTAAACAAAACTCTGACGTTTACTGATTAAATTACGCTTAAAGAAATGTTATTTCCTCTTTGCATGATCACAAATATAGGCTATTAGGGATATAATTTCCCTTTAAAATAAAAATAATTGTAATAATAATAAAATAACAATAATAATAATAAACATAATAATAATAAAATAACAATAATAATAATAAACATAATAATAATAATAATAATAATAATAATAATAATAATAATAATAATAATAATAATAATAATAATAATAATAATAATAAGTAGTAAATTACTCAACAGATGTCTTACCTAACAACCATTCCATTTATTTTGAAAAGTTTAATTTGTCATGCTGCATATAAAAAAGTAAGTTTATAATTGGTGCAGGAAAACAGCATATGCGTTAAAAAATTAATCCTTTTAAGTATTAAATCTGTCGGTCCTTATTTATTGAACAATAAATTTTTATCATGCAAGTATGCATAATATTTGTCAGTAATAAGTAAAAATACTTCATTATGCTTTGTGGCGTAGATGAGAAGGAAAAGGAATTTTTACTGCAGAAATATTGCATATGAATATTTGCCTTGCAATCTAATAAAAGAAAATATCAATTATAAAAGCTCATTTTTCTTTTAACTAAGGAATTTAATATCATTTCTAAACAGGAAAATATATGAATAACGAAAATTCATACCATTGATGCAAGCACTTCTTTAAGCGTTCCTTAATGTACAGTGTCTCACAAAAGTGATGGGACACTTGTGCATTACAAAAGGAAACCGTAATAAAATAAATTTAAAAAACATGTAAAAATTTTTTCTGGGTGTGTTTCATACTTAAATTTAGTAACAATTATTACATAACATACATTTTCTCAAAATATTAAAATATTAATTTAATAAAAATACAATTGTTTAGAACGGAGCAAAAAATGTGGCTCACATAAGTAATGGAACACCATTAGACTATGCAACAAAAATCGTCTAAAATATTTTTTGGGGTTTTTATTTTTACTCAAAAGCAATTGCCAATAATTTATAAAATCGTCTGCATTATTTCTTTCCAGTTTGTTTTGGAATTTTTGTGTTTTTTAGCTCTGTGCAGCCATGAATGCTAAACGAAAAGAAACTTTGCCTTAAATTCGAAAATTAGTTATTAATTTGCATATTGAACTTGCAAAATCTATTAGAGAAACTGCTGAAACAGTTAACTTGAGTCATTCAACAGTTTTCAGTATCATTAAACGATATAAAAAGAATCATATGATTCAGGATAAAAGAAGACCTGGCCGACCATCAAAGCTAACCAATAGAATAAAGAGAATTATCGTTCGAAATATTAAAAAAAATCCAAGAATGAGTGCACCTAAAGTTGCTGCTGATTTACAAGCATTATATGGAGTATTGTTTAATCCTGAGACTATTAGAAGAGTAATTCGATCTACTGGATATCACGGTAGAGCAGCAAGGAAAAAATTCTTCGTAAGTGAAAAGAACAGAAAACTCAGACTGGCTTTCGCAAAATCCAACATAAATAAGAATTTTGATTACTGGAATCAAGTTATTTTTGCTGATGAGAGTAAATTTAATATATTTGGTTCTGACGGTAGAATCTTGGTGTGGAGAAAACCCAGGGAAAAATTTCGCAAACAGATCTTGGTGCCAACAGTAAAACATGGTGGAGGATCTTGGTTCCAGCAGTAAAACATGGTGGAGGAGGTGTTATGGTATGGGGGTGTATGTCATCCGCTGGAGTTGGTAATCTTGTTTTTATTCACAGTATAATTAATCAGTACAAGTATATTGGCATATTAAATCAAAATTTGAAATCTTCAGCACGAAAATTGAACCTTCATAACGATTTTAAATTTTACCAGGAAAATGACCCCAAGCACACTGCTTTGAACGTTAGACTCTGGCTGCTGTATAACTGTTCTGAAATAATAAAAACACCACCACAATCTCCAGACTTAAACCCCATAGAGAATATTTGGCAAGAATTGGAATCAAGAATTCGCAAACACCCAAAACAACAATTAAAATCGGTGCTTCAAGAAGAATGGGGTAAAATCACTCTAGAAATCACAAAAACATTATTCGAATCCATCCCAAGAAGATTAAATCATGTTAGAAAGAAATAATGCAGACGATTTTATAAATTATTGCCAATTGCTTTTGAGTAAAAATAAAAACCCCAAAAAATAGTTTAGACGATTTTTGTTGCATAGTCTAATGGTGTCCCATCACTTGTGTGAGCCATTTTTTGTTCCGTTCTAAACAATTGTATTTTTATTAAATTAATATTTTAATATTTTGAGAAAATTTATGTTATGTAATATTTGTTACTAAATTTAAGTATGAAACACACCCAGAAAAAATTTTTACATGTTTTTTTTTATATTTATTTTACCACAGTTTCTTTTTGTAAAGCACAAGTGTCCCATCACTTTTGTGAGACACTGTATCTATTTTTCCTTTATTGCAACTATTTTCCTTTCTACTCGTTATTTTGAAATGTTTAGATATGCAATCCATACACTGATGAGGGCGATAACAGCCTTTTTAATATTTTCCTCTTTTTGATACATATTTGATTCTTCGTTTATTTGCAACAGTTATTACTTTTTTTAAACTAAACTGTAAGCTGTAAAAGAAAAATGGGAGAGTTCTATATTTTCCATTCCACTGAGCCGATTAACGAAATTCAACGTGTGTTTTTCATGTCTCCAAAGTACGACTTATGTATTAGATTTATATATAGCATTGTTCTGATATAGGTATTTTGACACAAAATCTGACTTTTCCCAAACTGGCGTGCCAATTTTTTCTATATTTTAATTCTACGACTCAAATTATGCCAAACTGACAGGTTTTGTAAAAATCGCAGGAGTAATTTTTAAAAAATTGGCTCTCAAAATTTTAGCTCCTCAGTGTTCATTGAATATGATATATATTTATTAATATATCTTTTTTTTATTAAACTTTTTGTGATTCTTCCTTTCAAATTTCGAAATTTAGGTTCCTTCCAGATAAAATTCGTTCATTTTTTATAATTTATTTTTTAAATTTGTATTTTTAAATAATTTTTTTAAATTTTCGAAATAAATTTTGAATTATAACCTATAACGTTTTTACCATCATCTTAAAGCAGATGTATTACTAGGCATTATTGCAAAAAATGAGAGTTTTTTATTCGAAGTTTTCTAAGATGTACGTGAATGTACATATTGGCGCGTTTTGAAATTTGGCATATTTGGTACAAGGGATTTTGAAATTTCGCATATATGGTACAAGGGATAATAACGTCAAATATGGTTCCCGCACATTGTTGAAATTATTTGAAAGTATGAACGATGCCGTTTTTCCGCTCGAGTACAATGAAAAAAAGGAAAGAAAAGTAGATTGCTAAAAATGAAGAAGTTCGCCAAGTAAATTATTCTTGGCGCAAACTGAAAAAAATACGCCAAGATAAGTTTTTGAATTTCTTCATACATTTCGCACCAAATATTACAGAATTTAATATTTAGGCACAATTTGAGTCGTAGAATAGAAATATGGAAAAAAATTGGGTTGTCATTTCAGAAATCGTCCGATTTTATGCAAAATATCTATATTAGAACAAATCGTATATAAAAATCTAATATATAGCCTAAGTCGCGCTTTTGTGACATGAAAAACGCAAATTAAATTTCGTCAATCGGCCCAGTAGAATGGGAGATGTAGAACTGCCCCCTCCTGAAATCATTAGCATGCTTAGTACTGCCATGTCCTATTCTTGTGTTAAAACTGGGGAATAGGTTATGTAGTTGTAATATTTTACAATTTCACACATTTAGGAGTATAAGCAAGGCTTGAAATTACAAATCAATATATGCATAAAAATTATTAACACTTCTGAGTTTTTTAATTCTGAGAACAAATGTACACATCCATGTAGAATGTAATAATATAAACCCTTTGGTTTCTAATATCTACATAATATTCGAAAATTAATATGACGAATAAAAGTAGATAGAACATTAGTTGAAATAGGTTATTTATTATTCATCCAATGCATGAAATATTACGCTACTGGATGCCCTTTTCTGTATTAGACAATTCCGCAATGACATACTTCTTAAGGAACTTTGTTTTCACAAATGGCGATATGTTCAAGAACTATATAGAAATTTGTTTTAATTGCGTCTGAAATCTTTCACAATTTCATTTTAGACTTTAATGCAATGCTTTTAGTTGTGGATGAAAGTCATGCTTTCCTCAAAAATCAAAAGTCTACGAGTTCAGGGGACATGAAACTTATCCCCATCCGTGGCCTCAGGACCCTCCTTGATTTCATAATATTTTACTCTGGAAAAATTTCATCTTCTCATTTGTTGACTGGTTCACAGAAATCACTTGAAACTAGAATCCACGTAGTAGCTGCTGAAACGGATATGCAGAAGTACATTAAAATATAATTTTTGTTTCTTAACACAAACTTTTTTTTTTCTTTTTACCTGATTTTGATCAAACGTTTTCAAGACTTCTAACTTCATACATGTTACGTAACTTATTTATCTGAGTTAACTCAGATATGAAGTATAAACGATGACCATATTTTCGCTCGTGTACAATGAGAAAAACGAAAGGAAAATATATTGCTAAAAATGAAGAAGTTCGCCAAGTAAATTATTCTTGGCGCAAACTGAAAAAAATACGCCAAGATAAGTTTTTGAATTTCTTCATACATTTCGCACCAAATATTACAGAATTTAATATTTAGGCACAATTTGAGTCGTAGAATAGAAATATGGAAAAAAATTGGGTTGTCATTTCAGAAATCGTCCGATTTTATGCAAAATACCTATATTAGAACAAATCGTATATAAAAATCTAATATATAGCCTAAGTCGCGCTTTCGTGACATGAAAAACGCAAATTAAATTTCGTCAATCGGCCCAGTAGAATGGGAGATGTAGAACTGCCCCCTCCCCTTTTTTTTGCGCAATATACATTTACTTTTAAAATATTTTTTATTATTTACTTTAAAAAGTCTGAAAAGGGACAAACAGTTTAATTTGGTTTTATCTGCTATAACAAAAACCTGTTAATCCGTTTCGTCCAGATGAATGCAAGGTACATCTTCTCCTTTAATTATACGTCCAATCAAAATTATTACAGTAATTAAACAGTGGTATTTAACTTTCAACTCTTGTGGATTTTTTTATAAATAGTAAGGAAAACATATGCGTTTTAAAATAACTTAATTTACATGAAAATAAAAGCTGTTTGTAAATTGCAACTTTTAAACAAATTAAAAAAAAGACAAAGAAGTAAATTTATTACTCCCAAAGCTTTTCAGTTTGTTCTCCTAGGAATTCAAATTTCTCAGAGAACTATTTTCTTATTTATTCAAATCTGGAAAAACATTAATTGTTTACGCAACTTTATACAATTGTTTAACACAATAAAGCTTCTGTGGTGTGCTTTCAAAGTAAACAGTAAAAACGTTTGTTTGCTGCCTTCGGTAAATAAAATCAATTTAGTACTTTATTCGCATACCACGTTACTAGTTCTTTTACTTATTCGTTTGCTTGGGTTACAACTTCTATTGCCTTTTTATTCTGAACGATTTGTTTTATCCCATTTCCTTTCTTTCAGAAATATATTCAATGTAATTACTATACCTTTGCTACTTATAACTACGATTAAACAAAAGGAACAAGGCTTAATATCTTAGTGTCCTTGAATTAAATGTGCTTTATTCACAGTTGAGCAGAATGCTATATTAAATGCATATTTTTCCTTTCATAGCAATAAACATGTTACTGCGTATGCATACGTAATAATGTATGCATAGGTCAATTTGTGTATGCACGCGTGTATGTATATGAAAACGGAACTCTTGCTCCAAAAACGGAAAGATAAATTATTCCTCTTGCAGTTGAGCTTTATCGAGAAGAAATGTATTACTAAAAATACAAAAGATATATATATATACAAATACAATATATATATATATATATATA
>KK122319.1:957097-981024 GCA_000611955.2 Stegodyphus mimosarum
ATATATACAACAATATATATATATATGCATATATAAATGTATATAAGAAACAATTCTGTAGTTTTAACTTTATTAATTCACATAGTAAATCAAAGAAGTTTCTTTGATTGTAAAGTTTCTTTGAACTTATATATATATATATATATAACAATATATGATTATAAAAAAATATATCGAGTTCGGTTAATGGTTTATACAAACATACAAATAAATGTGAGCTTAATCTAAAGTATATCCGAGCAAGCAAACAACACATTAATAGATTTCCAAAAACAAATATAATACTTAAATGGTTTAACTTTCATTTATTTTGTCTCTTAAGTAGTAAAAAATATTAAATTTTGACGACATCTAGTGTTACTTTGTAAGGTTTCCTTTAGTTAAAATTAACATGTTATTCAAATTTTTGTTATCTTTTCTGAACTCCTCAGCTTCCCCTCGCATTTCCTTGCCAGGATGCAAATTTAAAATTAAGTGAAGTGAGTATTTAAACGGGTTAATCTCTGAGTTTATTCAGAGCATCTTTTCGTTAGCCAGCGTAGGTTCCGCCTTTTACCTTGCTGTTACGCCAATACTTCCCTTAGCCATTTCGGCTAATTATCAAACCTGTTAGGTTTGTTGAGTCAGCCCTTAAGTTAGCCTTAATTTAACGTGCTGATCAAACACTATTGTATTATAGACTTGAATTAATTTGTATAATAACTTTTATGTTCCACCGCAAGTAGTCGGTATTATTGTAAAATACGAGCCCTTCTTTTCTTACTTATGAAAACTTAAAAAGTGTTATTTTCACCCTTCTCCTGTACTTCACGCCTGTACGAGAATTCGCCAGGTTCATTAGTAGGATCTATTGTTTATGTGTATTATGTATATTAGTAGGATCTTAGTTTATGTGGTCCAAAAACACTAGATCTTATAACTTATCAAATAAACAAAATCATTTTAAAGAAAGCACAAGCAAACATTCTCGCGTACAAAGTCACATAGCTTAAAAGTTCATGAGCATAGTCCTCATGGAGAAAGATTAGTGCATAGTTCACTACACGGAGCTCAAGGGGTGTACGGTGATCCTATTCCCGATGCAGAGATGGAAACTTTTGTACTAACCCTAACTATGGAATCATTCCGCAGTACTGGAGACCGTAATGATCAATGATGGGAACGCACTAGAAAATTTCCAGACTGGTCATGGGAATTTCGGGATATACCTACTTCGTTTCAGTATTGTTACTAGTGGACTCTTTGCTTCCGGCGATGCTGTAGAAGACATTTCATTACATTGTAGGTCGCATTGCGAGTGCCAGAAGCGCATTTAAAATGAGTTTAGGGCAGCTGTTTATTTGCTGCCCTCCTGTTTTCTATGATCTTCTTAGGAGTCTTGCGCGACCTTATTTGTTGTTTCAACTTTTAGTATTATTATTTATATGACTGGATTTTAATCTTTTCTGTGTCATTGTATTAATTTGCATATTGTCTGTGTATGATTACGTTATACATTGATGTATTGTATTGTTGATGTATCATTTCTCCTTTGTGTCAATATTATTATCAAGTACTATTTCATTTTATTATTATTGTATTATTATTAAGTTGGTTTATCTTCTTTTAGAGGAGTATTAACATAGTTTAATTACTCAGGTATATTTTAGTATTTTTATTATAACAGTACTTGTATTTTATATTTTTTCTCTGCTTTCTCCAGACCTAGATATTATGTTTTTATTGTTGTATTGTATCTTTTTCTTACACCTGTAAGCCTCGAGAAATGCTTCGTGGAACCCGAGAAGTTTTGTATTTGTTTTCTTAATTTAAATAAGGGGGTTTGCGGGCTTCGCGTATCTACGACTGGGGTCTGCTCTTTGCTAGTGTCAGTTGTCGTTTTCGCTCGGCTGAACATGGGAGCTCCGAAAGGAATTCGACCCCACTTCTTGGCTTTCTCCGCCACTACTATATGGAATTTTCCTATCCGTCTAGGCTGTTCTTTTGTCCGTTGAAACGTAGCCATTTATGCATTATTGTGCCCTTCGTCATGTCCAAAAATAGCAGTGAGCTCAGTTTATAGCCACTTTCGCACACGGGAACCTTTTCTTACCATAAAAGGCAAAACACTATTTGTTCTGGAAGAATCTTTATTCATTAAATGGGAACCTCACATTTCTCGACATCTTCAAAAAAGGAAAACATTTAAAATCTTTCTTTTTAATTCTTTCAACTTTCTTTTTAATTTCATGTTCTTTTCTTGGTTTCCGTAAATCGTACTTTAGTAAACTTATTATTTAAACTCTAAGCTATTATTATAATTATTACACTCAAACATGTTTTTGTGCAGTGGATAGCGACCACATAAAACAAAATCGCACATAACTTCACCAGTAGTTATAAAAAGTAGTTTTCACAATACAATTGAAAAGTATTTTTATGCGGTGAATACGGACCGTATAAAAAAGTCTCACGTAAAAAATAACTCAAAACCTTAAGAAATAACTAGAAATTCTTTTAAACGAAATCAAGACAAGAGGCTTGGCAACTATTTGTTGGAATCTCGCCAAAACTTTTAGAATCTGATTTCGAAAGCACACATGAGAACATTTTTAAATATTTTATTTACATATGTACTTATTTTACACTAACAAAAGTTTTCAAAACGTGTGGCCATTATCCTTCGTAGTCTGACAAGACGAGGAACTTTCCTGTGGTAAACTGGTTCAAAATCACTTTCATCGCTTGTAGATACTACCTGAGTTGATTTTTTTTTCAGTTACTATATAATCGGTGATCAGTTTTTGCAACGACTGTTGTTTCACTAGACGCTTGTATGGGTCTCGGTAGCCAGACATACAAGATTAAAGCTCCTTTTGGAATTTTGAAGTTCTTTCAGAATTGGCATCGACTGCAATAAAATTACATTCTAATTTACGGTAAACAAGGAGTCCTGCATGTATTTTATCTGCTGTCATATAATCGTGTAATTATGTTCCAATTTGATTGAAATTTTCATATACCGCACAAAAAAATCGCACAAAAAGAGGTTTGACTGTATTCGCATAAATTTATGTAAATAGTTCAGAAACCATTTCTTCCAATTAAAAAATTCAAATAAACAAGAAATTACAAATTAGCCTCATTATTAAACGTCACTAAAAGGGCGTAACAATATTTTAAGGAAAAGTCAATTTTAAAAGGAAACATTTCTTTCATACCTTCAGATCTGCAGATTATGATAAGATACTGTGTAATAAATGTTAAAATTAATTACTTATAATAAATAAATGCTTTAATTTTTGACTAACAGCAGAACGGTACAGAATAATGAATGATGACCATTCTCCGGGAATTATTCGGATAGACGTACATAACTTTGCTCTTGTATCAATCATTGAAAATTACTCTTAGAAGCAACACTATTTCTGTTCATTCAATGGTACTTTGATTTGTGAAGTGATCTCACTTGCCAACGCCAGGCACTCTAATAAGCCGATGAGCTAATGCTCTATTACTCTCTGGGCGAAACTCAATGAGGTTCCCCTTGAAACCCTTCACTGAAGTCACGGTGAAGAGCGATAATACATCCGAAACAAATCTGAGCATCTGAAACAAATAATAAAAAGAAGGCGTAAGTTATGAGGAAAACCTGCTGTCTTTAAGGGGGCGGAATACCATACCCTTCCTAAGTTAATAATTTATCTATGTACCTGATACTTAATGTTACCCTTAGGTTTGACAGTAATAAATAGTATAGCTTACATTGAAATATCTTTCATTGCAATCTGTATGATTAAAAAAATGAAGAATCTGTATGCTTTTTCGTCGAACTTTGGAAAGATGGTGGCATCTACAGCAAGTAAATTTACCACACACAGGCGTGTACCAGAGGATGTGCACCTGAAACATAGTCTACTCTGTGTGTCTGAACTTCGCATTTCAATTTCTTTTAATTTTATATTATATTTTATATACAGTTTATATCTGTTTTACATAGAGATTAAACTTTGAAAATTGCAATGAATGAAAGTTTTTAAAACCAAAAACAAATTGGTTTTAAAAGAAGTTTATTGTGTCTCTTTTAATGAGTAAAAACACTTATTACGTATCTTTTATTTTAGTTGCGACAGTATTCATACTTTTATTATATTTTAAATGTCATCTGTTTGGCATGCATTCAGTTTGACGACTTGGGCATAACAGTCCGAAGACCGCATGCAGCCTAGTTTCCAACTCAATAAGAGTAGCTGGAGGTGAGAAACGTAAAGTTACAGCACGGCCGAGAGCATCACAAAGATTTTCAATGGGATTAAGGTCGGGCGAATATGCTTGCCTCGCCATACGCGCAGTCCCTTCACTCTCCAGGTAGTCATCGACGATGTCAGCTCTATGGGGACATGCGTTGTCGTCCATTAAAACAAAGGTAGGGCCAACTGATGCAGCGTGCAATCTCACAATGGCTTCTAGGACTTCATCTCGGCACCGGACAGCCGTCACAGAACCCCGTTTAAAGATGCGCTGGTGGGTGCGATATCCTAATGAAATCCCTGCCCACACCATAATGCTTCCGCCTCGGATGCGTGATGTTCGGTGATGATTTGGGACTGATTGCTTGTTCGTTGTTCACGCCATATCCTTATAGGCTTGTCATCTGGCTCCAGAGCCAATCTTGACTCATCAGTAAACATGACATTGAGTCAGACACATTTCAATTGACATGTTCCCGGCACCACAGTAATCGTGCCTCCCCTTGATTTGACGGATAGAGGAACACAAACTCGAGGTACCCGGGCGTACAGTCCACTCATATGTAATCTTCGGTGTACAGTAGCTGCAGATGTCGCCTTACCAATAGACGCTGTAACCATACATGTCACACGTGTAAAGGTCGCTCTGCGATTCCACTTGGCTACAATAGCAATATATCGATCTTCAGCGGGGGTCGTAACCCTTGGGCGACCGGCTACGGACCTTCGGACAACTGTCTGTGTGGTTTGGAATTGTTTCCATAAACGTGAAATTACAGAATGATGAACGCCGAAGGAGAGAGCAACATCTGTGATCGACTGTCCTGCATCAATGCCCCCCCCACAGCACGCCAGCGCTCAGAATCTTCCATTCGGCTTCTGAAAGTCATAGAAACACGTATGGCTTGAAAGCAAATTGTACGAAAGTTTTAAACACCTTCTATCAGCACTTACAATCAACTTCTGTAACCCTTCATAAAGCTGGCTTCTTATAAGACTGCCTTTTTTGCATATTTCTTTACATGAAAGCGCGATTGGCTGTTACCTAACATATTTGCATACTTCCATCTATCTCTGCAGCGAACTGCATCCTCTTCAATTCTGATTAGCTTCCGGAAATTAGCATTTTCCTCTCCGTGATTAACTTTTGGAAGTGAGTGTAATTAAAAATGATAACGCATTCAAAAAACTCATAATCCAATTCTTTTTCAAAACTTTTTCCTTATTTTCAATCTAGTTGTACGCTTTAAGTTTTTTATTTGAAATTATTTGTATTATAATTATGTTGTAGGTGATACAATATAGATAAAAACTACAGGGAGTCGTTAAAAAATACCATCATTTTATATAGATTCAAGAATAAAGTTGAGAATCACTGTTTTAAATAACACTGATTTGAGGTTTAGAATGCTCCAATTCTGAAATTGTAAGTACTCTTATGGGCACACATATTCATTCTTCTAAAGTTTTGTAAAAAGCTTTGCTGATCTTGAAGAGAACATTTTAAAAAATACTTCGTAACTTCATCACGGTATGCGGTTTTCTTTCTCTAGGCTTGGCATACAAACGTTGGTTGTAAATATCATATTAATGGCACACAGCATCGAAGTTCTTGAAGAGAATGATAATGTTTATTAAATATGTTTATTGTACGCTTGGGATCTCCTTGTCTGTCATATGAATAAAAAATGATCAATCAGTGATTGCAGACAAAAATAAGGAATTTTTTATTACCAAGTGCACCATAATCCGCTTTACTGGCTTACTAGACTTGGTTTCTTTTCATGAATAAGGTATAGAATTTCTTTTTGTCACATTTCTCGAAGCAGTACTATGTGTTTGTAGAAATTGACATTAATTATTAAATGCGATATAAATAGTGATTAAGTACGTGGTATAAATAATTACTAAATGCGGTATAAAAAGATACTGTAATTGCTAGTAAGGTATTTTATTCCAAAAAAGGTAATGCAGATAGCAAGGTAATGATGTAATGTGACAGTTCTGAGGGCGTCTGGCTTTATAACTCTTAAAGCAATCGTATTTATGGATACGTATCAGTCTCAGTTGAATTGTGTTTAGAAAATATATACAAAACTAAATATATAAATGTATTGCAGAATAAATCTGTTCGCCTTTCAGAGGGATTAACATTTGCAATCTTATATTCAAAAATATATGCAATATTTAAAATAACTATGGGAATAGAAAAGATGGAAAATACGCAGGCATTTTTAAGCAATATTCTTGAGTATACGCGAGTTTTGGAATAACACACAACGTTAAAGAACCAAATGACTAAGTAATATGCAGTAGTATCGTAATTCTTTCAATTTTATTCCGTAGAACTTACAGTTGTTCAATACATCCGTTAGCAGCAGTAACTCCCGCAAACAAGATATAAAATTAATTAAATATTACAAACCTAATAAATTAATAGTACAAAGTATGAAATTAAGAAGAAAAAGAAATTCAAAAAGTTGAAAAGGAAAAGTAGAAATAATTTTAGCATTCTTATCATTTAAAAATAAAAGTTGAAAATACAAGGGTATACATGATGATGAAATGGAACTATGTATGTCTTAAATGAATTTTTATATTGTTTCGTGTGTGTATTCTTGTTATTTCTAAATTGTTTAAGTCAATAATTATTTCTTACTAGCAATGCTAATAACGAGTTTTAACTTGAATCTGTTTAATCACTTAATCACTTATAAGACTTGAAACCTTGGTTATATTAGTTAAATTAAGAATTGTATCTCATCAACAATAGAATTAACAATCATACCACACTTATCAAATATAAATGCAAGTTAAAACCTTTAACGGGAAAGGCGATATATGTAGGGCATAGAATACTTTTGTGATGTCTGTAATAATGTATATATACGTCCATCTTGAAATATATGCAAGAAATTAAGGCAATATATTAAAAGTATATAAATCCAGGTAGGAAGTACCAAGAACATTTTGACATTAAAAACAAGAAAATACCTCTTTCTCCTGGCAATTTTCTGAAATTTGGGCTTTCTTAGTAAATTCTTTTCCCGATCAGAGGGTAATCTTAGATAAAACTAAAAGTACTACACTGCAGAATATTACAAATAACATAGTTTAGGAAATGTTCCCATTGAAATTCTAGATATTATACCCAATAGCAAAATCTTATTAAAACATTTTGAAAGTACAGATTTGAATAAACATTTTTTGCCCACTTGTCAAAAGATAAATACCGTCAGTTACGAATTTTTGCAATAGGAGTAATCGCTTTAGGAATTCATTTGTATTGGAACAGCTTTTACCCGCAGTTAAAAATTAATAAGTCTAAAAAATGAACCGACGAGCATCTAAATTAGTGATAAGAAAGTTTTTAGTAACTTTTCTTCAATATTACAAACTTTATCAAAATCGAAATGCCATAATGAAAGTGTTGTAGCTGAAACTTGTTGCAAGAAATTAAGAAGTTTAGAGTCACTAGTTTTTTTAATGCGGCAGATGTGAAAAATTAGCAGGGTCCTCGCCGGGACTCGAACCTGGACCTCTTGAATACGAGCCGAGTGTGCTACCGTTACACCACAAAGATATGGTGGAAGGAGAGAGAAAATATCTTATATACTCCCCCCCGGAGGTCGACGTACAGAACTCTGCGAAGCTACTGGCTAGGATCTGTACCTAGGCAGTCTCGGCCACGGGAGTATACAAATTACGAACCTAGTGGTTCTGGGGGCTTCGGAAAGGAGGCTCTAATTGGCCGGTGCGGGTTCCGGCAAATCTTAGAGTAAAGTGGTTTTAGTAGGCCGAGGGTAGCGTTTCGGGTACTCTGGGTAATGGCCCTCTGTGACGGGCAGCCCGAACGACTAGCTGGTAGCATCTAGACGACCAGCGTCGCCGTAAGGCGATTAGTGTCAATCGTCTCCAAGGCGCGGGGAGGGGGCAACCTGTAAGGTAGTTGGATTGGCCGTGTATTGCCGGCATGCTTGCTAGGCGGAGCACGTAGACATAGAACTAGTTACCTTATATACTCCCTCTTTTAAACAGCGACTGGGGATAAGCAGACCCAACAGTCAAATCCTGGTGGTGACGTTCATCATCTTTTAGTTCGGGCGCCATTGTAGAGTTATTAGATTTTGTCGAAGACAAGAGAGAATGAAGAATGCTCTCGCTGGGACTCGAACCTGGACTTTTTGAATACGTGGTGAGTCTGCTACAGTTACACCACGAAGGCCTGCTATTTATAAAAATTTACAAACATGCATCAAAGATAAGATTAATAAATAAAAGAAAGGCAATAAGATTTCATTATTTGTTTTCAACTTTGATTTTTAATAAATAAAATTTTTAATTTAGTTTAAACGTTTGCTTTTTGAAAAGAAAAACCTTCCATTTTGATATCAGAAATTAGGCCGGTCAGCTAATTTCAGATTGTGAATTCGGCCAGCATGCAATTTGAGATAACTGGTTTAAACCATTCATTAATGCTACAACTGAAACTTGTATTAAAAACGTTAGTGTACGTATTAGTAAACTTATAAAAGTATATTACTTTTCTTTGATATCATCCAAAGTGTAACCAAACTTTAGGTAAGTAATTATCGCCAATTAACATCTGAAACTTGAGAAGGGTGTAAAAGTCCCTTGATTTTAAACTAATTAAGAACAGAAAGCACACTTCGTGCTTACATCTCAACCACTTACTTGTGGCGAGATAACTTGAAGTAAATGTGTAAGTCAAATGTATGTAAGTTCTACTGTCTATCTATTGTGTAGAATCTGGAGAAATAGTGATTGCACCGAAGAAGGGTTAAAACTTCCCTTTATTAAACTCTTTAAATAATTTACAATGCGTCAATTTGACGCTAACATACTACGCCTCAACTTGGGCGGTAACTGAAACAGTAGAATCAAACTTAAGAATTCAAGATGTTCGCAAATAGAATTACACTACAGGGCTCACACAATCCTGTACCCTACAGCGCGTAGATGAGTCTAGTGGCAGCAAAATAGCGATTAAACCACGTCTAACCAGCAGTAACTGCTAAGCGGAAGTTTGCGTATAAGCAAGCACGGAAATTTCCCGAGCTCTCTCTTTTTCTACTGGAACGTCGATATTTAACTTATTCTTCCACTAGTAGAATTTGCATTTCTTACGCGCGCTACCAACTTTAAATATTCTGGCACTGACAATTAGGGGAATGAAGGCTTATAGGAAAGTAACTTAAAATTAAATTAACTGGTTATTTAAAATAAATATAAATCCCTACATGTAAAATTTAAGTTAAACAAACTAATAGGCAAAGGGTGCAGCAATGAATTAACGCGAAGCTGGCTCATAATCTGACAGCTGTAGATTTTCAAGTATTAACAATAATAATGCAAGAGCAAAGACCACTAATCTTACCAGAGCTGGCAGCAACTTAGTAGCCTCATTAGCAGAACACTCTGTATCTTACAATCTAAACATCTCACCTTAAATACTTGCGAACTAATTTGCGTTCTGGCGAGAAAACAAAAGGAAGATGTGACAGTAAAGATCCAAAACTTAAAATAACTGTATAATTAATATAAAGGAACCTTAAAAATCTATAAAATGCAAATTTCAAATGTCGCTAATGACTTTTACGTGGCAACCACTTTAATAAGGAAATGCCTGAGAAATGTCCGCTTCCGTGATTCCAAGAAAAAAGATTTTCTAAAGATTAAACAAGAAAATTCATGAAACTGACAGCAAACAAAATAGCTATTCGATTATTCGCCTTGATGGAAAATTTATAAACCCATCAACAATCACGTAATTAAAAATAATATTTGTTATGATTTCAAAAATCTTTGAAATTAACCTGCACTTAAAGAAATATTCATCAACCTAATTTCCTGAGGGAAGATTTCAGAGATTAACAAATAGAAATAATCTAGTTAAATGAAATACATATCTCGACTCTTTAATAATTTCCTTAAATTCAATAACAACATGTCATTCTGGATTAATGGTTGTAACCTATGGGTACAAATTACTCCATCGACATTTGTTACTTTCTTTGTTTTGTGAAAGAATACACTTTTATGCAAAATTATATAATGTTACGGATTTTGTATTTATTTAAAATTACAATTAAAATTGTTTTATTTTCCCTCGCAACGCAGTGCGTGACGAATTGTAAGATAAAGCTGAACCGGAAAGGCAAAAATACAAGAGCACGTATTTAATATTTAATAAATATAGATATCTCATAATTGTTTTTGATATCCAGAAAAATTGGCAAAATACTAGATTTCGTGATGATTAAAAAGCTTATAAACGCCGAATTAAAACATCTCAGCTCAATTGTTTAAGCGAACTGCTGTTGTTTACTTGGCGCTGTTATTTGATTGCAGCCAATTCAGCTGTGAGATCGAATTAACTTTCTCTGTATTTTGAATTTGACTTCTTTTTATATTCTATTGGTTTAAAATAATAACTGTTGTGTTATTGTACGAATATCTCTGAAGAAATATTTCAGCATCTTGGTTTATTTCTTGTGAAAAGAATAAATCTTATTAACTTTTTTCGACTTGTGCATTCAATCCATTACGAACCCTACGCACGCAACAATAAGTTCTTCTTACCTACGTTGCAGCAAGGACGGTACTCTTCTGTTATCCGGACTGGATTAAAAAATGTATGTATGTATCCACCTGTGTATGCATGTACGTGCGCATATGTGTGTGTTTATGCACACACATACATACGTACGTGCATATTATATATGAATACATGAACACATACACCCACACATACATGCATACATACATGCATTTCTGAATCCTGTCACGCTGACAGAAGAATACCCGCAAGGACTTATTTCCGTCAGTAAATACGGTTTTATGTATTCTAACAATGTTTACGCTCACGTCTTAAGCTGAACAATACCATGATAGTAACAATGTAGTTTATTATTTGACATCACAATTTTCCATTATAATGCCTTCAAATTGTTTCACAAAAGAAGATTATTCAGCTTTAAAGTGAAAACTATTACATAATCTGCTGGTATTCTAAATAATCAAGAACAGTTATTACCAATACCATTATCAATTAGATCATTAGAATTAAAAGTATTTGTATAAATATTAACAATTCCCACAAAGGATTACTCTCCTCTACTTATTAAAACACACATTAATAATATAATTCGAAGAATGTTTATTAATAGCCAGCTGAGTAACTCGCATATTACGACTTTAAAATCTTAATATTGCAAATTAAAAGGATTCATTTAAACGTTACTAAAATTGTGTTTACTCTTTCTAATGTATTTTGTAATTATTTAAATACGCCCTTTTCACTATCTATTCTATTTACAAACGGGGAAGTTTGTTATGTCATGCTTTTATAGAGCCCGATGTAAAGAAGATGTCGACTCAATTCACTGCTGTGATGCATAACACTTAATTAAACTTATTTAAAGTTACGATTCAAAAACTATTAAATGTTTTTAGACACATCTTCATATATTAGGTAGCAATATATTAATTTAACATGTAACAACCATTTTTTAGCCGCCCAGACGGTACAGTGATTAGAGGAACCGGCTACGATATCAAAGGGTCTGGGTTCGAATCCCAGAGAAGACATGTCTGTAATTGTCCGTCAATTAGAAGGCAAGGGTTATTAGGTACCTCCATAATGAAGTGACCATTATCTCTGGCTTTAGTAGCGCCCAAGCTGAAGTCGGCTGAGGGCTCTCCATTCGAAAAAAATAACAATAATTTCTTTTTATTCACAAACAGAAAAAATTACTTGACAAGATATTTTGATAATAGTTAACACCTTACTTTTTTATCTAACTCCTTACAATTTTTACACTGACTATTTTAAAAATAAAATTTACACTAGCATTATTTACAATCGTAATTTACACTAGCAAATCTTAATTTATCCGAGGTATCATATTTTGTTTCCCTGCGCGGCAAGTAGCATGGCACTACTGCGTTCCAATGCTGTTTTACGTCACTGCAATTTGGCAACAGTTGAATTCTCTTAATTTTTCCAAAACCTTAACTATGATGTGTAGGAATGTTCTGAGTCCCTTCTTTTTCCTTTATTATTTTTTACACCTATTCCTAATGGGACCACCAGCGAAAGAGCGGTAAAGTCGATGAACGTTGGTAGTTCGGTCCAAGGCCCGAATCCCGCGAATGGGCCGGCTGTATGGGCGCCTTCGTGGCTTTCCCAATGCGCAACGTGTATACAAGCCAGTTCCCTCAGAAAATCCTCCAGGAAGCTATCCCTCCACCTAGGCAGATAGCCCTCGAGGCTTTGCCGTAATTAAGTAAAACCAAAAACCTTTTCTTAATGAACTTTAATGATTATTTTATGATTCATCTTATAGTCTCGTCAACCGCCAAGTCTGCAAGTTATCTCGTTAATTTTTTTAAACACCAGGTATGTTTTTGCCGCCATTTTTGGGAGTATAATTTATGAATTGTCTTGTAATTTCTGTTAGTATTTTTTCCCTGTACTGTAGTATGTATATTTGCGTCAACGAAATTAAGTTGACCATAATTTTTGCAATTTTCGCGTTGTCGTGCTTTTTCTTGGAGTTTTAAGTATATGGCCAGCAAATGCCCCGTTTATCCGGTTGGCTTCAAATATGTCGTCATTTTTCCCGTTTTGCATCCTAATAAATCTTGATCACGAATTTCAAACACGTATTAATATATTTAATTTTTAAACGTAATTTCATTTAATTTCAAAAATTAATTATTAAAGAAACATTTAGTGTTTTGGAATTGGAAAAATTGTTTATTTTAATTGCTTACGCCAGCTTCCTATGAATGACCAAAAACATGTAAAATTATCAGAGCAACAAAGACAAAGGCATCAGGAACAAAGACATCTGAAAATAGCAGACTGACAGATTTCTTTGCTCCTGATGAAGAGCGGCTTGTACCTATTTTCCCTGGAAATCAATATATTCTTGGCTAAAATCTACGCCAAACGCAAGGTTGTTCCTTTGCTAATTTTATGTTATATTTTGGTGTGTTTCTTTTATTTTTTGATCAAAAACACATTAATATTTTTTCTTTAATTTCTCTTTTCCAAGTCTTTTTTTTTTTCATTAAATAATTTTCCTTTATTTTGCTTTATGTTACTTTATTCGCAATACAAGTTTTTTTTAATTTTCTCTTCTTCAAAAAATGAACATGCTTTCACACATTTTCCATATCTTTCTTTAGTTCGATAGACAAGTAATTTAAACGAACAGATAGAAAACTTAAAATATGATGATATAAATCAGAAGATGAACACATTTTAAAGGAAATTTAATCTTCTAATCCTGAAAAAAAGTTATATTTTGTTTTTACGCTTATCTTTCAAACGGTCTTTTATCTATTTAATCAGATTGCAGCTTATTATTTTTTATTTTGTATTTGCACATCTACATAAAACTAGATGCAAGTATGTAAGCATACATATATATATATATATGTATACATGTAGAAAAAGAGTTATTTGATTAGCTGTTTTAATGCTATCTTTTTTAATCTTTTAAAAATAAAGCACTAAACTAAATTAAAAAACTTTCTCACATAAATTTTTAAATTCTGATAAAAAATTAGATCCATATGCCTTGTAGTCGAAAATCACATTTATTTAAAAAAATTTCGATATACTTGAAACAGACGCAGCTAACGTAACTTAGCTACTATCTATTTTTACTTTCTTGTACGAAGTGAAAAAGAATTATTGTAATCGCGAAAAATTTCTGATATCATATTTCAACGAAAACATCTATTGTGATCGCTAACAAATGCAATTTAACGATGTTTTTGAATGACATCCGTACTTAAGAACAGAATAAAGGACTCTTTTCCCCAAAACAATTATAAAACTAATTTAAAATGGATTCTGAAGAGACTTTTTTCCTGGCGTCTGTGCGTACGTACGTATTTATGTATGTATGCATATCGCATAACTCAAAAATGAATAGCCTCAGAACGTTGAAATTTTGTATATAGGACTGCTATAACATTTAGATTTGCACCTCCTATTTTGGTTGCAATCGGCAGCGCCAAAAGTATATGCATTTATCTATATATGTATATCCACTCTGTTACTCGGCTCAGTGAGCTCAGTTTTTTTATTCTCATATATTGGTAAATTGTGTATTTTTTGCTTTAAAATCTTATCTTCCGGTTAAGGTTTTTATGCCTTTAGTAAATCTGCATGCAAGATTTGTAGAATTATCAACAAGTTAAAAGTTGTTTAAGTGCGGCTAAGCCTAATCATTTTTCTCACGGCAGACATTTTTGTTGACATTTGAAACGTAGGAGAATATTGAATTTGTTGCCAATCTAGAGAAACTAAGCTTCACAACGGCAAAGATAACATCTTCTTTTATTATTGCGAATTAAATCATGCTTAATCCATTCTTGAATTTATTCTAGGAAATAAGTGTTTTAAGATTTACTTCGTAATTTTTAACATAGATAATTTGAGTTTTTATTATGTAGAGAGAGATAAATCTAAAACGATGTATGTATTTTTGCCTTGTCGCGAAATGAGAACTGAGTTGATTGAATGAGAAGTACTTAATCGTCTGTAAAAAACTTTTTCTTTTTTTTTCTGTTTGTTTAATTTCTTTCATACATCATTTTAGATTTATTACAGTATTTGAATAAAACATGTAGCAAAGAGTAGATAATTCTTCATATGATATACATAATTTTTGTGCATTCTGAGTTATAAAATGAATGAGATGTAACGCTGTTAAACGAACCTAACGCTTGAGTGTCCCTATGGTAAACAAATATAGTGAATTTTAAAGAGTGCGTGTATTCTATTGTGGTTTATGCGCTATCGACGAAGTAGATTTAATTCAATGCAATAAGTTTAATTGAAATGCAAAATGTGGATAATTTAATATTCCGTACAAAGAAGTCATGTGGTGTACACATCAGATTTTTAAAATACGATAGATAATCCTATGGAACGTTTCAACATACAAGTATACTTCCAATTCCTTATAATGTGAATTATTCAACTGGCATTAAAAGTAATAACTGCATTTTCAAGAGGATAAAAGTAATCACTGTAAATCAAAATCATTTGATTTACAGCGATTGCTTTTGTAACATTCATAAGCGGGAACTCGCATAGTAATGGTAGAATAGGATAGAACAGCCGATTAGGTCATGTGATGTAGATTTTGCTGCACCAGGATTTGTAATTACATTTGGTGGAAAGTAATATGGAAAAAAATTTATTGTTCAGAACCCTGCCTTAATTTTACTCTGTTCACAAAATCGTCACTGTGTTTCTCAATGTAAGGGTTTCTCGATATAAGCGATATAAGGGTACTGATGTAATTTGTTCTGTTTCAAACATTCTAAGTCTACTCGGAAGAATTTTTTTTAGAAATTAATGCCTTCAGAGTTAATACTTGAGCATTTATTTCGAAATCACCATTCACTTAAAACCGCAGCGTCGTGATCTTCGTCATTGACTTTTCTTTCAGCCTTTTGAATATCTTTTTCTGTTACTAAGCACTTTCCTTCTTTGGAAATTAGTTTTACTACTTAGTAAAAAAATTATTTTTAATGTAATTCTCCTATTAGAGAACTGTTCCGTATACAGAAGAATTGCCACTGCACGTGTTTCGACATAAATAAGAACGGTTTCAACCCTTCCCTCCATTGATAAACTCCATTTTCAAACATTCCATAACAACGCAATACATGATACATAACGCCTGTTTATTCTATGTGGGTGTACTGACAACAATACTGCTACAAATTTTGTACATAGATGACTTTAGTACAGCTATATGTGAAATTGTTGTATTTTTCCGTGTAATGTAATGCGAAAACGTAAAAGTAAGAATACAGGAGCAAGTGCAATTAACATTGAGTGAATGGAAAATTTGCCGAGATATCGCCAAACTGATAACGGTTTTGACGACTTATTTTGTCGCCAAATTTCGCAAGAAATCTTTATTATCGTTAAATAACCGAAACAAATCATATGTACATAAGACTAATATTATTCGCTTATTTGGACGAAAATTCCATTTAATCACACGAAAAAACGTGAGAGCGAATAAAAAAACAGAAGCCACAAGTCAGCCGCGTACAGTGGATATACAGGTAGTCTAGGACATATGAGAGAATCTGTAGCTGCGTTCTCTAGGAAAATGTTTTATCAAAGATCAGAAATTCCTTAAAGTGCATGACAGGAGCAAAACCAGTGGGAGGTGAACACGCAAATCATTTTCTTTGATCTTTCTTAAAACAGAGCCACCAGTAGCCACAAGCGCGGTTGCTGGTCCACTGCGTCTCCGATTTTCGAGGAAATGAACAATAGAGTGTCCGACTCCACCTGAAAAGAATTCCCGCCTGTCAGTCATGATTAAAGTTTACATGAGAAAGCTATCATTTCACCACCCTTTTGGGATGATTTTATTAGGGTTAAAGCTTTGAATGGCGAGCATTAAACTCCCTCTTGACCTCAACATCTTGACCCCGAAACACCAAGGTTTCTTCAGACCACTTTAGTCAGTGAACTGTGGGCGTGTCTGGTCTTCTCTGCCAAAATGTGACGACGGGACTTGACGTTAGGTGAAAAATTTGGTTTCCTGAATAAGATCAAGCAACAACCACGAAACCGTAGTCAGCGTCGATTAGTGGAAATTACCGAATTGGGAAAGATTACAATTTCTCGCTTGATAAAATAAGAGAATGACCTGCGAGAAGAATGGGCACAATGCGAAGGACGAGGAGGAATTTCCAAAAACCAGAAGCGTGAAGGCAAGGATCCAGACGTCGATGAGGCCCCTAATGAATGGTTTGCCAATGTTACTGGATCATCTGTGCGAGTAAGCGGCCCAATTTTAAAATGCAAAGCAGAAGAACTCGCTAAAAGACTGGTCCACGATGACTTTAAATCCACGGATAGTTGGTTCTCTCGATGGAAATCTGGACATGACATAAAATTCAAGAAAGCACATGGCGAGAAAGGAAATTCTGATAGTGCAGGTGCTGAAGAACCTGGAAACCATTTGGCGGCATTTTGATCCTGCCCCTGTATCACCCTAATAGGCATTGTAATTGAATAAATGTAATTGATCATTATGTTAACTGTAACAGAAATTTGACCTTTATATTGCTTTACAGTAATTTCGAAAAGCAGAAAGTACTACAAATATCTCGGCGGCCGGTTAAAAACTATATAAGGGCGGAGAGGGCATCTTCTCTCAGTTAGTTGTTGTTATTGCCACGAGTTGTTAGTTCAGTGTGAGATCGAAGATATTTGCGGGTTAGCTTTCTCTTTAGATGCGCTTTGCTTTGCGTTGTGTTTAACGCTCTTAGCAGTTTCAAGCTTAACTATTGATTTTACTCTGTGATACTGTGAACACCTGTAGGGGTATTTCTGCGGAAAGTTCCAGAAACTTGAAGTGTTTATTTTGATAAAATAAATTTTATTAGCCTATCAACGAACCTGAGTGTGTTCAATCTATTACGAATCCGTACGCACGCATCACAACTAACATTAAGAATTAATTTCTGATATCCACTAGATTTAAAAAGGAAATTGAAAATGTTTATAAAGCTAACCTGTCTTGATAAAATGGGCACTGCCTTTGCTTGTAGAACTAACGGCATATCTCCATCAATACATCACATGCACTAATTTTACATCTTATGTCCTTCTCTAACGGCAGCGATAGTTCTAGAGATTACTGGTACATATTTCTTAAAATTAGTGGTTAATATTCACACATACTTAATTCCATTTGCTTTTTCTAACAGTAATTTCTTATCCGTGAAATGCAAAAAACTTTCTAGTTTCAAAGTGTTTTACAAATATCTGTGAAACTAAGTATTGAATTGAAAACTCTTTTTGCATAAATTTTGTTTATTTCTGTGTGAGGAATAATTGTGACCAGTAAAAATGTAAATATCTTTTAAATATCTAAATTGAAATTCAGTTGATCTTGAAACCATGATCCAAAATAAATTATCCAAAATATTTATCCAAAATATTTATAAACCATGATCCAAAATATTTATCTATGATAATTTTTCCTAAAATGCTTCCTTTGTAAAATACGTTTTCATCAGCTTCACGCTGTACATATGTATGTATAGGAAAGCAAGTAAATCGATTGCTAAATGAAATATTTTAATTAATATATTTTAACGTGTAGTGTCAAGGAGAAATATGCTATGGTTAGAAATATTTTAAACTAATTACTTTCCTCAAGTAGCCGCCAATCAATGTTGACAGACTAATTTTTTTCAAAACTGACAAAAAGGTGTTATATGAAATAAAGGTAACTTCAAGAGAAAAACTTTTTTAATAAAGATCGAATTAGATCTCTGAAACTTTTATCTTTTGTTATCGTCGTTAGTCTACAAAGGGAGATTTTTTTAAAACAAAAATGGTAAAATTCCTCAAACCTAATAATTATGTCATGATGTGAAGTACAACTTAAAAAAATTGAAATCCTTTTAAATTTTTTAAATGTTATAATTTTTAAAAATTTAGATTGTAAATTTTCAACATGAAATGTGTCTTAGACAAATGAAATTGTTATGAAATGTGTCTTAGAAAAATGAAATAGTTTCAGGTTTCAAGATTAAAATATTTTTAAAATCTAGTTAAGTCTGAAATATTCCTTATTGTTTGATTTTCCAGATAATAATTACTTCATTTTATTCGCATTTATATTTACTCTATATACTCATGATCAGCTCACTCAACATGATCACATCATAGAAATCATACAGCACGTGCACAGGCAGTCCAAATTTCTTCACAAATACCGCAGCTTCCAAACAAGGGCTATCCTCACAGATGCTAAAAATGGTATCGGACTACAGCTGAATGAGTAGCCCTTGCATAGGACCTTAATATGGGAATCCCATTAAGAACATGCACCAACAATTCAGCTCTGCACAATATTTCTTTCTCTTGAGCATCTGTTGAGGATTTCGAGATATATCCAGTTAGTGCACTGAATGTTTTAATTGGATTCCACCCTTCTTTTCTCTTGTAGTACAGAGGGTGTTTATACATTTTTAGAGCGATTTTGGGGGCGTTTAATTAATGTTTAAAATGTGAAGAGTATTTTTTGAATTTTCGATCTGATAGATTCATTTTACTAAATCTGGATCGCAATTTTCATGATAGAAGGGATTTACAAAAAATTTTCATAGGTATTAATTTTCATTCCTGTTCCGCTACTTTCCAGAGTCCATCAATCCTGGTTAGAAACATTAGAAATAGTACACGTCTCTTTCGGGTATTTATTTGGAGACTTTTTCCTACGAAAAAGTAATGATTAACTGCTTTTCCCTTTCCGATTAATAATGCTGCTTATTTTGAACTTAGAAATTTTGATATCATGCATTTCTCAGCGTTTTTGAATTATGGAATGGGAATATTTCCTTTAACCTATATCCTATAAACCGCAGATTATTTACATGCGTTATTTCAAACAAGGATAAATTTAAAAGTAGCATACAATAATTCTTATTTCCCATGGTAACCTTTTGACAGCATGTTTTATTCCAAAACATTTATTTTTTTTTAATTCTTTGAAATCATTCTAGAAATATGTAAACACCAGCTGTACAATAGGCACTCTTAGTAGTACGGAAGCTCAGAGACAACTCTGTGAAACCATGATTTCTTTAACACAGACAAAGAGCAACACGCCATTAGACTCCCCTACCACCCTTGTTATAGTTGCAAGCCCAACCTCTCTGGAGACGTATGCAGCATATACAGAAGGCTCAAAAGGTGTAAAGGTCTAGAATATGGTTTGTATGTGATATAGAGAACCAGCATGAAGTTTTTTAAGTTAAAAATCTCCGTGCTACTTGACACCTAGATCAACTTTGTTTGCTTCAGAACTTTTAGAAGGACTATCAGTATATCGGTCATCAACTCGCAATTTATTCTGATTCAGCATGAAGCTTTCATACTACGGAGAGTCTGGAATGTAAGTACGACGTAGCGAATTAGATCCAAAAACCGCTGCTCCTACTGCCGACGGCCATTGGGTCAAAACTTCAGTGAATCCCTACATATACTGGAATCTGTAGCAAAGAGAAAGCAGATTAACTAGAAAAACTTACCACCACAGATAAAAGCTGATACATAATATACTGTATGTCATATCCGTATGTATATTCATACGAAAATAGTTCTCTATAGCTTTGTAATAGATCAACGACAGAAATCCTAGAACAATGACACCGCCGGCAAAAGAGTTACAAGATTCCTCTACTTTCCGCATGCCTACGTAGTGTAACAGGAAGCATACTCGACACGTATTCGAAAGATTCAGATTTCGAATTCCGGCGAAGGCAATGTACATTTTTCACAGCTCCGGCATCAAAACCCTACTGACTATACAAGTGGCGCTCGAACCTAAAAGGTGGCTGACCGTAATTTGTCTCCACCCTGATTTGGCGATTGGGTCCGCTCATCCCCTGTCCCCCCTCAAAAAGTTAATATGTAAAGTATGTTATCCCTAATTTCCTCATGCCTTGGTGATTAACTGGAAGTATACTCCAAGCGTATTCCAGAGGTACACGGTTCGAGTCCGGCGAGGGCACTACGCATTTTTCACATTTGCCGTACCCAAAACCTAGTGACCCTACAGAGTACATTACTTTTTCCAAGAATCAATAAAACGATTTTGAGTGGGTCTGCACAGCTAATCGAATTCCTCATGGGTAATGGTCCAAGTAGGAGCTAGCTACATCGTTTACCTTCCTGAGCAATTTACAGCATATATGTAGAGTTTTAGGTAAGCCTGACCTCTAAACATTTCACTGCTTGGAAACCGGTAATTTTCCATCCATGCAAACCATCTGCTGGAAATTGCCAAGCATTTGCCTATAACATTTGTAGCAGAATATTTGCAATCAGATATCCAGAGCTTGTAGGGACATTAGGTTATTTCGAAGCAGGAGGCATGAAAAATGAGCAAAGCCTTCGCCAGGAATCGAACCACGTACCTCGTGGTTACGCGTCGAGCGTGCTGACCACTACACCACGAAGGCATGTGAAGAAGGCGGGAGAAATATTTTACATACCCCCTTCTTAAAGGAAAGCTGGTGTTTAGGGAACCAAATCGCCAAATCCCGGTGCTGGAAGTTGAAGAAATGAGCAACGCCTTCGCCGGAAATCGAACCACGGACCTCTCGGTCACGCGCCGAACGTCCTGACCACTGCACCACGAAGGCATGCAAAGAAGGCGGGAGAAATACCTTATAAGCTACCTTAAAATTGACTTTTAATTTCCAATAGACTGCAAGACTAGCAAGTATCTCCTCTGCAATAGCACATCATGACTTTCATTAGATTTATCAGTCGTGCACAACACACCTTTTTTTACACATTTCTTTTATGTTATATATCACCATTTATTTTTTGCTTTTTATATAGAGTGATAAAAACATCATGCACATCACGCTTTCAAAAACTGAGGAAATTTCAACATGAGTATCAATGAAAATCTATTTAAATATACGACACACCTGTACTGTTACAAATAATGCATCACTCGAAATTTCATTTTCAGTCTAGGCTATTAGTTTTAAATGCCGTTTGTTTTGTGCAAAAAAGAGAATTTTCGTGCGAGAAAAAAATTGTTATCTTTTCATATGTTCATGAACTTAATAAGACAACGATTTGCTCTTCGGTGACCTAATTTTGAGAAAATGGCAGCGTTCTCCATAAAAAAATGTAGCCACCCATCTCTTCCGAGTTTGGATAAAGTGGTGGATGTCGGAAATAAAGTGCTGCGATCACTAGCAAAACATATGAGCACAATGGCATGAAAATCAAATTTATATGATGCGAAATAATGTGCCGTCATAAAATCCGTCCTACTTATGAAACCTTCTTGGACTAAACAAACAATTTTTAAAGCGAACAGCATAAGCTGAACTCAAATTTCAAGTGATATATTACTTATGTGACAGTTTAGTGGTGAACCCATTGAAACAGTTTGTCATCAATATCCATTTTGGAATTTCCACAGTTTTTGAAAATTTGACTTACTAGATCTTAGACAAGAGTATCTTTTCTGTATTTCTAAGTCTGAATTCATATTTATTTTAATATTAGGTATAGCACACTTATTTTAATACTAATGTATTACATTTAGTTGTAATGATATTTACTGTAAATATGCCACTTTCAGTTATATTATTATTGTTAAGCATTCTGTTTGTTAATTTACGACTTATGTCAAAGCACTCTTTCTTTCTTTTCGCCATCGACAGAATTGCTGACGACATTAGGTTAGGTGCCCTTCAGCCTGTTGGATTTAAATAGAAAGAAACTTAGCACTGTATCCTCCGAGAATTGATTACAATTATAGCTTAGTGCTGTGTCCTCTTGGGATTGATTATGCTGACTGAGAAATACTGAAAGAAGGACCAGAACACAGAAAATGCATGGGTTGAGACTAAACGGAAAATGAAAATGCTGACAATCACTTCTCTGGAGCACTGCTGTTGCTTGCTAGAAGGTATTGTTACTTTCAAGTACAATGTGTTCTAATGCGTACTGACAGTTATACAATTAAATTAAATACCTACTAAATGCATATTAAATACACAAAAAAATGCTGCGGATGCTACATTACCGAGAGCTTAGACACAGATTCAGACGTAAAGACGAAATCTGAACAAATACATTACAAATCCTGAAATACATTAAATGAGCGTTGGATTAGTTATAATAATAGTAAACATTACTAAAAAAATAGGTAAATTAATATATATACAGAAAGGGCTGCTGACGGCATGGTATAAGGAAAATAATTTAGATGTCACTCCAGGCTGTCAGAAAAGTTAGTACAGTTTCTAAATGCGGCTGAGAGCATATTTATTCTTATTTGTATTCTTGATCCATGATGGCATATTGATTACAGTGGCTCTTTTTAAATACAAATTCGCTGTATGCGGGCAATCATGCAGATAGTGAACTGGATCACCAGTCCTGCCACAAACATATTGTCGCTGTCTCTTAGGCCAAATCTGTGGAGATAGGACATATATGGGCCTGTCAGATACTGTGTGTGTTGCGAAGAGCCACTATTTAAATTTTGGTTCACTTTTGAATAAAAATTATACAGTCTTCTGCATGTGGTACTGCACTCACAGTAGTTTTGCTACATGTTAAAGCACTATGCTTAATGCTGAAATTAAGCTTTTGTTTATTTACTTCGTATTTTATCGGTTGTCCATATTCTCCCTCCCTTTTCAAGTATTCTTTCTCAGCCCTGCAGTTTATCTCCTTAAGAGGGTTTTACTTTACCGTTTGACTGTATTTCAAATCCATATAAAAATGTAGTCACTCGGAACATAACCTTAATAAGGAAATCTACGTTAAAGCCATTGACGAAGCTTAATTAACTGATAAACACAAATTCCATGTGGACCAGAATTATCAACGTTTTTATATCTACCATCCCCTTTATAGATAATAAAATTTCCGTACCTCCCATCGGTTTCGCAGTAACTTAATTTAAGGTAAATTCAAAGTACTTTTTAAGTGGAGCCTTATTAAAAATATGTATAGTTACATTTATCTATTTACTTATACTTTGCCGTATATTTATAAGAGATAGAAAATTTATATCCCACGTAGCTAGCCGAGACATAGGTTCCAACGAAAGTGTTTCGGCTAAAAAC
>KK122319.1:993571-1034834 GCA_000611955.2 Stegodyphus mimosarum
GACAGAGTCAACAGATTTGTTGACTGTATCAATAAAAATGCAGGAGAGCTAAATTGAGAACTTGTACACTGTTCAAAGCTAATCCATTATTTAAATGTTCTCCATTTCAAAACGTCAAAGTTATCATGCAAAAAGAATTTGTCATTCAAAAGAAATTCTGTTTTAACTGCCATCGTTTATATTCAGCGTAGTATATATAACTCAAAATTCAAGTGTCAAGTTCTTGGTTTTAACAATACGCATAATTCCCTTCTACATGGAACAGATGATCAGAAAATAAAATCAGATTGTTCAAGTGAACTGAAAGTTAAAATTGACCCATCAATCAGAGAAGAAAAGAAATCGCTGTCAGTTGTCTGTTCCTGTCTCTTGGCGAGTGGCGGAAAAAATGTATATCTTTAATACTGCTGTGATTTTGGTGAAACAATCGAAAGGTAATAAAATAAACTATGTCTATTTAGACACAGTTTCTGCGACATTATCTTGTATAAATATATCATTTTGTACAAGCATTTTAATTTAAAATGCTGCTAAATTGTTGGGGATAAAATTGAGACTGCTTAATAGGAATGTTACAGGCATAAAAAGTTCAAATCAGAAGGTAAAAGTATTTTAAACGTTAAGACTTCAAATTAACAAGAAACATATTTACAAAAGATATAAATTTCGGTTCTCTCTAAAATTACATATTATACCCCTATAACAATTTCATTTCTCCTCCAGTTCACATGCTCTGTTGCCCACTCCCTGCGGTCGCGACGATGCCTTGATGTTAGTCTAACACATACCATCGGTCAGCGAGCATACAGACCTACACCATGGAGCCGGTTTCGGACAGTCTGAGTTGAAACCGTCCTACCAGTAGCCGAGCGAAGGTGTTGTTGGAGAAGAGTAGCATTCATATTTCGGTGTCTTCGAGCCGTTAACACTAAATAACGATCTTCATTGGGCGTTGTTGCCCGTCTACGACCTTGCCCTGGTCTTCGGCCTACACTTCCAGTTTCCAAAAAACGGTTCCAGATCCTGGAACCGTTTTTTGGTGACACTCCAATAGTTTGTGACACTCCAATGGTTTGCGCAACTTCGGCTTGAGTTTGGCCCCCTTCTAACCTACCAACAACTCTCCAAGCTTCTGAATCGGTTAAATGACTTCGCTGAGACATCGTACTCATCGAAACAAAGCAGTCACTGAATGCCGATCATCTTTGTCTTCATTGTCTTTCATTCAGTTGAAAGTCAAATTTCATTCGCTGCCACTGAAGCGACGTTTTTGACGTCGAACTCAAAATTAGCATACTCCACAGTTTGAAAATAAGAAGAATTTGCATTTGTGATTCTCTTCTTCCATTTTCGGCAAAAAAAAAATTCCCTTATATCTTTATTTTATATAAAACTTACAATATCCTTTAATTGTTTTGAGCAGTGTATTATCAATGAACTCATATTATTAATTGCAATTACGATAGCAAACACTACGTATTAAAATGATGAGGTACTTATCGGGACAAAGTTTACAGTTTTGCTACTGTTGAGTAGATCGACTGTCGATATTTATCGTAAGTCGGAAACATATAAAATAAATTGTCTAAAATATAATTTACAATTAAAACAACAACATAAATTTAAAATACACAAACGATATATTAAACATTGCACATAAACTACGTTACATGACTGCTTGGCATCACACACAACCTTGCTTTCCACATATGCAAAAATGGCTGAAGTGATCTGTATTCTCTCGAAAAACATCAAAGAATTGCACAAATTCGGTATCCATGTACACATCGATCTGTTTTCGCTTAAAAAACAATCCCAGAATCGCACAAACTAGCCATCGCGCACAACTTTGGCACTGCGCACTACGTTGGCTTTTCCCATGTACACATAGACCTATTTTCACTTAAAAAATCTCAGAATTGCACAAACTCGGCATCGCGCACCACTCCGGCATTGCGCACTACACTGCCTTTGCCCATGCACACATCGATCTATTTTCCCTTAAGAAACATCAGAGGATTGCACAAATTCGACATCGCGCACAACCTCGGCATTGCGCACTATTTTGGCTTTGCCAATGTACACACTCTTTTCAGTTAAAAAATCAGACATTGAATAAATTTTGCACTGCTCATATACTCAGAAATCTGCTTTCACTTAAAAAGTTTCAGAGAATTGCAGAAACTCGCGCATAACCAACTCCATTGGTTCGAGTTGTAAAGAAAATGTTTCCAGAAAAATGACACAAAACGAAAATAAAGCTACCAGAATAAAATAACTATCGAACATGGAAACTGCCATATTTCACAAGCACCCAATATTTTACTTAAGTTAATAATAATAAATGAAACTTATCCTCAGTCCTCTCTTTTTGCAGAATATATTGCTGACATCTCACTGAGAAATATAATCATTAACTGGCACATGTCGGATATCTTCGGCTTCCGCCTTCACATGTATTCAGCCAGACAGAAATCAAATGTCCTTTTCCCTGCCGAGAACCATTGAAACTTCTTTTAATTGCTGCCCAAGTTCCCTCAGTACTGTTGGTATGCGCATCTGTATCTTGATCTTTAAAACACAAGCTATGATTGACTTTTAGGTGCGCACATCCTTCGGACTCGAGACAGTTGTAGGCTTTTCAGCAATTCAATATAACAGTTGATCCTGGTAGAACATTCTGTTTAATGATTTTCAACAATGACTCGGCACCTCTGCTTTCAACCACTCTAAACCGACATTGATCCGTCCCTCTCTCAAGCAAACAGAATACCCATCTCCCTTCGACCCTTTTTCCCTCTATGATATTTTTGCTTCCCAAATTTACTTTCTTCAATTTCCCCAATCATGCCTTCCCCACCCAACTTCATATTCTCCTTCAAGCGTAACTCCATGCAAAACTTTTCCAATCCGTCACCGTATTTTTAGCAATACGTAATTACGATCGTATAAAATCATTCCCGCACTTACCCAATCACATGTAAGTTACTCGCAAAACATCACGCATGCTCAATTTACTTTTCGGAACCCATGAGTGTTTTCGAACAGACCTTGTAATTCGATGCTTACGTTCACTACCAGTAACTCTACACATCCACTCAAAACCATCTATGCAGTTCTTTCGCTCTACTAGTTTCATATCAGTTTCACAAACTGGACATTTTTGCGATCTTGCAATCACGCTTTTCTCCATACACCGTTCGATCACGCTTTTTTTACCTTTTCTCTCAAACTGTTAAAAAAAATTCAGATTAATCATCCACTCTGCAGGAAGCACCGAATCAGACGCACTCATCAATAATCAAAACGTTCTTTAAGCAAAAGAATTCTTTTCTGCATTTTGAGTAGCTACGGTTATAATTTTTAAATCATGCGTTCAATATTTTCAAGAGTTTGGTATCATAATGACACATGTTTGAGAGATAACTAGTTCCGTTAAATGCTAACAGTACTACAGAGCACACAAAAGTAGATATATAATAAAAAACAATTTCGCGCATAACATTATAAACCTAACATTTGAACTCAGTTAAAATACAATTTAAATTTTCTTTAAATATGAAGCTATAACTTGTTTTTAAGAAAAGGCATAGCCAATATTACGCCATAAGAAGGCGTATCCAAGCCGAAGACAAGTAAACATCGTATCGACTGTTGCAGCGTAATCTAGGATAGAGCCCAAAAATGTGCTTTGTAAAATGCTGAATTTGGGTATTTGGTAGCAGGTTCGCTTCATCAATTAGTGGATCAGTTGGACTGCTACTTAGCGAAGGAATGCAGTTTAAATAAAAAATTGAAACATTTTTGAGCTAGAATCTCTTGGCAGTACAAACGATCCTGCTTACGTGAGGACGATCAGGCCATCAGGGTAATTTAACCAGCAGTGCAATGCAGGAATGGACGATATATAGTAGAACTATCTTTCCGTAGGCACTGGAAATTAATTAGTTCCGTACATAATTTTCTTGTAGCTAAGCAAAGATTTCTTAATTTAAGGAGCAGGTTCCAAGAAGGGAAAAAGTTTATTCGCAGTATCGAAAAACAGTTCTTGATTATTTAAACCATGGAAGAGTAGAGAAAGTTGAGATTTCCAAAATAAATGAGGATAAATCAAAATACTATTTACGACACCAAGTTGTGAAAAAAGAAGAACGATCCACAATCTATACAAGTATTGTTTTTGATGCAGTCTCTTATAAAAATAATGAGCTGTCGTTAAATGATTGCCTATGGCCGAGTTATAATTTTGAAGCCAAATCTTCTAGATTTAATAATAAATTTTCGACTGAGTGGAATCGCAGTGTCATCTGTTATTGTCGAGTGATCATAAAGATGCAATGCAACTTTTATGGACAGACAGTACTCCTTGTCTTAACAAAAGAACAAAGCTTCAAGTTTATTCTTTTAATAGAGTCCTTTTTACGGGTCAGCGTTAGCCTACTTCTGTTGGCGGTTAACTTCAAACATTACATTGAAATCTGTAGTGAAAATTACCCCACAACTGTACATCTCGATTTTTTCATGTTTGCAGATGACTGGATTACAGGTCAAGAAACACGTTAAACGCGAAGAATTGAAGAAGCATTTCTTATTTCCCTTTGGCTAAGAAAATCATGATAGGTGTAGGGATGTGGATGAGAATAAACATCAGTAATAATCTTATCTTGATGGCTCAACGAGCAGAAGTGAGGTTTGAAACTTACCCCACAAATATATATGCTTGTCTAGGAACTAACAAGACGAAGATTTTGGAATGGCGAGGCAGACCCAAAGTGACTGCCTAGAGTCAGACACAAAGTGCTTTCCAGAATTCATTTCTGCCAACAAAAATATTAAAGGTTTTCTTTCGGAAACCATTGGAAAATTTTTATAATATGGTTCGTGGCGTCTCGTTTGAGATGAAGAATACAAAAAATCATCAGCCGGAAAAAATGCTTTACCACTTTTCATGAAACAGATTCTCAGATAGCCCTGTTTGGGATAAAAGGTTCTAAATTATGGAAGCAATTTGTGGTAAATCAATTTCAAGAAATCATAGAGTTGCCAAATCCTAGTGCTTGATTTCATTGATTCGGAAAGGGAAATCTGTAAACCTCTTGTCTAGAGGTCTTAATACTGAATTTTTCCTACACGATGAAAAATGGTGGCACCGACTACCTTTTTTTACATACTGGTGAGCTTGCAGGAATCACTTATGAGTGCCCAATAGCAAGTGAGGAAAAGTAGTTATCAGAGCTGAAATTTAAGGACTTTAGAGATCCTTGTAAACGAGGAAACATATCTCCGATAACTCTGTTAAGTCTGTGGCGCCTGCGCTAGTTTCTTTGCAAAGGGTAACATATCTTTGGCGCGTCAGCTACATGTCTGCCGCTCCTGCGCCGGAGTTGTGATCATTGCGTATGACGAGATATCGATACATTGCCACTGGAGACATATTTACCGGCAGCCAATGAAAACGCGCATAGAAATCACGTGTTCGGAAAACAATGGTGGCTTCTCTAAGCATTCAGCTTACTGAATAACATGGCGCGAATCGGTTACAGTTTTGAATGCTTTATTAACAAACCTAATTTACGATGCAATATTTCTTTGACTTCATAAATTAGGTTAATAACTTATGATGCTAATCTAATTTATGGTTATAGTAAATTATGACAATATTAAATGAATTAGGATAATATTAAACAAAATTGGTTTTTCCTCTTTCATGCATAATTAAAAAGATGCTTTATTATGAATCTACTGGCTAGTAGTTCCGCAGGGTGTGATGTATTTTATGCTATATATGAAGTAACCGTTTTATTTTTTCTTCTTTTATGAAATCTTAATTTATAGATATGAGTTTCACAATTAGTTACTTTAATTACCCGGTTCATTCATTTTATTTATTTTTCTAATTAAAAATTTTATTTATTTTTCGTATTTTACATTTTTTGCATTTTAATTGGCATTTTATCACTGTTATGCTATTTGTATTATTATTACAACTTATTTAAAAAGTAAGAACTGTAAAATAAAGGCATTGAAAACATTTTCAAATTATTATGTCTGTTGTGAGATCGGTGGAGGTCTTCTATTGGATAAAAATCACGTCATCTGCTTTGACTGCTCATCTATTTTCAAAATCTGAAATCGCAGCTATTTATGAATACAAATAAAATTAAAGAATTTACAAAAAAAAACATAAACGAAGTATGTTTTAAGATTTTGTAATATTTTCAGATTTCTGTGAAGCTCATGGCGGGCTATAAATGGCAAAAATGATAGTCACACTCAGTTCAATAATTGCGGAATAAATAGCTGTGGGTTCAAAGTTCTGTAACGCATCTTCATGGATGTCTATGGCGTTCCCAAAACTATAACATGGAAGTCAGCCAGTATTCTTATATATAGCCGCCTGAGTGACATCTTTAGTCAGATATACTTCGAAGATATAGTAATAAGTTAACTTTTTGCTTGTTGATGCGCAGAATATGTGATTTACATTGTAGAGGAAGTCTGAAAAATGGGATAAGTTTTGTTTCGAGTTTCTAATAATTTTGTTAGCTATCATAATAAAGTCCATTGTCGATGAAACAAGCGCCTAATCTTCAGGATTTCTTGGCTATCCTCATACGTTTCATTAGCCGAGTAATGTTCAGGTACGAATTTTTATAGCTGCTATAAAAATACTGAAATATTTTTGTTCCAAATAAAGCACGTTTCCGCTGAAAATGATAACTTTCTTCCAGTTTTCTGAAAATCTGGGCCGTGCTCTCCTTTCTTTAGCCTATCTTATCGAATGGCATGCAATCTAACAATAACTTATGGCAATCATTAAATTTTGGTATACAATATTAGCAACATCTGGACCGTTTCTGTTGATCTTGATTCAATGTTATGAGGAAGTATTTATTGTATAATATTATCAACAATAGTAAATATTTACGGATCTAAGAAACTAGAAATTCTAAGAGCGTCTTAAACGAGACATAAAAATAAATGAAAGCACATTCCCGTTACAAATTCTAAACTTCAAGTTTTGCAGCAAAGAAATAAGAGGAGTCTACAGAATGCACATAAACTACAATCATGCCTACCAAAGAAATAGAAGTGACAAATATCCCTCAAAGCAAGTTTCTAATTTCCAAACTACTAAGATATAGTTTTAATTTTTTTTGGGAACTTGTTAAAAACAGAAAGGTTCTTATCTGTGTGAGTCATCAACACGCTCTAGACTTCGTTTATTATAGATAATAGAGAAAAACTCTTATACATTTCTGAAGCAAATTTGAAATTTACATCATTTATATGATTACGAATTACAAAATATTATTAATTTCAGTACAATAAAGAATTATTATTTTTGTCTAAATTCATGTGTAAAAATTACCCTTTAAGAAAATCTTGCATGTATTCAAAACTTAGTTCTGGCCTCTAGCATTCTGAGGGGCTTGCTAAAAGAACTGGTATTTGCCAGCATTTAAAAGTTGCATAAATTTAGACAACTCTGGATCAAATCTTAATTTACCATCGTTGTCATACAGTTATACTATGAACTTGCTAAGATGACTCTGATTATACCATAAACTGAAGAAAAATGTATATAATGAATTTGTAGGCGAAAGCATCACGACTCATGAGCTGGACAACATTAAGTCCAGCTCATGAGTCTGTGATAGTAAAATATGCACAAGAAGCGGAGACATTACCTAAAATAAGCTTTAACATTACCTAAAATAAGCTATCAATTGCTTGTCAGAATAATAAACAATATTCGGGTTACTATGAAACGAAATCCATGAAGTGTTCCATGAAGACATGCCCAGACTCTGCGTAGCGAGATTCCTCGCTTGGAATACATAAAAAATTATCAGCGAACTGTACCTGTGCGCTCATGGTTTTCGAGATAAATGCGAAAGGAAAGTATGGCATCATATCCGGTACAGAGCATTGGTATTTGCACATGTTTGCATAGGAAGATGTTTAAAATGTCTGCCGTGCATATCGAATCATGTATGCGTGCCGTGGAATGGCTGCAGTGATGGTTTTTTGCAGCAGTAATGGTGTCCATGGAAATGCACGCAGCTCGAAAAGCAGCTGCTAATTCATTTTTTGTAGTAACTAAGTGTTGACAGACCAATTCCTCCAAATCAAAAGGTGTCAGACCCTTCTATTTTTGTGACTATAAAACCGGACACCAGCACCAAGCGGCCTGGATGTTCCGTATCCGGCCAATCATGTATAAGAGTGATAAAATGCACTATACCTAGAGCCCGCTTGTGTGGATATGACGTCATATGTTTCTTTTGCATTTGTCTCGAAAACTGTGAGTCGTACAGATACAGTTCTTTAGGCATTGTTGAGGTATTCCAAGCGAGGAATCTGGCTGTGCAGAGTTTGAGCGACCCTGTATGAGACACCTTGTATACTATGCTTGTTGCTAGCAAGAAATTGAGCATTTTATAGAATATCTAGGCATTATATATACTGTTTAAAGCACTGAGAGAAGATGCAAAATGCAAATCTATACACATCTATTGGAGATTCTGTAGATTATCAAATTTGTTTGTGGAAGTTTGTTAAAATGATCCAATTTTGCAAAGAAACGATGTACCTTTTCCAGAGTGATGTCTATCGGTTTTCTTTCTATTTACCTTTAGTAATTTTGTTTAAGTAATAGAATTAATAAATCGACGTACCACGCTTTTGCTTGGCACAGTATGTCATTATTACTCTGTACTACTCTTTAATTATCTTCCGTTAACAGATGCCTGATGCAGGCTGATAATATTCATCGACAGACGGCGAAGAGTTCGTGGCTGCTTACTGTGCGTTGTTTGATGAAAACGACTAACGGTACTTAGCCATGACGTAGGTTAGGACTGAAAATTTGTAAATTTTAATGAAATGGATATCGTGTTATGCATATGTTCGAATTGAATCCATATTTGTGGAATGATCGTCAAGGAAATATTTGAAGGAACTGTTACAGTGCAGAGTTATTAGATTGTTTTTTTACGCTGGAGATGTGAAAATGCGCAGTGCCTTCACCGAAACTCGAACCTGAACCTCTCGAATATGCGCCGAGTGAGCTATCGTTACACCACGAAAGCTTGAGGAAAGGAGGTGAGAAAATACCTTATAACGACAGCAAATGTTAATATTAAAATTGGAAAAGTTATGATGGAAATGATTTCTATCTGAAAAATGTTGGAAAGGGGGATGTTGAATGGTACTCTTCACTCTGAGTAGTACCAATAAAAAAGTAACTTCACATGTGGTTCTTTGTTTGTTAGTAGCTACTTTAAACTATTTATTATGATTATGTAAAAACTTTTAAAGAGAAAAACAAATACTACCATCATCTTAATTGCTCTTGAGAGTTCTATCATATCGAAGTGCTGCACTGAAGATTATGACCCGTGCAGAAATCTTAAGCCATCCTCATAAATACTATATTTATCAAATCTTGAATAAGGAAAATTAGGTGAAGAGATTATTTCTTTGAAAATCTGCCGATTATTTTTTACTCAGGAAGAGAAATTTTGACCCAAGAAATGGGCTGGACGTCAGACTGCAACAAATGGCGGAAGAAACAAAATGACAAAGCGTGATCGTTGCAGACGCATAGGTTCTCGTGGTGAATAAAGTTTCTTTACTGCGGGATGAAGGTACTCAAAATAATTCTTAAGATCTCTGGAAACCACTCATTTATTTTTTTTCCATGAAAAATTACAAACTTGAAGAGGTTCTCGATGCACTGCCAAACACAGGTAGCGGGAAAAGCGAAGCTGAATTCTTCTTATCCTTCTTACTCGCTGTCCAAAAGAAGGGAGAACCAGTACTGAATTAAGGCTGAATTATCGCGCGAATTGCTATGCTACCAGCTCTGCTGATGTACTGCCGTTGTTTGGCTCATGGCTTTTGAGCTTTCAGAACGTAGTTATATGCGTGGAGGAGTCGAAGTGGTAACAGAAGGAGAGAACAAAAGGATAACCTTTTGCGTGACATTCAGCAAACATTTTGAGACTGTGATAGGTAGGTAGGCAAAGAATAGGCTATGTTCTCTTCAATATTAAAATGTTGTCGAAAAATGTCCAGAGATGTATTGAGAAAAAATACTCATTGGTTCTCGTTGATCCTGGAGTAGTCGAAATAGTTGAATTTAGATTGCGGTCATGCGACTGTGACAGACAGCTCGCAATGCATGTTGTAAAAGCTTATTCACTGGCCCTGTAGGGTCATGCGATGTAGAATTTTCAAAAGTCTCTCATCACTTCCTTGTCAAAGTAAGAGATTTACCACTTTTCCTGGAACAAATATAGATAATACAGAAGAAATCCAGTTCGACGAGAAATTTAAATACTCACTGAACGAGTTCGATACCTATTAAATAACGAAAGTTCAAATAGGAATGCCTGCGTTTACAGAAAGGAGAACTAGGACAAGGAATGGTAAGAATTTACTTAAAACTCAGTATTAAAATTCTAAGCAGTAAAGAATTAAAAAGCTTTTGTTTTACTTCTGAAAGTCCTGAAAAGGCAAATTCATCATGCAAGTCGATAGTTGCTATCACTAATTTTCAGCTTCTGGAAAAGCCCAGTTTCACAGAAAACTAAAGTTTTATAGTCGTCTTAGAGATAATTCACTGTGTAATGATTTAATTATAAACTATTTAACTATAAATATTAATTTTTAAATACATCTTAGAGCATTTTATCGTAATAACTGGACCATTTCATAGATATAATATTTTACTTTTTCGCAGACATTACATTATATATAATTAGTACTATAAAAGCTAATTTGAAAATTTTTAAATTCATCATTTTTAGTGAAGAAGTGTCTTCTTGGAACGCAGCGCAGTTTTTCGAAATGTAACAATTTTGATACTAATCTATACATACATAAGGATGGTATCTTGTAGCCAAGGGAGGTGGAAATATTGATAACTGAGGTCTGTCAGAGCAGTCTTTGAAATTTTCAATATTCTAGAATTCCAGCCTGAATTCCGGCTAAAGCTGATATTCAACAAAAAGGGAGAAAATTGTTTCAGATTGAATTGCACTCATTTGATGACACAAAAAAAGAGAAACCTATTTACAAATATGTATTGGAATCTAAAAAATGCCGGAACAAGCTTCTGAAATAACAGGGCAGATAAACGAAGTGTGACTCCAATGCAAATATTGCAGCATAAAAGCTTGAGGAAATTTTAAAACGCGGCAAAGAGTTAGGCTAATACGTAGATTATCTTACCCAGTTTATCAACTGATGTTTATTTTCGCTGTCACAATGCTTACGGAAAAGGATGTTTACTGATGTAATAAATGTTTTCAAAACATGTAATTCTTTTTTTTTATTTTTTCTTCTTACAATTTTACATACGAGCGCTTATCTTTGTTTGAGATAGTTCAGCATTTGTAATATTAATAATAAATCGTATGCCAAATTAAAAATTTCATTTCTTTCTAAAATACAAAATCTAAACATATCAATAATACCTAAGAAAACAAAACAATGAATAAATAAATAAAACGAGTCAAATTTATCAATCTGGATATGTTTCTAACTTGAAAATAATATATATATATATGCTTTAAAGTATATACTTATATGGTTTCTATGCATATCGAATATAAAAATACTTTATATTCGATATTAATAGTTCATAATCGGAGCATTTCCATAACATAGCTTTGCCCAAAAGGGAATGATTCTAAAATGAAAATGGTAAATAAATTTGAAAAACCTTACCAAAGGAAATCGTATACGTGTAAGAGTAAAAATTATCTCAATTCTTGTTCTTCACTTTATTTACCAAACAGTAGGATGTGAAGATAAACGCAATTGTATACATGGTCTCCTCTTTCTATAATGTGCAAATTTCAATCTCCTATACACTTGCATATTTCTCGGCTGAACGCGCAGTCATTTAAACATGGTTTCCTGCACTCCTTTGTTTACTAAAAATCAGTCACCTCGGAAAACATCTCTGAGTAAATCAAAGATGTGATAATCCAAGGAAGAGGGAATTCTGATTTGTGACAGGGCGTTTCAGCAAATCCAAATGGTCAATGATTTCAAATCTTATACTTGTGACGATAGCCTTATAAAAGTTTTCTTTACACCCATATCGCATACATTTACAGAAGCTAAGTTCTACATCTACGATTTGGTAGGCTGAACATGAGTAATCTGCAGAAAATATACTATCTCATTTGATGGTAATTTTTCGCTTCGCCGGAATCAAATCTTAAGCTCCCTTGTTTATCCTGTCATCCTTTAGAGGTTGACAGGGGTCTACGTACCTCTTCATGATATATATATATATATATATAATGTAATTTTTTGAGTCAAGATGAAGCTCAATTCCTGCTTGAATCACGGCCGAGAAGATTGTAGCGCTTAGATGAAGATTGGTGCAAAAATTACAGCTGGCTTGATAGTAAAAGGATCATTTTTATTTTTCGCAGTAACAATTATTCAGAAATATGTATTTCCTTAAAACAAGTACAATACTATGGATGTTAAATAAGACCCATAATTTCGATATCCGCAGCTTACATTTTAGGCAATAAAAAAGAATAAAATGCCAGAGACGTGGCAGCAGCAAGCTGGGGAAAGTAATGCGTACGAACTTCTATTGCATTTATAGTCGGAAAGTCATCATGTTAATTCCGATTAGAGATTTGACGCGCCAAGAATTTGACGTATTCCATGACCTTCGTAAGCGTTAGTGTACTCAAAAGATAAATAAAACGCTCTCTAACCCATGACTGCTTTGAAATTTGCAGCAAAACTGTGACAGTTTAAAATACCTAAAGGAACTTCTCTCGAGTTAAGGACTCTAGAGAAGATACTATGAATTAAACGCTCCATTCATCATGGATTATCAAATTCGATGGGATTTCTGTATTCAATTTTCAACATAGAATGAATGATTCGTGTTGTCTGTGGGTGTAATATGTATAGTCGGAGGCTACACTACTCTGGCCTATATGTTTTACATGGGTATTATAAATAATAAAGGATTTGAATTGACACATAATGATAGCCAAATGAAAACTGATAGAGCAGTTATGTGAATGATGAAGCGATCGGAAGCTGCTTGCGTTGAAGATGTCAGCTTTCTTTCCCAAGCGGTTGAAAATCTCTCACGTACGCTAGGAATTAAGATTAAATGAACAACTTCAAAAAGCTGTTTTACGTTTATCTTCTTGAGTGAAGTCCAACTAGAAGTAGTTGGTTTGTAAAACAATTCTGAAGATATCACGTGTACTTAGTCTAATCGAATCATTCTCCACAGAAATATGCCAATTTTAGCTCAAGTGTTTTCGGCACGTTTAGAAAGGTGTTCATCAAATTCTAATTTTAATGCTTATACGAATAGTTGGATAAACTTCCGCAAATAGAAGTGGAACATATCAATGATTAGATCAACTGACGGATTGTAAGAAGAGAGACAGTGACACAAGTCAATCTGCAAATAGTTTAAAAACACTGGTGTTATATGCAGAGGTCTAGTCACAAAGTTCCACAACAGACTTTCGGGACCGTTATTTGGTAAAGATTGCTAATAGGAACAGACAACTGAGGCTAACGTATATAACAGATGACTTCAATGCAGCTACAGAAATTTAGGAATAGAGATATATTTTGACTCATAGGTTACACAAAAGATTTCTGTATGCAAGGAAAATGATTTGTGTCTTAGTAACTAGAGCTGCAATATGCGTCCGGTTGCAATCAGAGCCGACGCTAAACTTTCTGTGGCCCGATGCAATCTCTATGACTCCGAAATTCTGTCGCTTTGCATCATACTACATTGTAAACATTTTGCCGCCCCTAAATTATGCCGTCCGGTGCGGCCGCACGAATTGCACCAGCTCTGCCGCTGACCCTGCTTCCAGTGCTGCAATGATAACCATAAATGGAGTATCAAGAATAGGAGCAGATTTCTCTTTACTTACTTGGCTGTTTTTTTTATTTGGAGATTCGTTCCAAATGTGCTACAATCTGAAAAAAAAAAAAAAAACTCATGAAATAAATCTGTAAATATCCATGAAAGATATCGGTACAAAGGTGGTAGAACCGTGGTATGAGGGAATTAGTCTGAATGCCCCTATTGACCCACACATTTTTAATAAAGCACCCATAAATACGGAAATATACAGGGCGCTCAAATTCTTGATATTTCTGTCACTTTGTTTAGAGTGCAATCGGTAAGAATTTATTACTGATCGGTTACAATGCTCGTCTCCATCACACTGCATTATTAAACATCCTAAAGACCAAGAAATCTAACGTATGGAGTGTTTTGCATAATCTCTTCATTTAAATACGATAGCATGTGCGGAGGGAAGCAGACTTTCATCACTGCAGTCAAAATATCTACTCTCTATTTCCAGGAGCATGAAGGGGTTGTGATTTCATATTATTACTCAAAGACCTTTGGAAAATCTAATACAAAGCATAGAAAATAGCTGTAAGCTCTAAAGCGTGCGTTTCGGTCAGGACTAAACTCATTTTATTAACTTTTTATACATTTCTAAAGAGTTGGAACACCAGCGTTTCTTTACCTGATTTCATATCATATTGCCCATATTTTTCATTAATGCTTTTAGAAATAGATGGTTTTCCATTTTTAAGACATATTAAGCATGACAAAATAGTTTTTTCCTGAAAAATAATTCAAAGTTGCATGAACTCTTACAGTTGTTCCCTTAAAGTTTCTCGCCAGTGTGTTTGAGAATAACTTAATTTTACCTTGAAATATACTGTTTTCAGAAACAATGTTAATTGAATTCTGTTATCTCGTTGATATACTACAGCTATTGATGTATGGGTCTTACTTAACTTAAAGCACTTACGTAACTTAAACGCAGGTTAACTTAAAACACCGTGTGAAAAAAAAATCAATGAGATTCTGAGTTCCCAATGAACTGTCCCTTTCCCTTATCACCTCATAGAAGAGTAAAACAGAATCTAAAAGTTTCTTGCTTCTTGAAAATTTGTAAATAAGGTAGTCAACGCATTTTTCGAATCTTTACGGGTGTGAAAAATTTTCTTACCCTATTACAGGCTGTCGTTGTTTAAGAATCTCTATAAACTAGATTGAAAGCAATGTTTCTAAAATAAGCAATATACGTAGATGAAAAGCATTAGAAAATGCGCATGTATTTTGCTATCATGAAGAGTTTAACATAAGAAGTATAAATGAGAATGACTATAAAAAATGAAAACTAGTTTATCGAAAATTAGAAAATAATAATAAAGTTCCTGAAATCAGTCAGAAACTCTGCTATTCTCTAAATCTTAGACAAATCCATTAAATCTGGGAAAATATCACTATGAAAATGTTATTACTCAATGGAATAACTTCGTTAATCCAAGCTATGTCATGACTGCGGAAAGTTTTAATGCTACAGCGAGATGCATAGAATGTAAAGATTTCCTACATTCCTTACATTTGATGCACCTGCATATTACAGCAAAATGTTTTATTGCATCCTTAATATACAGGTTGGTCATAAAGAAACTTTGTCAACATCTGCACTTCTAGCGTCCGTTCCGGTTAAGCGATCGAGATGAGAATGCAAATGTAGTTATTCAGAGGTATGCGCTCGAAATTCTGCAAATGGCGACACAGGGGCCCCTCACAAGTACACAAGGGTACTTGGAACGGTAACGATATGTCCAAAAACTGGCGTGTTATGCATACCCAAAAAGAGTTCTGAAAAACCGGTTAACAAAACACGATCTGGGCACACGCAGAAGATTTGCATATGACAGAGACAAAACACCGATCACTGATGACAACACATATCAGGCAAAAGAATTCCTTTTTTTAGATCAAACATTTTCCACATGGGTGCCATCAGAGGCAAGTATGCATTGCATTGGAAGACGGTGGACAATAACGCTGAACGCAACATGGCATGAGAGATTTTTGCAATCTCATGCCGTATAGAATCTTTTAAATCCGACAAAGTTTGCGGATTGCACAGGTAAACTCTGAATTTCCGATATCTCCAAAACCAGAAATCCATAGGCCTCCGTGATCAAGGGATCACGGAGGCCACGGGCTTGAGATGACGCGATCACCAAAATGCTGTTGAAGGACCATTTAACAAACCTCACTATATGTGGAGCTCCATCACCTTGCATACAAACGATGTCATTGATTGCATTTTGCCTACGCATTTCCGGTAGGCATTATCAAAATGGTTCATCCCATTTTGATAATGCTGTTTTATGAATTCACCACGAACTTTCCCAGGAAGAGTAATTTTGTCGCCATGTGCGAGTTCCCGAATGACGATTTCGCGTACCCGCCTGGTATTTTATCGGTTTCTTACATTGAATATCTATAGATCGGCGTTCTGCGATTGGTATCTTGCTTCTGTTATATTCAAATTTTCTGCGTGCTCCCACATCGTGTTTCGCTAGCGAGTTTTCAGAACTCTTTTTTGTGTATGCATAACACGTCCGCTTTTAGACATATATGTACCGTTCGAACGCCATTTAAAGTTTTCGCATGCAGTGAGCATTTTGCTACCGAAAACGTTGGCATTGCCATTCGACATTTCCGAGTTTCTGTAACTATAAATGTAATCGAGAGCACCCCTATGTTACCAATTCACAGAATCTCGAGCGGATACCTCCGAATAGCTATATTTGCAATCTCATCTCGATCGGTTAACCGGAGCGGACGCTAGAAGGGCAGATGTTGGCAAAGTTTCTTTATGACCACCCTGTATATTCATTTTTAATACATATGTGAAATCTTACATTTACTTTACTTACATTTATTAAACCAACCTCTAAAAATGGTGTTAATTTTTGTTGTTCGAGTATTGCTATACTAGCGGAACTGTTTTACTAATATACATATTTTCGTATTTCGAGAAGCTCCAGCTTTCGAACAATGCTGATTCTTGAGAGCTCTAGTTGCTAGAATACCCGTCTTTTAGATATAAAGAACCTGAAAATGCTTTTCCTTGCCAGCATGAAAGTAACCTGAATGTAATTGTTAACTGAATATTATTTTATTATGGCAAAGCACGCAAGCTTTATCTGCTTAAGTAGATGGATTTTCTTAGGTGAATTGGCTCATACTGATACTGCGCACAAGAACCCCCCAAAAAGAACAAGTTTATGCTGCCAATCTATTCTCCGAAATTTTAACCTGGGTCAACATGTTAACAGTCAGCTACCTGACTCATTCTTCTCGTAGTAGATCAGTCCTATTCTAACGAGCTTGAATTAGCCTTGCCATCAAAATAAAATAATTCAACAGATCTAATAGAAATCAGAAAAATAATAAAAACACTATTTGAACCGAAAGATTTTTTACTTGCTAAGTAAATTCAGTAAAGTTAGGGAAAATAAATGTATAACTAAATGTATAATAAAAATAACTGTAAAAAATTAACTTTGTTATAAATTACTATGTAGTTGTAATTTATATGCGTGTTAAAGTAATGTAGAAAAGAAAATGTTTAAATTACTTTTGTGCTGCATAAAATGGATACATGCTTTATGTTAACCTACGGAAAATAATTTAACAGACGCAAGCAATTAAGGGCATAAATCACTTATGATGTTCATTAACGAAAAGTTTTATTCCAATGCATAATGTGGTGCTCTATTGGGTTTTACTCATTACTGTAAAGAGAGAGTAAAAAGTTAAAGTTTTCGAAATGACTTATTATACATACCAGTATTTCTACTCTTACTTCTCCTAATATTTATACCATTACTATGGTCATGTTGAAAAAGAACAAAGAAATTTTCAAACAATTGTTAAAATGAATAGTAAAGAATAGTAAAACAAGGAAATCGTAACAAAATATCTAAATAAATTATTATAAACGAGCTAAAGAGACTTGGAAAATATTTTACCTTGGATACGATGCCAGACTTCTTGTTTATGATCCAAACTAAGAGATTTGAAGAAACGCAAGGGGAAATGTTACAATAGATGGTAACTCAAAATCATATACTGCGCTCAAAGCAAATCAGGAGCTTTACAAGCGGAAAACTGGGATTTTAAAATCGAGTCTATACATTGATTGTGTTAGAGAATCATTATACAAAGTGTCTGCTTCGTGACGTTATAAGCTACATAAGAATTGCTATTTATTGCATTCGTTGCTGTTTCAGCTATTTTTGCACTCACGTTTTGTTCTACCAGACAATTTTACTAAGAAAGCATGAAATTATTTCATATGTAAGAGCATACTGGGACTAAAGTGTTACCTTATAACATCGAAACCCATTATAACAGGAAACACCAATAAAAATGCTAAACTTTGTAAGATTTTTCAACATTTAGTTCTTTTTAACAAAATTTACAAGTAATTAAGATACGACAGAAGAGAAACATGCCTCAAATAAACCATAAAAGTGAAGCAATAACCTGTGTAGATTTTTAGCACAGAAACTCAATCGGTTTCGAGGGCGAACATCATCCCTCTTCATCAGAAGCAAAGAAATCTGCAACTGGAAAACCAAGTTACGAACATATTTATAGACTAAGGGAGTCGAGAAAGACGAGGGAGTAGCGCTATCTGTTAGTAGAAACAATAACTAAAATTGGCAAATGAGGATAATAGAGATTTAAAAGCGTTAAGTAAGCTTCGATTAAAATCATTAACTAAACACGGTAAATTTTTGTGACATCAAAAGCTTCAAGAAAATCTAATTGTCCAGTGGAAGAAGCTTTCTGGATAATTTTTGAAGACACAAAGTCGAAACTGTGATTAAATTTTCAACTGCAATAACTTCTGTTATTATGCCCTCTTGTATATAACGTTTATAAGCAGGCTTATAAAGATATAAGTGTATACTTTAATCATAATGATCATTCTTTTTACATGGCTCTATACTATACCATTTCTCATAAAAAATTTCAAATTTTTTTTGTACTTTTTTGGAAAAACAGTAAACTATCTTCATTTGAAAATGAAGGGGATGTCTATGTATTTTAGCTGTAATGTCTGTTCGAGACACAAACGCTATGTGTTTTAGTGGATGCTATATTTTTGATATCTGTGACTTTGCTTCCATTTTAAAATATGATATAATTTCAAAAAATCAAATTTAACTTTTAAATTTCATTTCTATTTCATTTCGTTTCTTGGAATTTCTTTTGTTTCTAATGTAGTACGAAGACGTTTTACAGCCTGAAATGACTTGTTTGTTTCTTAAAGGCTTCATGCATGTGAGATACACTCTTAGACAAAAAAAAAAAAAAAAAAAAAAAAAAAAAAAACGACGCACCAAGAAGGAGTTATCCGAATGGGACGAAAATCGGTAAAAGTGATGTACATGTACAGAAAAACAAATGATTACAGTTTGAGAAAAATTGGATGATATATTGAAGTGAGAGAGCTTCACAAAGTGAAAAAGTTAGTAACGCATTTGTCCACCTCTGGCTCTTATGCAAGCAGTTATTCAGCTTGGCATCGATTGATAGAGGTTGCGGATATCCTCCTGAGGGATATCGTGCCAAATTCTATCCAACTGGGGCGTTAGATCGTCAACCTCCCGAGCTGGTTGAAGGGCCCTGCCCATAATGCTCGAAACGTGCCCAATAGGAGAGAGATCCGGAGAACTTGCTGGCCAAGGTAATGTTCGGCAAGCACTAAGGCAAGCAGTAGAAACATGTACAATGCGGGGGCGGGCATTATCTTGCTGAAATGTAAGCCCAGGGTGGCGTGACATGAAGGGCAACAAAACGGGCCTTAGAACTTCGTCGACGTACGGCTGTGCTGTAAAGCTGCGACGAATGACCCACCAAAGGGGTCCTACTATGAAATGAAATGGCACACCAGACCATCACTCCTGGTTTTCGGCCTGTCTGCCGGAAGACAGCTAGCTTGGTATCACACCGCTGTCCGGGGCGTCTCCAGACTCGCCTTCGATGGTCATCGGGGCTCAGTTCAAAGCGGGACTCATCACTGAAGACTATTCTACTCCACTCAGTGACATTCCAGTGCGAATGAGCGCGACACCACTGCAGACGGGCTTGACGTTGTATACAGTTCAATGGAAGTCAGCGCAAGGGGCGCCGTGACCTCAGCCCCCTTTCTGTGAGCCGTCTGTGAATGGTCTTTGCGGTCGCTGAAGCACTAGTTGCACATACAGTCTATGATAATGATGCATCTGGGGCTGTGAGTGCCGCTCTCACTCTTGCTCGGTCTTCACGTTCTGTTGTTTCTCTAGGCCTACCGCTTTCTTCTTGACGCTGTGTGTGGCCATAGTTCACACATTCCTGTCAACATCGTCTAATAGTGGCATTGCTCCTGCTCAAATGTCGAGCTATTCGCCGATAAGACCAACCGGCTTCTTTGAGCCCAACTACACGACCTCTCTCAAATTCTGACATATGCGCATATCGTTCGCGCACCTGTATGCCAGGCACAGTTACTGTCTACCAGACCACACGGAATGAAATTCGTGAAGAATTTATGAACTGGAATGGTAATTTCTTCTATTAAATATCCTGCCAGTTGGGCAGATCAGATGCACTGTAGCGACAAACATTCATTCATTTGCAGCCAAAGTGTAAAATTTTGCATTTTCCGTCGAAACCTAAATGCATATCAATTTGTGTCCAATTTGCTTTATATCTTCTCGGTGCGTCGTGGTGCGCGGTTTTTTTGTACAAGAGTGTATTTTGGTTTTCTTTCCGGAGAACGTTAAAACAATTCACGTGACTTCCACAAGTGCTTTTTTTATTCTAAATAAAGTTTAAATTTCTTCAAAAGTTTCCATTTGTTTTTCACATTATAGATCACTTGAAGACGTATTCAAATTATTTAAATATTTGCTCAGCAAAAACTTTATAATGCAATATTAATAAATGTTTGAAACTAGTACGTTTTTTGCCTAAAACAGTGCACCATAGAAGATATGACCTTTGATGCGCACTTTATTTCCAGAAAATCGGTTCAGAATAATTAATATTTTAAACTAAAGAGAATTGAAATTTAAATATTTCTTCTTCAAATAGGATGACAGGTTTATGAGAATGTAAAGATGGCACATAGGAGTGCAGGTACACTGCGGGGGGGGAAGAAGAAGGACAGTTCTATATCTCCCGTTTTACTGAATTGGGGCAATTGACGAAATTCAATTTCCGTTTTTTATGTCTCGAAAGTGCGACTTAGGATATATATTAGATTTATATATATCATCATTTTAACACAGTGTTACGAAATTCACATTTATTTGGCTATTTATTTAGAATTGTAATTAAAATTCCTTTTTATTTCCCCGTTCAACGCAGACGATTTTTGAAGAGAAAACTACGTCGAAAAAAAATAAATAAATAGCAATAAAAATAAAAGAGCGCGTGCATTTAATGATTAATAAATAAATATCTCGTAATTACTGTTGCCATCCAGAAAAATCTAGAAAAATCGTGATTGTTCTACTGATAATTAAAAAGCTTATAAAAGCCAAGGTGAGACACCTCATCTCAGCAATCTTTTGATTTATTGGTGTATCGTTTTGAGAAATTGTGTGAACCACCTGGTGTAAAATTCATAATTTGTTTTTCGGAAATCTTTGGAACACTCAAAGGTGGGGTAAGTAATAATATTTAATTTAGAGAATTTGGTTGATAATAGTTTTACTTAAGTTTCGAAGAAATTAAGTGAAATTCCATTACCTACTGATCCGTCTGTCCGACTGCCATTGAGCAGGTCGGATTCCGGGCCGTAGGTTTTTCTGCGAATTACTTGGGCGCTGGATTTTTGTTTTCTTTGCGATGGAGAAGCTTACTGAGGCAGTTTCTGCGCAAATTACTGAACTTGAACAGATCAAAGAACAAAATGGATTTACTGACACTGAGGAGAAATTATTCAAATTTCTACTTAACATTCATGATATGATTAAAGCCTTGAGCATTGATTTTTCACATGCTAATTTTCGTGTTAATGAAACTGCTGTTTCAGATACCAGAAACTCAGATAATTTATCTTTCAGTGAAAATGCACGGGCTCGTAGCCCGTGCATTAAATAATGATCATGCTCCTGAAACTCAATTGGATCAAGACACTAGTTCAGACGAGGTGTTTAGGACTAAACGTCGAGGAGATCAAACAGTGCGCACTCGCACAACTAAGAATGCACTTAAAAAAGTCAAGTTATCAACTCATGTGGAACTAAATTCGAATCAATCTCAGAATATTACTTCTGAAGATAAAAATATTCATAACACAACCACTGATGTACATAAAATGAATAACATCGAGGAAGACATTATGGACACTTCCAACTTAAATGATGTCAATGACAAAACACCAAATGTATCTGAAAATTCAGGGAAAACCCCTAAACTACCACCGATTACACTTAAACCCACCACCATGAAATGGTCGGAAATTTGCACTGAATTTCATGCTAGGAAATTAAAATTCTTTGGACAAAGAATTAATGGAAAGATTAAAGTTACTGCTTTTGATGCAGATAATTATAGAAGTATCGTCAAAGTCTTGAGAGAATTTAATATAGAACATCACTCTTTTATTCTTCCTCAAGACAGGAATATTAAGGCAGTGATAAAAGGACTTAATGAAGATACTGAAATTGATGAAATAAAAACAAGACTTGAAGAGTTAGGTTATGTCATTGAGCATATAAAGCAAATGACTAAAAGAAGGAATGGTGAGGTTTTTCCCCTCCCTATATTCATAGTAACACTGCCTAAGACAGTGCAGTCAAAGAAAATTTACAATGAAAAATTCCTCTGTGATCTTTGTGTCAAAATTCAAGAGTATAAAGGACGCCAAGGTCCATTACAATGCTTCCGATGTCAGGGGTTTAATCACACCCAATTAGGGTGTAATTATTCCCCTAAATGTGTCAAGTGTGGCGAATCACATTTTTTTAATGACTGCCCAGTCAAAAATGATAAGGACTTCACTCCTGTTTGTGTAAATTGCGGAAATTCTCACACGGCCTCGTTTCGAGGGTGTGAGAAATTTCCAAAACCTAAAACCGATCAGCCAAAAACATTCAGCAACCGGGTGGTCGAGAACAAATCATATGCTAAAGCCCTGTCAACTGGCATATATTCTGATACATTAAGCGAAGCTAAAAAGGTTTTTGCCGATTTAGCGGAGCTCGTCTCGGTGATTAAAACTGCTGGGTTTCAGTTGACTCAGCAAATGCAGCAAATCAACAAGTGTCAAGAAAACACCAAGACAGAATTAAATAATGGGTCCAAATCTTAAACGCCCCCCTACCAAATTCGTAGTTTGGAATGCGCGTAGCATTCAAGATAAAATTGCTGAATTTCATAACTTCTTAAGCTGCTATGATATTGACATAGCGTGTGTAACGGAAACTTTTGCTACGCCAGGCACAAATATTAACATCTCTGGCTATAGATGTTATCGTTGTGACAGGTTGACACACCGCGGCGGAGGTGCTGCAATTTATGTAAAAGCCACTCTTCAATCCTGCCAAATCTCTACGATACGTAGGAATGGACACGAAATTGTCACTGCTTCTGTCTACCTTCCCGTTTACGGAATTATTTACTTCTCTTGCATGTATCTTCCACCATCCAACATCTTAGATCCTATGATACTTTTAGACCTATTACCTGCTAATAAACCAGTAATTTTAGCTGGGGACTTAAATTCAAAAAATCAAGAATGGAACTGTCGACGCACCAATAATAATGGTAAAAAACTGCTTGAATTTATATTAAATCATCCTATCTACTTCTATGCTCCAACTGACTTCACCTATCTTCCCTCAAACCCACGCAAAGGAGATATTTTGGATATTGTACTTACAACCATACCGATTCCTATGTGCTTAGAAGTTAAAGTTGACTTGACATCTGATCACGTTCCGGTTATTGGCACTCTTGGAATCTCCAAAACTGAAAAACCCTGCTTAAAAAAGATTACTAATTGGATCAAATTTACTGAAATTCTATACAATTACAACCCGCCCTTCCTTCCCTTGAAGAATAACACCGACATTGATAGAGCTATCAACATGCTCACAGATACTATTATGCATGCGTATGATAATGCAACGCATAGCGTCCCGGCGGATAGATTTACTGGAAAATTACCAACAAGCATTCGAGAAAAAATGAAAACCAGAAATAAACTACGAAAACGATGGAATTTATCATGGGACCCTGGATTAAAAAGACAACTTAATAAACTTAATCGTGAAATTAAAAAGGAAATTGCAGATCATCGCAAGGAAATCTGGGATGAAAAAATACTTAATTTCAACGCGCCTGACAACTCCTTCTGGAATTTTACTAAGCGCCTGAAAAATAAACCTACGATAAATAAACCCATTTATGGGGAACAAAGAATTGCTCTCACTAACTTAGAAAAAGCTGAGGTCCATGCTGATCATCTCGAAATTCAGTTTTCGCCTAATGAGTCACCAAATGACCCAGAATTCACTAATTATGTCAACCATTATATCTCTGACTGGATTAATGCACCTGCAGTACATAGATGCCCTAAATTTGCAACACCTCAAGAAGTTATTTATATTATCAAGAAGCTCAAGAATCAAAAAGCCCCAGGGCACGACAAGCTTACAAACATTGCAATCAAACATCTCCCTACTAATGTTCTATGCAGATTTGTAAATATCATAAACGCATGCCTTACAAATTTATATTTTCCCGTTTGCTGGAAAAAAGCCAAAATTATCCTGATTCCTAAACCTGGCAAAGATCATATGAAGCCAGAAGGTTACCGACCTATCAGCCTTTTGCCTGGTCTAGGCAAAATTTACGAGCGAATTATTATGAACAGACTTCAAACTTATTTCGATCTTTTACCCAAGGAACAATTTGGATTTCAGAAAAACCTTTCAACTGTTAAACAGCTCGTTCGGCTAACTGAATTTATTGGAAATGCTCTGCATAACAAATCTTGTGTAGCCTTACTCATGCTAGACGTGGCGAAAGCCTTCGACCGCGTCTGGCATGAGGGGCTCATCTACAAGCTTATCTCCTTAAACATTGAACCGGAAATGATCAAGTTACTATACTCCTTTCTTACAAATAGAAAATTTTTTGTTTCCATAGAAAATGAACACTCAAGTCTCAGGAATATTAAAGCTTCTGTTCCACAAGGTTCTATTTTAGGACCCCTTCTTTATCTCTTTTATGTGTCAGATTTTCCGCCCCTGGATCTGATTAGCGGCTGCTTTATCGGCTGCTATGCGGACGATACTGCAGTGGCTGTCAGATCCATTAGGGCTGAACATGCAGTATTAAAACTTCAAAAATTTATGCCTTCCATTGAATCGTGGTGCACCAAGTGGCGTATTGCTATTAATGCATCAAAGTCTCAACTTTTACTCATCCGGAGAAGATATGCACGCAAAGGATTCTATGGTGAATTGAAATTATTTAATGAAAAAATACCACTTGTCACCAAAGCCAAGTACCTTGGTATCGTGCTGAACACCTCCTTTAAGTGGAATGATCATATTGCAAAAATTAAACAGAAGACCATAGGAGTAATTAACAGCCTCACTCCCTTACTTGGAAAATATTCAAGACTAGACCTTTATAAAAAACGTCACATATACACTGCTATTATTCGTCCAATTATGACATACGCTTCACCCGCATGGGCAGCCTATAAGGCAAAGGATATTAAAATTCTTCAAATTATTCAAAATAGATTCTTAAGATTAATTACCGGAGTTCACTTTTATGTTTCTAACGATATGCTACATAAGGATCTACAAATTGAAACTATGGAAAAATATCTGCACAAATTGAACAAAAATTTCTTCGATAAAGCCATAAATTGTGACCGACTGAAGCACTTCAACACGTTTGATTACATCATCCTTGAAGAGGACGTTGACCTTCGTGCACTTGCAGCATTCCTCACGCGGAGTGCTAACTTCCCCACGTAATAAAAATTCATGACTGGTTTCCGTTCACACAATGTTTAATATCCTGTACATGTTTGGTGCCTACCTTACTTATACTTTTCAATTTACATTAACTGTTTTGTAACTCATGATACTGTATCGTATTTAAACTTGTATATTTTATATTTATTATGCATTGTATATCTTTTCAGTCGTCTTGTATTTGCCACTTGTGGCTTCCCTTTTGACCTTTACTCTTTTATTTTTCATTTGTCTGGACTTTCAACGTCTTGTGGCCTTTTTAGGCAAATTTTGTCATTGAGCCGGTAAAGTTGCATTATTTGCAATAATTCGGCTATAAAATCACTGACTGACTGACTGACTCATCTCAGTTGTTGTTGTTGCTATTATACTTGTAGCTGTAAAAAGCGAACTGCTGTTTGTTTACTTAATGCTGTATTGATTGTAGCGATTTCGCTGTGAGATAGAACTATTTCATCTGTTTTGAACTGAGTTTTTGCTAAACGTTTGAGATATTGTGATATTGTGCGAAGATTTGTGAAGAAATATTTCAGCATTTTAATTTATTTCTTGTGGAAAGAATAAATTTTTGTTAACTTGTGCATTCAATATATAACGAACCCGTACGCACGTAACAATTTTTGGTGTCAGGAGTGGGGTTTTTTAATGCCATTAACTAGAGCAATGGAAGAACAATTAAGGCAATTCATGGCAGCCTTTGCTGCATTTAAAGAAGAAATTAAAGCCGGCCAAGAATCTGTTAAAGATGAAATGAATTCTGTGCAAGAAAAGATGGAGAAATCTGTTAAGGAAGAAATGAAGGCTGTTCAGGAATCTGTTAAAGATGAAATGAATTCTGTTCAAGAAAAGATGGAGAAATCTGTTAAGGAAGAAATGAAGGCTGTTCAAGAAAATATTGAAGAAGATCAAGAGGAAATGAAAAGAGAAATTGCCGGCGTAATAGAAAATAAATTCGAGGCCGTGGAAGGCAGAATTGACGCTGTTGAAAATAAAGTTGAACAAATAGAAGGAAGAGTTTCTGCTGTGGAGCAACGAATCGAAGGAAGAGTCTCTGCCGTTCAACACCAAATCGAACAACAAATTGATGACAAGGTTTCTGAGGTTGCGAATGAAGTTGATACTTTAAAGAAATTCGTAGCGACGGCAGGAAGCAATTCGGATACTTCTAAATTTCTAGCCATGTCTGCGCAACCCTTTCTGAAGCTATCGACGTATGATGGGAAGACCTCCTGGCAAGTGTAAAAGACATAATTTTCTATAGTTGCGGAAGCTAATGGATGGGACTCCCAAGCTAAGGCCTGTCATCTTGCCGCTTCTCTGAGAGCAGACGCAGCGGATATCCTTCAGACTCTTCGCGAAAACAAAAGGCTAGATTTCGAAGCTCTGTCCGGCGCATTGGAGCTGCGTTTTGGAGAGAAGTGTTTAAAAGACTATAGCAGGCTTCAGTTAAAATCTCGTCAACAGAAGCCTACGGAAACACTTCAGGAGCTCGCCACGGATGTTAAAAGGCTGTCCCACCTCGCCTTTTCGGAGTGCCCGACAGAAACAAGAGAAATCCTGTCACTGCAATACTTCATCGACGGCATCCGGGATCCTGAAATACAGAAAGCACTGCGAATGGCTGATGTGAAGGACTTGAAAAGCGCTCTAGTGTACGCCCTGAAATTCGAGGCAGCACAGCAAGCCACTCGTAGAGACCGCCACCCAATCAGAGCTGCTCACATACAAGAACCAGTGGATCCAATGACTGCTCGCCTAGACGATTTAACCAGAAAGGTGAATGCTTTGACACGGAATACTGGTGACAAGAAACCATTCGTAAAGTGCTGGAACTGCGGTGCTGAAGGGCGCATTCGAAGAAACTGCAGAACACCCCAGGGCACGGATGTTAAGACCGCGCCTATTAAGAAGGAGGGAAACTAATTCGTGGCCATCTCGCGGGGCGGAGGTTACCAGATAATGAAAAGCCCCAGTTTAAAGCGCTTCAGATTTCTGCAGTGAGTGGCGGCAATAACGGAATTTTCATCATGGGACAAATCAATGGAATTCCTTGTAACATGACGATCGACACGGGAGCCAATGTTACCATCATTCGAAAAGATTTGGCTCAACAACTAGAAGGTAAACTTATCTGGACGCCGCCCTGCGTTATCCTCCAGACTGTATCCGGCGAGAAGTTCAATATAGAAGGGAAATTAAACGTAAACATCACCTTTGGAAGTGCCGCTTACCATCACGCGGCCTATGTAGCAGAAATTATAGACCCTTGCATACTCGGATTGGACGTTTTAAGAAAATACAATTTTTCCTTGGACTTTAAAAATAACGAACTGCATTCTGCCTCTGAGGACATGACTTTATTCGGGATTAATGATGAAGGAGTGAAATCTATCCACAAAATCATAGCTCAAGACGATATCAAAATACCGGCAAGAACAGAAATGTTACTTCCTGGATCCATAGCCGAAAATAGAAATTTCTGCTACGGCGTGATGGAATATCTCAAGAATTGTAATAGCCCTAAAGGAGTATTAATAGCCTCAGGACTCGTCGATCTATCGGGGACCGTTATCCCGGTGAGAGTTGCCAATGTAACTGATAAGGCGAGAGTTATTAAGAAAGGGGAAGTGGCTGCAGAATGTACTCCAGTAACCAGCGTTGAAAGAAAAAGTAACATTTCAGAAACCGTATCTTCAGAGAGTATTATATCGGAGTTATTGCAGAATGCGCAATTAAACGATGAGGAAAAGAATGCTGTCGAGCGTGTCATTAAAGATCTTCAAGATGTTTTCACCCGCTCGTCTTTTGACGTGGGCCGAACCAGTTTAACTCAGCATAGAATCGATACTGGTGACCATCCACCAATCAAGCAACATCCAAGACGTCTGCCGATTTCGAAACAGGAAGAGGTACGAACACTTTTAAAGGACATGCAAGAAAGCAATGTCATCGAGCCTTCAGCAGGTCCCTGGGCATCTCTCATCGTCCTGGTGAAGAAGAAAGACGGGTCAACTAGATTTTGCGTTGATTATCGCCGGTTGAATGAGGTTACGAAGAAAGACAGTTACCCTCTTCCTAGAATTGACGACATTCTGGATACTCTTTCTGGAAGCAGGTGGTTCTCGACACTTGATTTAAAATAGTTCGAAGAACATTTGGAAAATCTAAGAAAGGTGCTTCAGAAACTGAAAGAAGCCAATCTGAAGTTGAGTCCCGCTAAATGCAAATTATTCAGACAGGAAGTGACTTACCCCGGACATGTCATCTCTGCTGAAGGTGTGCGCACGGATTCTGAAAAAGTGTCAGCAGTTAAAGACTGGAGACGTCCCGAAAATGTCCACCAGGTGAGAAGCTTTATAGGACTTTGCACCTACTATAGGAGATTCGTGAAAGATTTTTCATCCATTGCCAGACCCTTTCACAAGCTGACAGAGAGCAAGCAAAAGTTCGTGTGGACAAAAGAATGTGAGGATGCATTTAAGAATCTGAAGGAAGCCTTAACATCTGCTCCAATTCTGACGTATCCTCAGCTCGACAGACCATTTATTCTCGACACGGATGCGAGTAATGAAAGTGTCGGCGCTGTTCTGTCCCAAGAAATAGAGGGCTAAGAACGTGTAGTGGCTTACTGGAGCAAGTGCCTATCTAAGCCGGAAAGGAATTACTGTGTCACCAGGAAAGGGTTGCTCGCCATAGTCAAAGCCGTAGAACATTTCCATTATTATCTATACGGCAGAAAATTCCTGCTCCGCACAGATCATGCATCATTGGCCTGGCTTTTAAATTTCAAGAATCCTGAGGGTCAGATAGCCAGGTGGATACAGAGACTCCAGGATTATGACATCACTATCCGTCATCGCAAGGGACTGTCGCACGGAAACGCTGACGCATTGTCTAGAAGACCTTGCCCAGAAAACTGCCGATATTGTTCCAGAGTCGAAGCTAAATACCAACTGGTTAATTCAGTCGCACGGCAAATTACAACATCAACATCGGCTGATCCAGAACCATGGAGTGACAAGGAAATCAGGAAAGACCAGATGGAAGACTGTGATATTAAACATTTCCATCATTATCTATACGGCAGAAAATTCCTGCTCCGCACAGATCATGCATCATTGGCCTGGCTTTTAAATTTCAAGAATCCTGAGGGTCAGATAGCCAGGTGGATACAGAGACTCCAGGAATATGACATCACTATCCGTCATCGCAAGGGACAGTCGCACGGAAACGCTGACGCATTGTCTAGAAGACCTTGCCCAGAAAACTGCCGATATTGTTCCAGAGTCGAAGCTAAATACCAACTGGTTAATTCAGTCGCACGGCAAATTACAACATCAACATCGGCTGATCCAGAACCAGGGAGTGACAAGGAAATCAGGAAAGACCAGATGGAAGACTGTGATATTAAACCCATAATTGAGTTAATGGAGACCTCAAACAGAAAACCTATCTGGCAGGACATTTCGAGCTATATTCCCACGACAAAATAATATTGGGCTCTCTGGGAGTCACTCCATATTCGAAACGTCGTCTTGTACCGAAAATTCGAATCGGATGATGGAAAGACATTCCGATGGCAGCTGGTACTCCCAAAATCCCGGATCCCTGACGTCCTTACAGAATTACATAGCAGCCCTGCAGGAGGTCACTTCGGAATAATGAAGACCTTGCAGAGAGTTCGGGAGCGTTTCTATTGGAATAATGCAAAGGATGACGTGCAAAAGTGGTGCCGATCTTGCGATGCCTGTGCAAGTCGGAAAGGACCGAAGAAACGCAGCCGGGGGAAGCTGCAACGTTACAATGTAGGAGCACCTTTTGAACGTATCGCCTTAGACATCTTAGGACCTCTGCTACGAACTGCTGATGGCAACAAATACATCCTCGTTGTCATCGATTATTTCACCAAGTGGTCTGAAGCGTATCCTATTCCTGATCAAGAGGCTGTTACAGTAGCAGAGATGATGATACAGCACTGGATTTCCAGGTTCGGAGTTCCTCTTCAGTTACATTCCGATCAGGGAAGGAATTTTACCTCGGCTGTAGTCAAGGAACTCTGCAAGCTACTCGGCATTGACAAAACCCAAACGACGCCTTTACATCCCCAGTCGGACGGTATGGTAGAGAGGTTTAATCGAACCATCCTCAATAACCTCTCATTAGTGGTTTCCAGAAACCAACAGGACTGGGACAAGAAGTTGCCACTATTTTTACTGGCTTACCGCAGTGCTGTCCACGAGACTACCGGCTATTCCCCATCTCAGATGCTCTTCGGTCGTGACCTTCGTCTGCCATGTGATCTTTTGTTTGGTCGCCCTCCGGATGCGCCTTCATCGCCTGAGGAATACATTCAAGACCTCCAGGCCCGGTTTGAAGTGATGCACAACTTTGCACGAGAGCGAGTCAACTTGGCGACGGAGAAGATGAAGACCCGCTACGACACGAGAGCTACTGGACATCGTTTCAACGAAGGAGACAAGGTGTGGTTATGGAATCCGACTCGTCGAAAAGGACTTTCTCCGAAACTACAGTCACCTTGGGATGGTCCTTACACAGTCCTAAACAGGCTGAACGACGTCGTGGTTCGGATCCGCAAGTCATCGAACTCTAAACCTAAAGTCGTTCATTATGACAGGTTAGTTCATTACTATGGCCATAGTACATAGTGTATATAGTTGTAAATAATAATGTACATAATATAAGACCATGGTCCTATTTGTATTTAGTATTTGATTTGTATTTGTTAAGTATTAGTATTTGATAAGTATTTGTATTTAATAGCATTTGTATTTGATAGTATTTGTACTTGGTATTTGATAGTGTTTGAATTGTATTTAGCGTTGGATAGAATTTAATTTGCTGAAAGTAACTTATTGGAATTATTGTTTATTTTGTTATTATAAAGTAATGTTTATTAGAACACTGAGGCCTTAGTTGTAAGTTTGGCTTCCTGTCCAAGGATTGTACTGCCCGGGACGTGCGGTCCTTAGGAGGGGGGCAATGTTACGAAATTCACATTTATTTGGCTATTTATTTAGAATTGTAATTAAAATTCCTTTTTGTTTCCCCGTTCAACGCAGACGATTTTTGAAGAGAAAACTACGTCGAAAAAATAAATAAATAGCAATAAAAATAAAAGAGCGCGTGAATTTAATGATTAATAAATAAATATCTCGTAATTACTGTTGCCATCCAGAAAAATCTAGAAAAATCGTGATTGTTCTACTGATAATTAAAAAGCTTATAAAAGCCGAGGTGAAACACCTCATCTCAGTTATGGAAAATCAAGATAAACGTTGATAAAACGGCAGCCATCCTGTTCACCAAAAAAGTGAAAACTCCTAAAAATTTAGTTATATGGAGAGACCATCCCCTGGGCCAAGCAAGTCCCTTATCTTGGGGTGATCCTCAACAAAAGGTTATCATGGAACCCACACATTACAAGTAGTCTTAAAAAGTTTCGAGTACGTCAAAAAATACTTTACCCCTTAATTTCTCGAAACTCCGTTCTATCTATAGATAATAAGTTACTTATTTATAAATCCTTGTTGCGTTCTATTATTTGTTATGCTTGCCCTGTGTGGGCGTACTCTTGTAAGTCTATTCGCAAAAAACTACAAACAGCGCAGAACAGTGTTCTACGCCAAATAGTATGTGCCCCATGGTACATTAGAAATCAGCGCTTGCATGACGAACTTAAAATTGAATATATTAAAAGTTATTGTTGCCGTCTGGCACGTAAGTTTTTTGAAGGTCTGGGGGATCTTAACAATCCCACCATGACCATTTATGACTATGATGTCAATGATATTGTCAATGTTAGACGCCCTCGGGCTATCTTAAATGTTAAACTTGACTAATGCCTATTACTTTGTTGTAATGACTTGTACGACAATTCTGTTGCATTATTGTATTTTGTATTTCTCAAGTGTTATTTGCATTGTATTCCTCTCCTGTTCTATATTTTTATACATTTAATCGGATTGCGTGCAGCTCTGTATTCGCATGTTACCTAACATCATGTTTTTTTTCTTTACGCATATAATCAGTGTGTCACCAACTCAGCGGCCTTCTCTTTCTAAACAGGCATTTTCGGTTTTTTCGTGGGATTTTGAATGGCTTTATTTACTTTTAAATTTTACTTTTCATAGGGCAAGTTATTGATAATAGCCCCGCCTTCCTTTTGTTTTTACTTACTTTAATTAGTACCTTTCATATATATAATTATATATTTTAAAAAAAATCTATTATTACTTGTTTTTAAGTTATTTTGTACTTGCCAATTTATTTATGCATTCGATGAGGGGTAGGGTCCTTTGACCCATGCACCCTGGTTTTCGAACCACTCTCCTCGCCATTCTCATCTCAGTTGTTGTTGTTGCTATTATACTTGTAGCTGTAAAAAGCGAACTGCTGTTTATTTACTTAATGCTGTATTGATTGTAGCGATTTCGCTGTGAGATAGAACTATTTCATCTGTTTTGAGCTGATGAAATAGTTCTATCTCACAGCGAAATCACAGCGAAAAAGTTCTATCTCACAGCTAAACGTTTGAGATATTGTGATATTGTGCAAAGACTTGTGAAGAAATATTTCAGCATTTTAATTTATTTCTTGTGGAAAGAATAAATTTTTGTTAACTTTTTACGACTTGTGCATTCAATATATAACGAACCCGTACGCACGTAACAATAGGTATTTTGACACAAAAGCAAACGTTTTCTAAAATGACATGCCATTGTTTTCCCTATTTCGATTCGACGACTCAAATTATTTTTAAATATTGAATTCTGTAAAATTTGGTGCGAAATTTTAGGAGAAATTCAAAAATTTATCTTGAGGTGTTGTTTTCAGTTTTCGCCAAGAATAATTTAATCGCCAAGAATAATTCTTATCGAATGCTTTAGGTATTGAAGTAAATCCATTCTAGTGCGTATCTTATGCATCTTCAGCAAAATTATTGCAGCTCATAGGATAGATCAGAAAATGTACAGGTAGGATTCTTCAGCTTATTTAAATACACTAATTTTGTAATTGCATACGGTATGTTTTATGTTTGATTTAGCTTTCATAACTTGGGTGTTCTGCTTTATTGACACATAGTGCTCTTATGTTCCAAAATTTCAGAGTGTGAATTATGATTCCCAATATTATTTGAGTGAATGTGATCTTCATAACTTAGCTTTCTTCTTTTTTTCCTTGCAGATTATGCAAGGCCACACTACTTTCATGCGAATTAAACTGTAGTAGCTTGAAGTCAAGGCCTTGAATCTAGGCTTCAATAGAATTTTACTATACCAGGACACGTGACTCGGATTAAGGATTTCATAAAGGCTGGACTAGTGCTAATCACAAAGAAGGAAGAGGTTGACGATTTACAACTTTTACTTACAAAAGAACGTGCTGAACTCATCACTGACAGTAAACCTTTCAGGTGAATCTATGACGTATCTGTAGATGAAATGGCATGATCTGAACATTATTTGAAGATGAACATTATTTGGAATATTTTGTGTTTCGTAACAGGTTATTCTGTGACAAGTTACACTTCACCGTTGCCACTATAATAAATACATTTTAAATATGTTTAAATTCAACAGAAAATGTGTGTGACGCACTAGCATTTGGTTTTATTTGGTTTGGTTTATTTTAATTATGGCAAAGCACTTCAAGGCTATCTACCTAAGAGAAAAGTTGCCTTTGTGGGGGAATTTCCATGAGAAACTGGCTCGTTAGACGTATTAGCACGTCATCTTGTATTTCTGCTTTTCAGACAGATAACTCTTCAGAAGCTTCAGCGCTCTTATTCACCATTGTTACGCTTTATTACAGCATATTTTGAGCATCCTTTATTATTGCAAAAACTCCTGGACAACCTAATTCCCAGCATGGAAGAAAGGTAGTTGTAAAGCTTGAATTTTTACGTCAGGAGTGACAACACACCACATTTTTTATCTGCATATTTCTGAAAAGCTGTATCATTAGCGTTTTCCTACTTTGATTTTACATCACATTCTCTGTATGTTTATTTAAATTTAATTTTGTAGAAATAGAAGATTCTGACTTTTAAAGATGCGTCAAGCATTTACAAAATAAAGTTTTTTTCTATGCTCTTCCTTAAAAAATCATTCAAGTTACATAATTTTGTATAACTCTTTCTTTAATTCCCCCCTCGCCAATGTAACAATCAAAATGCATTGCTTTTGATAATAAACGACATTTATATCATTAAATACTTAATAAAAAGAATGAAGTTTTAATTAAATTTATTTTGTATTTTTCTGGAAATCTTGCTGCTGTTGTTGTGACTAATCTCATTTGTCTGACAGTAACATCAGAACAAACCCATGGAATTCATCGTGGCAAGGAGTGCAAGATTACATTTGCCGTTGGCAAGAGCCTTGAGCTCTATACAGGTGAGAGTAAGACTGCCCCTAATTTTTTCCTAATCGTTTCTGCCCCTAATTTTGATGGAGAACACCCCGGGAGGACGGGTCCGAGAGCCTCTCAGGTGTCTTCCTTTACCACCAACCTCTCGAAAGGACTTTTGGCTCGTCACAAATTAAGAGTGCCCCCATGTCGCACAAACACTATACATTTTTACAAGCATTCACTCCATCTTCGGGATTCGAACCCGGTCTCTTCGGTATAATAATCTGGGTCGCTAATCACTATCCTCATGGGCGGCTCTGAAATTCTTACAAAGTACAATAAAATAAGAAGAACTAACAAATGCTGTTAATTGTAAAAACGTTTAAAGATTTGCTAATCCAGAAAGATAACCAAGAAAAAATAACGTACATCAAGTTTTTAGAAGATACATTAAAAATTTTATATATTTAGTTTATTACAAGAAGACATTTTCACTCAATTCCTTACACTTTTTTTATTTCGTTCATCGTTGAAAAAACCAATGGCAGAATACTGGCAATTCGATTCCCGGTGAACGGGCCCTGTGTTTCTTGGTTTTAACTTGGATAAAATGATGCTTTATTATTATTTCATTTATTATATTTTTATTTTATTTTATTTCTCATTATATCCTTTTTTATTTGTCACTTTACTTTATTATTTATTTAATTTCATTTCTATTTGTTGCTGGTGTACAGAAGAGCTCTGGCACATTTATTTTAGTATTAATCTATAACTACTATATTTTACCACATTATTATTTTTTAGTTTTAAATTCCATTTTACGTGTAGAATGCTTTTACTGTTATGTTCATATCTGAACGTATGTTTCAAAATTTATTCTTCGGTAGAATATTTTTAGCTATTTTTCAACAACAAAAATTAATTACGGTAATTTACTTAAGTTTGTTTATCGTGGAATGTGGGCAGAAATCTGTGTTCTTTTCGTTTTGAATACTTATTTAATTTACATAACCAATGAATTAATAAACAAATTTAATTGCTTGAAAATGCAGTAAATCATTAATAATATTGCTACGAATTTCCCGCAAAACGGGTTTAGGGTAGAAAATGACAGGGAAAGGCAGGAAATTACTCATTTGGCGACAAAACTGGTGATATGCCATACACGAATGGAGATATTCTAGATAGATTTCTTACCGGTTTGACCCAGAAAGTTCTCGAAGACTGGCCCAAAAATATGTAAAACCCTGCCTGTACGGGGAGTAGCAGTGTATCGTCAGTGCATCGTCGAGTGTGTCGTTAGTTTTATCGTGAAGAGTATCTTGAGCGTGCTGAGCTCCGAGAGCGATCGACCGAAAGTCGGGATGTGTATCTGGTGTTTTGCCGTGAAGCTGTCTTCATCGTTATAGCCTGATAGTCTGAAGACTGTGTTGCTGATTGTTTCAGCATGTTTGTCGTAGTTTTTCGACGACTGTAACGCGTGTTTGGAACTGTCTTCTACAATACTGACAAATAAATTGTGTTTTGATTCTTTATTAAATGTTGTCATCAATCCCTTCAAGTCCACGAACCCGTAGAACGCAACAATATTTTTCTGTTTATTACAATGTAGGTTGTTCTTATTACCCCTGCTTTTGTAACTGCATTTGGATTAACCATAATCAAGGGAAAAAAGTTTCTAGACCACATCTCAAAAACCTGTCTATTGAAACAAAAGAATTTCAATAAAATTTTAAGATTATTCCTGTACACATATTCAGACTTTATCATAAACGTATTTAATTGAATCATGCCTATAGCTGTAATTTAATTGCATGAAAAGATTAATATTTGGGAGAATTAGTAGATATTAGGCTTATCTCAAGCACAGTCGAAAAGGAATTTATGTGCATTACGTGGTATTGTTGAATCATTGCGATTAGATCAAGTATTTTAGGAGAAATTGTATTATGCAACTAGAAGTGATTTCGCTTTACTCAGGAGTATGAGTTATCTGTGTTTTTTAAGATTGTATTTAAATATTACGTCAACCGATATTCAGAAAAGTATTAGCTAACATAATGTGCTTAAATTATATATAAGAAAATTGCCTAAGATTGCTATATAGTCACTTACGTTTTTTACCATGTTAATGACTTAAAAAGTGTTCTTGAAGGTCACTTTTAAATGAAAAAGCAACAGATGTTATTTTTATATTAATAACTATTTGTTATATCTGCAAGAATTTTACGCAAAATATTCTTTAATCTATGATTTTCTATTAGCTGATATTAGCAGGAAACGCACCTGAAAAAAGGAAATGAAATCACTTAAATGAAGGATCTGAAAACACAGTTCGTTCTCATGCTTTGTAGAACATTTTATAAAAATTAAGATACTTTTAACGTTATAAAGCTCGAACTGAATTACATGCTTACGAAAAGTATTTTTAAAATGAAGGGGTCGTGATAAAGTAATTTTTAAATTTTAAGTAACATTTTTACTTTTTATTTATTTAATATTGGATTATTTTCATTATAAAAAGTATGGGAAATAGCTGAAAGTTAAAAGAAAGCATAAAAGTGTTCACATACACTCACGTTTGTGAAAATTGCAACACCAAGAAGGAATCGTCATAATTGAATGCAATTTAATACACAGTTGAGTGGTAGTGGTACAAATAAATGATTAAATGTTGAAAGCAAACAAACAAGAACAAGAGATCAGAATCAGTATTTTGTGTGGCCACCACGCGCCGCAATAAGTGCTGCTACACGACGTGGCATGGAGTCAAACAAAGTTTGAATGTCTGACTGAGGAAGAGCATTCCATATCGTTTGTACGCGTACCCAAAGTTCGTCTGCAGACGCAACAGGACGAGGATCACGAGCAAGACGCCGACCAATGACATCCCACACATGTTCAATTGGCGACATATCCGGGGAACACGCAGGCCAAGGAAGAAGCTGTACCTGCTGCGCTGCAAAGAAGGATTTAACAATCCGAGCAGTATGAGGGCGGGCATTGTCCTGTTGAAATACAGCGCCTGGCAAGCTTTGAAGGAAGGGAACAGCTTCGGGCTGTAGAACTTCACGGATATACCGGTTGCTGTTCAGATTGCCCACAATTCGTAGCAATTGAGATCGTCTATGATATGCTATGGCGCCCCAGACCATAACTCCGGGTGTTCGTCCACTGTGGCGTTCGATAATGCACTCCGGAAGGTGGCGTTCACCGGCATAGCGTCTGACACGAATGCGGCCATCATGGTACCACAAATTAAAGCGGGATTCGTCAGAAAACACGACATGCTGCCAATCAGCACGCCAGTCTCTATGCTGATTGGCCCATTGTAGCCGCAGGCGGCGATGGTCGTGCGTTAGGGGGATCCTGTATAAAGGAGTCCGTGCGCGCAGTCCACACTGCAGCAGACGTCTACGAATTGATGAAGCACACAATGAAACACCTGTAGCTATTGACCACAGTGCTGCCAATTGTCTAGAGGAAGCTGTACGGTCCGTCCGCGCCATGCGGACCAGGTGTCTATCATCGCGAGCTGACGTCACATTTCGGGGTCCACTCCCGGATTTCCGAGTTGTCCGACACTCGTCCGTCCACTGCTTCCAAACGCGCATCACTGTGCTGCTGTTACGCTGCACACGAGAGGCTACTGCACGATACGACAATCCAGCTTCACGAAGGCCGATGATTCTCCCTCGTTCAAACTCTGTAAGTTGTTCAAATCTCGCTCTCTTTCGTCGACGAGGCATAAGTACAGATTGAGTTAACGTTTACCACTAGCAGATAACCACCGATAACCATACACGCCTCGCTACAGCCGTCCATTTATTCGGATCCAGCAGCCGTTCAGAGGGCGCTGCTCAGCATACGCATGCGCTACGGATTTGCAATTCTAATCATTTGCATATCATGCGCTACTTTGCATTTCCTGAAAATTCCAGCTCACTCGCGTAAGTCCTTCATGGTGTTGCAATTTTCACAAACGTGAGTGTAGAAGAAGAAACGAAACACATAAAGTTAACCAACACTAACAGACATAGAAAGACCTAGTGAGTTCTAACAGCATCTTCCTAAATTATGTTAATTTAGAATAGACAATTCCGGGTTTTTTTCCCCACATGTCTCGTAATTTAACGACAACTGCGGCGGATAGTCGAGTACCTCGAGTTCTTCCGAGTTCATTTCCGATCACATTTCACTTGGCGAAAAGTGCACGAAGGAAGATTGGACTTCAACTAGAGTTTGGAATGAAGTGCGGAAAATAAGGGCTGTACGGTGACAAACGCAAACGAAGAGGATGGCAAAGACCTTGAGATGCCTAAGGTAGACTATAGTAACAAAAATTGAAAATTATGTATTTGAAACTTTCAAATGCAATTTTTTAAAAACGTGATTTTTACAAGTACTAGTTTATGGAAACATTTATACCTAATCGTTTTCTCAATAAAATCAAATAGACGTTTCAGCTCTCGTTTCTTACGATTTTGAAAATGCAGCGAACATTGCAAATGAGCAAAACATAATGAAATATCAATTCTAAATCTTAGTTATCTGTTTTATATTTGAATCCTTTATTTGATGATTTTAAAACAGTCATCTGATTGTACTCATATATTTTCAAAAGTAAATTTTAATTGATTTTTTGATTAAAAACGCAAAAAGAACTGTACAAATTTAAAACTTAGCAAAGCGCTGCATCTGTTAAGTTAGTCATCTTAGTGTAAATGAAAAAAAAAATTAAATAGTTTCGTAAAAACACTTTTTTAATATATTTGTGACACCTTTCTGTTTTAACCTGAATATCTGGCGTGTGTGATCATATGCATGAAGCACGTAATTGAAGAGATTCACGTCAAGTGAGAGATTCACGTCGACAGAGAGAAGTGAAAGGCTACGAAAAGACATGGAATGAAAAGAAGATAATTGACTTCTTCTCTCACTGGATTCGGTACTAGTATATGAATGCAAGAAGCGATACTTTGCCATATCCATTTGTTATTCCTTAACGATGTTCATATTTCATTTATTATTCCTTAACTGTGTTCATATCTCATTTATTCTTCCTCATCGTGCTCATAAATTCTTAATTAACCGTGCTCATGTGTTATATACTTATGTACCTATTTCATATGTATACTGTGTTCTTACTGTGTTCATAGGTAATTTATTATTCCTAAAGTGTTCATAAATAGTTAATTCTTATGAAATCTTTCCAAAATTTATTATTCATGACTGTATTCATATAACATTTATAATTCTTTACAGTGTTCACAAAATATTAATTTCCCATTTTCTTATGTCACTTATTATATACAATGTTCTTATCGTGTTCATATGCCATTTACTATTCCTTACTGCGTTCATATGCCATTTATTATTCGATACCGTGTCCATGAACTGTTAATATACCGTGTTCATATGCCATTTATTATTTGCCGTATTCATATATGTACCGTGTTTATGTGTCATTTATTATTCCTCAATATGCTATAACATCTCGTATTCTTAGGTAGAACAACCTAAGTGTATGTTAAAAGACTTTGTACAGAATGATACCTAAGTACGACAAAGTCCAGAGAAGGGTGTAAAGAACCTTTTATTAACTCAAATTAAAATTCACAAATGAGACCGCCTCGTATTTACAAAAGCCAACACGTTTGACATGATTCAAAAGAGTAGCTTGAAATTAAATGGAATTAAATTTAGCCTAACGATTTCACGGGTTACTTAACACGCAGGCTTCGACTCGTAAACGTCCGCGTAAACAAGCCTAATGGCAAGAAACGATCATAGCCACAGAGATCTAATCGCTAGTAAATCAAACATAGCAGTTTCGACATCAGGTAGGCAGAAAACTCTCTAAATTTAACTTCCCAAACCTTACCTTAAATATTAAATTTATTCTGCCTCATATGAATACACGAGCAATAACCCATTTACATTCTAGCAAGACAGTGTGAATTGGAAGCAG
>KK122319.1:1035682-1162572 GCA_000611955.2 Stegodyphus mimosarum
ATTGATAATCAGCATCCAAACCATCAATGATGGTTGTTAGTCCAGTATAAATCTCTAAAATGCGTCTCAGACCTATAGAACAGAAAAAAAATAGAAATGCATTATACATTAGAAAAAGCATAGTAAATAAATTAATTACACTAAATCAGCAATTGTTATGAAAAAAAGCAAAAGATACCTTACCAGTTCTTATTATACACTGTCCTCCAAATGGTAAGGAACAGCATGTTTTTTGAGTCTAATTTGAGAATGAAGTAACATAGGAACAAGAAAATTAAGGGGCATGCTCTCTAAGCAGTTCTTTAGTGAATGCGACATAGAATGTTTCTAAAGTTCAACACAAATATTAATTACAACAAAAAACAGACAAATCCAGTTTTGGAGAAACAGTATATCACAGCTTTTTGAGGAAACATTTTGGAAAAATGTGGTGGCAACATTATAAAAGTGGGTTCTAATAACGAAAGTGTCCATCCATAGCTATGATGCATTGGCGGCAGCGATGTTCCATGCTGTCAATTAAGTTGTATGTTAGTGAAATGGGAAGCAACGGCTAGACACGGAATAATCCTCATTCAAGCTCATCCATCGATCTTGGAGGAGGACCTAAAGCAGCAACCTGTCTCCCAAGGTAGTCCCAAAGATGCTCTATCGGATTCAGGTCTGTGGATTGAGCTGGCCATTCCATCCGCTCCACATTATGATCCTCAAGATATTCTTCAGCAGCTCTAGCTCGATATCGTTGCGCATTGTCCTCCATAACAAGAAATCCAGGCCCAATAGCATCGGCATATGGGTGGACACATTGATCAAGACTTTCATCACCATATTTTACGCCGCTTTCATCACCATATTTCACACCGCTCAATGTTCCTCCATGGATGCTCCAAGATCAAAGTTCCTCCTCCCATAGTCTGTAGGATTTGTAAAACATATGCTTAACGTTCTTCCTTCCATAGACTATAGGATTTGTAAAATATTACATAATATTTTAAAACTGCTTATATTGAGATATGTTTAGATTGTTTGATTATATTTTGTATAATTTACAAAGGTGGCATATTAAAGACCTCAACTTTAATTGGATTTCGTTGAAAAGAAATTATCTTCAGTTTAAACACGCCAGTAACTAAAAGAATAAAATTTATCATCTTCCATGATTAAAATTTCTTATTTCCTGTAAGATTTTAATGATGTTAGATTACTCGTAATATAACCGAATGACAGCTTTGAAGTTGTAGAGTCATTAGGTATTTATGAAGCAAGAGAGATTGAAAAATGAACAATGCTTTCGCCGGGACTCGAACCACGGACCTCTCGAATACGCGCCGAATGTGCTGGACCATTACACCACGAAGGCATGCTAAGAAGGCGGAGAAATACCTTATAATGTTACTAGATCTTCGTAAAGTATTTTTTCTGAAACTCTGCCAGAATTTGAAAGAGATCTTGATTATCAAGCTGACTGATATGATTTTGATATAATTTTCTCATATCGTTATTAAGAATTCTGAGAAAAAGACACCTGGTGCACGTTATCATTTTATTTTTTTGCTGTACGCATTTCAACGGTTTCTGTATCTTTCAGTTAAAAACACGCTTTCGATAAAAAAGGAAATAGTTTTCGTATAAATAGTAAACTGTTTTATTATCTTAACATCTTTTTCCTTAATCGATTACTATACATCTATAAATAGGTAAATATCTACTTAAAATATAAACAAGATTTTCAGAATATTTTCCAGCTTCTTAAATGTAGCTAGTTCTTCTGTTTCTAAGAATCAAAAATACAGCAAATATCAAGAGTTACAGAGAACGTTAACGCGTTTTTAGAATTAAACAATGTTTATAACATATTCACCAATGTTTGCAACATAATACTTATTATTTAACCGTTTGATACGTTGGCTAATTTTAAATGGACTTTCTAAGGGAAACTGGCTGGCAACCGAAAGTTTTTTTAATCCTGACTTTAACGTAAAGTTACCAAATATTAACTATATTAAACTGCGTAAGATTATGAAGTAACTCTTCTACTCCGAGAACTTACTTAATGTAAAGGAAGATTGTAAAAAATTTTTTCTCGAATAAATATTAAATTTAAAATGGATTTGCTGATTTCTAGAATTCCGATATTAAAAGTTATCGCAAGACATTCGCTGTTTCTCATATAGGCAGTATTAGAGACATAATTATTAATCCCATCATCATGTGCATTTGTAAAATGATGAGAATGACGAATCTTGATAGGAAAGTTAATAACTAAAAGCTTAATTGATAGTAAAAAATTAGTAAAAGTTGGTTCAGATGATGTCATCAAGGTTATTAATTTAGAAGTCAAACAACAAAAATCATCGTTATATTTGCAAATTTTCACATGAATAGTTTCGATGGTTTTACCGAACCCTCAACCTCAGCTGCCAAAGTGCAAATAATCAAGATAAGATAAGATAAAATAAGAATGGCTGGACAGGAGTTCAGTTACTGGCCATTTGTTATTTGACTTCTAAATTGATATTTATTTTACTGTTACGAAATGTCCACGTGCGGTAAGATAGCTTCCCCGCAAAGCAGGTTTAGGGTTGCCAAAAATGGCAAAGGACGGCAGGGTTGCCACATTTGGCGGGAAATCGCCCATCTGGTGACAAAATTGGCGATATGACGCATGGAGATAGACGCATGGAGGAGAGAATGAATTCGTCCTGGTTTAGCCCAGAACGTTCTCGAACACAAGCCAAAAGCTATATAAACCCTGCTGGTACGCGGAGAGAGAGTCAGTTATGAAGAGTCAGTTTCGAGACATTGCGGTGTCAGTGCATAGTCTAGTGCCGAGTTCGTCGTCGAGTACATGGAGCGGAGTCTCTTAGTGTATCGTGAGGCAGTGCATCGTCGAGTTTTATCTTAAAGTCTGTTGGGCTCCGGGAACGACTGAACCGAGTCGGGAGCTGTACTCTAGCGTATCGTCGAGTGCATCGCGAGTTGTTGCGTGAAGAGTCTCGAGAGTACGTAAAGTTCCGAGAACGACTGAGCAGAGTCGGGAGCTGTTCTCTGTGCTTTGCCGTTAAGCTGTCTCTACCGTTATAGCCTGGTAGTCTGAAGGCTGTGTCGCTGATTGACTGAGAGTGTTTAAAGTAGTTCTTCGACGACGGTAAGCGTGATTTTGGAGTTGTCTTGTAAAATACTGGCCAATAAAGTGTGTTTCGATACTTCATCAAATGTCGCCGTCGTTATTCACTCCAAATCCATGAACCCTTGAAGAGGAAAACGTAACATTACCTTAATCGCTAAGGCTATTTTCAAAACTTTTTAATATGTTTACATTTTATTCTTTTTAGATCATCCATATTAATGCCTAACTCTAATACAAACTTAAAATTCTTTAAGCTTTTATACTAAAACGTTTAAGGCATGTTTTCTTTACTTTAGCTGCTCTGTTGGACCTTTAATGATTTGGCTAGTGTACCAGGGAGTCTAGGCAAAATTTACTAGAAGTTTTATCAGCACAAGTGACCCTTTTCACAATGCTATCTAATTGTTAACGGTAGAATGATTAAATACGAAAGCAGTTATTTATATATTCTTACGGATTTCGTATTTATTTAGCTTTTTATTTAGAATTGCAATTAAAATTGCTTTATTCTCCCGTGCAACGCAGACGATTTTGAAGAGAAAGCTACGTCCGAAAAGTAAAAATAAAAGAGCGCATGCATTTAATATTTAATAAACAAATATCTCATAATTGCTATTGCAATCCATAAAAATCGAGAAAATAGGTTTTACCAGAATATTCTAGTGAATAATTAAAAAGCTTATAAAAGCCGCATTAAAACCCCTTAGGTCAGTTGTAGCTGTTTTAAGCCAACCTTTTGTTTACTTAATGCTGTTATTGATTATAGCGAATTCGCTGTGAGATCGCTGTGAGTTTCTCTGTTTTGAATTGAGTTCTATTTAAAGTTTGAGATATTATGATATTGTACGAATATCTCTGAGGAAATATTTCAGCATTCTGTTTTATTTATTGTGAAAAGAATAAATTTCATTAACTCATTAACGACTTGTGCATTGAATCCATTACGAATCCGTGCGCAGGCAACACTATAAATTAAATTATTATACAATTTAACTTTATCCAGGCGTTATTTGCAGCCCAGACGGAAAAGTGGATAGTGACTCTGAAGAGCCCAAGTTCGAATCCCGGAGAAGATATGGATACTTTGATACTTTGATACAGAAGTATTTATACAGGGGTTCTACTGCATTCGCAGTACTTCCCTGTAAACCTGATGTAATTCCACAATGGGCATGGTGATGAAGAATGCCTGAATAAATACAATGGAGGGAGCAGGAGGAAAAAGAAATAAACAGCAGTCAGGTGTGTCGCCCTCTGGTGGCGGTGATGGGGGCTAAAAGAAATACCAAGTCCGGAGGTGGAAAGCCGGGATCAGGGGCTGGCGAATCAGGAGGCAGCGCTGGTGGATAGAAGCAAAGCACTTGGAGATGTTCAGGCAGGTCACGTGGGTGGTCACCCTCTAAGATATGGATGTAAATTGTCTTTTCCTTTTATAGGAGGCCCACCAGCTAGGTGCCTCCATAATAAAGTGGTCACAGCTTATGGCCAACTCCTATAACGGCTAGTGAAAGCTACAGAATATGAATAATTATGAAAACTTTATTCGATTACCATACGGCCTAGTTTGGGTTCTAATAAACGAAATTAGTTTATTTCAAGAAACATTCAAATAAAAAGCACATACGTCAAAATGTCAATAAAAGGCGTACATAGGAAAACAAAACTTTTTCCTCTGTATAAGTAAAACGAAATTTGTAGTACTTCCAAATAGTAGCGATATTTATTGCCAGTTACTCAATCAAACTAAATAAAAAATTAATTGCACGAAAGAATGCTTTAGAACAAAACCATAGCTTTTTTAATCTAGAAATTCCGTACACTTAAAAAAAAAGCGGAAAAGAATGAAAAAAAAAGAAATTTTACGCAAAATTTCTCGTTTTCATTCGTCATAGATACTATGAGTAAAAACAGATGTTCTTGAATTTTAGAAAGCTTATGAGATAAAAATTAAAGGCTACTGATAAATACGAGTTTGTAAATATTTGTTCGACAGATAAATATGCTTATTTCAAACTGCGAGTGTTGAAGTTAACTTCTACATTAAAACAACCAGGTGAGTTTTTAAGCTGTATTTGTGATCATTAGATTTCAGCGAAATTTATTAAATAATGTATAATTGAAATTGGATTCTGAATTCTAATATGATGTAATATGTTGTTTTAATACTGAAAGTCAAAACTACAAATTTTAGACCAATGTATGAAAAGATATCAACTTCATCATTTAGTCAAGAATTATGAAATAATTAAAGAATATTATTACGATTAACTTGTAAGGCTTTAGTTAAACTAACAGTTTTATTTTAATTTAACTTTTTCTATCTCTTCTCATTTCAACTTCTCTTTAGAATAAGCGCGCGTTTCAGCTTTATGCTAATTTGAAGTGGAGCCAAGTTATATTTAATCGAAGATAGAAACCTTTTAGTGTGAGAGTGCTTTTAGTCTCAGACCACTGTTACTCTATTCGACGTTCGTCTGACTAGCTAGTATTTAAATTCTAAGCCGTAGCGCTGTTATGTGATTACTTATTGCAGTAACTCTAAGTGCGTCAGTATTAGTTAAATCTTGCTACGCACCATTTAGTTTAGAGGCCAACCTCGCGTTATAGCTTTGTGAGCAACGACTACTTAATTTCTATTTAGCCTTAGTTTCAATTAATTTGATTGTTCATTTTAGACCCAAGTGCGGTCTTTATTTTCTGTATCCCTCCCGAGTTGGGAAGTGGCTGTAAATAATTGTGGTTTAATAAAAGAGGATTTTAAATCCCTTTAAAGTGTGCAGCTCTTCTACCACTTAATCACAATATTCTACCACAGAACATAGCTTCATTCAGCTCCCTGTTCAAAATCAGGACTCAGTTACTTTCACGAAGATGTTTGCCACGAATATGCACCGAACACTCAGGCCTGACAAACTTACGTCATTCACGCTTTGATGTACATTTGTGCTAATACATTTAATTTAGCAACTGTTATGATAATTGTTGGAAAGGAAACATTTTTGTTAGCTGCTGACTAAAAGATATGAAATATGCTGTTATGTTTATTCCCAATTAAATTCAATTCATTTTCAAATTTTCAATCTTTTAAATAAAACTGTAGTCCCTCTTCTGATCACAATAATAAACATGTACAGTTTTGCAAGGCTACAAAATGCAGCAAACAATTGCACAGAGATACATTAAGTCTCCTGTAATAATTACCTCTGACGGAGAATTGATATCAACTGTAATTGAAGTTAGTGTGGATAGTGACATTAAAATCAATTTGAAGTTTTTTTTATCAAGAACATATTTTTGAGAAACTTGATTTTTAATCACGTACGAGGTATGTTAATATTTACTCATTGTAATTAAAACATGCAATTTAATTAATTATAAAATATTTCAATAAACAAATAGGGGTGTTTGTATAGTTCTGTAAGAATTTATTCTTAATTCAACGGTATAATGCGCAATAGCATGATCCGTCGAGAAAATTCATTGGTAAAACATAATCCAGATATGTTTATAATAAACAAACCAACAATATTTAAAAATCCCTAATTGTTTTACAAATTATGCGAACCAAACCGTTTCTCCAGATAGCATAAGAGCACGTGATTTTTGTATGGGTTTGAAGATAGTAAAATCTTTCACGTGATTTTTAGTTTTTTTCTTCTCTTTTTCTAAACTTTTTCAACAGGCAAACGTCATGGTCGTCTCATTGCAAACTGAGAGATTTTAAACGCATTTAATTTTACTAATTCTTGTAAAAATAACTTATAGCAGTTCTCTTGCATAACGGGAATGCCATTGTACGTTCTGATCATTCTGCCCATTTTCATGAAAATTGCAAACTACAGATTCTGGCCACACAGTCATTTATTACCTCCAATTAATATGAAACTGGATCTCACAAAACAGTTTGTGAAGATGGTATAAAATGTGGCAACTGCTCCAAATATCTCTAGAAATTTTCCTTTTCCTACTATAAACTCAACTGAAAAAAATAGATATTGGAGAATTAACTTTATGGGAAAATATGTTTAGAATAAAGCTAACAAGAGGATATGGGATTGACTTAAACCGTGCTATTAGTAAGTGTTTGATTATTAAAAAGCACACTGGCTGTGTGTTTATAATTATGCTTCAGTAGTTAAAATTTTCAGACTTCTTAAGGATTATAATAGTTCACACTACTGATCTGGAAATAGAGAGGAGTAAGTAAAGCGTTTTAATCAGAATATCAAGATTTTAAATAAAAATGGGAAAAAAGTGTCATCTTAAGTATAATGCTGAAGTATTTATGTATTACTGTTGGATGTTTCACCTCCTAATTCCAAAGGCAGCAATACTTGTGGGGAAAAACTCTGATGTAGATACCACATGACTACTTTCTACGACCCATTAAATTATGCACATATTTTGCTGCACTTCATTTAAACTTATTTCATCGACTTACTCTAACTTAATTAACCGATCCCTTATGACAAATTGAAAATGACATAAAAAATTGCAAATTTTGAAATTAAATATCCCGGTCAGTTTCAGGGAAGTCAAATTTGTTACAGGATGACCGGGGAGAAAATGGATATAGTTATCTCAATTATCTCAAAATATAACAAAATAAAAAAACACCAGTTAGTATATTTAAACGATAGTATGTACCTTTATTTCGAATAGTATACAACGAACTGAACGTATGTATCAAACAAACAGAAATTTAAAAATGCTTGTGAAGGTCTGCAAGGTACTCAGCTTACCCATAGTATGGTAAAGTTGGGCATGTTGGGAGGTAAAGACGGGCATCAACAATAATTACTCACATTAATCACAAGCACCTGTAACCTTGGGCCCAAGCAGACGATTCATAGAACTAAGTTCCACGTGTTTGGCATTCGATTCACCTGTTCTTTCTACTATCATCGGAATAGAAGTAGAAGCTGCAGATTCCACAGTAATTGGTGAGACTGTGTTCACAAACACCGAAGGTCTTGCATCAGGATCGCAGGATAGATTTGCGTCATGTGAGGTTTGTAAAAGAAGTATATTCTTTTTGATATTTTTCCTAGTCTTAGAGCGTTCCGATCTCTCTACAGCAGACTTGGACTGTTCTTGTGAAATCACAGTCGTAGTCAACTGACGTTTCGAACCTCTAGTCTGGATTGCCTGCAGCTCTAAAGTAGGGATAGGAGAAAGTGTCTTGAATGTCATCTGCTGAGTGGGGTAGACGAACTGTGAGGTATATTAGCTCTACCTTTCTGCTGGTGAGAGCTATGGGACTAGGCTACTGCAAGATTTGGCGTCGATCTAGCAGTCCCCTGGGGAACAGAGTTAGAATTAATTCTAGTAAAGGCTTCTGCAGTGCGGAATGCTTCTTTTGATACAGCTGTACGATCAACGGGAAACACATCACATGGCTGGAAATCATTGCATGGATTGGTGACTGTAAAGCTTTATCCCAGCACGTCCAAAAATCTCTAGAACAATCTCTAGAATTTTGCAATCCATTTCTGAAAAGAAAGTTCTTTATTAGGTCCTTACGTACAGACGTCATGCAATAAAATCGTTCAAATGGATTCGGATATCCGTTGATATATGATACTCAAAAATTTGTTTTAATCACAATACTTATTTTTATCGTACAAGGAAATAGAAAGCAGTAAATCGTGAAGCACTGAATGAATGAATTTATGTTTGGACATGTTACATTTTGACATTTTAAAGCGGCTAAACATGGTGCATTTTATGATGATATGTTTTATGAGAATGATATATTTTACGACTGGTAAGTTTCTTCTATGAGGATATTTTCACTTAACATTTACTGTTTCTTTGATGGTACGATCTCCTCTACTTTATGCACCATGTAAAAAATATAAAATTCACCAGAAATCTTTGAAAATACCATTGTTTTAAGTGCCACTTACAAGAGGATGCTGATCGTTCTTTGGCAGATCCAGTAGGTGAATTCAGAAAAATATTGTTTTAGACTTATCGACAGTTGAGCCTATTGAAGGCGGTATGTCATATGTCATATGTTGGAACATTTTCGTCATAACGATATGCAAATAATATTAAAAAACAAGAAGCACAGTTTTACTAAAATATGGATAATAATCTTAGAAATAAAACTAAAGACATCGAAGTTAGACAATATTTAGTGTGTTCTCGTCGAATTAAATTTTCCGAATGTGGGTTGAGAGAAGGAAATGTTAACGTGAATGATTGCATGCACCAAATATGTAGTATAAATAGGACGTTTATGTAGATATATGCAACCCTTCGAATCACATTAGAAATGCTCATAAGAATTTTATTAATCTTTACTCATTTCAGAAGACAGTTCCAGGTTCAATTAAAGTTTTAAAATATAAATAAAAGGAAACATAAAAGGCAGTAAGGTTTAATATAAATTTCATTCAAATATGCAAATGAACAAATTACTTATATTTCCTTCTCAGTTCAAGACAGTTGTGTAATATTATTATGTGTTTTAGTTTGTATATCAAGATGACGTGATAGATTTTATGATAATGCAGGTCTGATTTCATAAATTCAAAGATGAATAAAGCAAAGTGTAATTTTTTTATTTTTTAAATGAAAACACAGACGATTTCCCATTTACCACACAGCATCGCATGAGGCTTACAGAAATAAATATAAAACACAATTAAAAAAGCAAAAAACAGTAAAGGATAAATTTTTACAAAGTTATGAAGAATTATAATATTTTATAATGAATTTACAAAAATAGTCAAAGGCACTTCTCTCTTAAATATACCGATGAAAATCTGGAGGCCAGTTAGTATTAATATTTTTAAGTGCCACTTTAAAGATCTTTATTTCACTGTCAAATCTGGAACACAGAAGAAACACATGTTCACCATTTAACTCGCTACCAACGCTGCAATCGCAAAAAATGTTCTGCATCCAACTTAAAAATGCACATAAAACTTTTAAAGTATCCATGGCCAGTAACGAATTGGGTCATTTTATAATTCGCAAAAGAAATGATGAGATGATAATCTCATATTGATGGAAGGGAAAAATGTATTAGATCGGGTCCCTTTATTTGAATTAATATAATTTGAATTTATTTGAATTAATATGAAATTCCACTGTAGAAAAATTAGGTTATTATTTCGCAGAAAGAGACATGAAAAATGTGCAATGCCCTCACGGGGATTTGAACTTCGGACCTCTTCATACGCGCTGAGTGTGTTGGCCATTACGCCATGTAGGCATGCTAAGAAGGCGGAAAATATACCTTATATACTTCCCATTTTAAAGGACGATTAGGATTAGGGGACCCAATCGCCAAATCCTGATGATAGAGAATCATCATCCACCCCCTGTTTTAGTTCGGACACCATTGTAGAGACATTGGGTTATTTTGATGCTGAGAAACGGGGAAAATGAGCAATGCCCTTGACGGGACTCAAAAAACCTCGGACCTCGCGATAGTCACCGATTGTGCTGACCACGAAGGCAAGCTAAGTAGGGGGGAGAAATACCACTACTTCAGAATAATTTCATTCATAAACGGATTTAGAGATATTGGTAAAAATAGCATTTTCGCACTTGGTGGCAATATTTGTAAGAAAATAGGCGCGTTCATTTGGAACAACACCAGTATGTCAACGGACAAATGTCGAAATGTTTATATCTTTTAGCTTTTTAAGTTGTTTTTGAAGCTTGAGAATTATGATATTAGAAGAAGAAATACACTTTAGGGTCTCCAGAGAGGAACAAGAATCGGTAAAAATAAGATATTCTGAAACAACACTGTTTTGTTCAGTGATAAAGTTGGTAATGAAATTTAAACGCAAAAGTTCAGCTATAAAAACCGTTCATTCATTTCGAATTCTAAATTGAAAGTGCTTGAACTCAAGACCGTTTCTTAGCACAACAAAAGCGAAAACAAATTTGCCATCAATTATACTACCGTCAGGATAGCAAGTTACAGGGAAATCACCTGCCAATTTATTGCTAAATTGAATAACTTTAAGAGCATTTCTCTAAGGGTTGAGAATCAAGAGATGGAGGAAAAACACAATCATAACCAGAGATAGGAGAAGAAGAGAGCTTTTCCGTAAAGGCAGTATTGAAAAGAATAGCAATGCCGAGTGTAGGAAAACCAGAAACTGCATAAGCAGTCTCATAACTTATGGTATTATATCGACAAACGACCCGCAGAAGTATCCGCCTTTGAATGTCTCGCAAATATTTATAGTTCCTCTTCGGCGCCATAGACTGTCAAATTATACATGTTCTTAGAAAACTTAGTAGCAAATATTTCATTCTTCTTTTACTGCAACGGTTGTCTTCTGAAGTGTTCCTTAGACAGGGAGGAAGGGTTTTGTTTGCGCTTATAAAGTAGTTTCTTCTTCCTTTCTGCATGCCTTCGTAGTGTAATTGAAAGCATGTTGGGCACGTATTCAAAAGGCCCGGGTTCGAGTCCCGGCGAGAGCATTTCACATTTTTGATATTTCCTGCTTATAAAAAACACTAATGACAGTGGCTCCTGAACAGCAAGGTGGTGGATGATGATTCTTCACCACCAGGATTTCGCGAATAAGTCCCCTAAATCTCAATCGACCTTTAAAAGGGGAAGTATATATCCTCCCCCCTTTCGTGGTGTAACACTCGGCATATTCAAGAGGTCCATGTTTCGAGCCCTGGCGAGGGCACTGCATATTTATAAGAACATGGACAAAAACCCTTGAATGGGATCTTTTATCATATTTCGTTAACAGAAATTTATTGTAGACAGATTTAATTTGAAGTTTCTCTTATTTATACCAAATTTCAAATCTCTAACTCGAAGAATTTGAGAATTTATCTTAAAATACATTGGAGCTTGATTAACACCGTGAAACTTAGTATATGAATCATTTAAATTAAAATCAGTCTTAAAACAGGACACAAAGTCTTACAATACTTATACACATTAAATTTGATTTTTTTTATCATACTCTCATATATGTTTTTAAAATGAAGTTTAATTTCCGGTGCTACTGTCTATCTGTCATTAGTCATTGAAAATCATTATGCGACTTCTTGCTGGACAATTCCTAGTATGCTCCCTGGCAACATTGTTTTCTTGCCAACATGCTGTTTTGGATACAACATTCTTCCTTCAAAGGCCATCTGCAGAAGATGAAGGTACTTTATTAGCGGTCACATCGTCTGGAGGCGATGAACCAGAAATATTTAAATGTCAAGTATTTACTGAAAAGTAAGTCTTTAAATTGAATTTGTAATAGAATTACTAATAATTTGAGTAAGAAAAAAATGCATATGAGTTTAATAAAATATTACTGTTCTGACGTTTCCCAGTGGAACAAAATTAATGTGATTTTTGGGATTAAATAAATTAGTGTTGATATATTCAAGTTCTAAATAACGGAAAATTTTTCAAAAATGCTATCAGTATCTAAAAAAATGGTTTATAATGAGTTAAGCAATCAACTATTAAGTTCCACATAATTACCCACACACAGCTGTTAAGTTTAGATAAGTTACAATTCCATCAATTACTAAGTTTCAATTTGCTTAAAAATTTTTCGATAGTAAATTATAAATAATATTCTAGCTAAAACTGTAGTCCTTGGCAGCTAGAATGCTTATGAATTGTGTAACGAATTATCGCTGAGACATGGAAAAGACAAGTCCTAAGAAGGGTAAATTATTCAGCTGAAGCTGCAAAGAAATAATTAACAGAACTGTCCCTTATTTAAAATTCACCGGCGAATACTAGCAGACAAGTAACAATATGGCAAAACGTAGTAAGATTAGGCTTAAAGCAACGACGTGGCCATCTTAAGAACTCTAAGCTCTTTTACTGAAGTATAACTTAAATACTGGTTCTGTCTCATTCACATAAAACGCGATCTTCTTCTAAAGCGACCATAACTTATCTTACAATCTTTTCCCTGAATATTAATATTAAAAATATACACGTAATTTTGACATATTGCAAAACATTGTTTTAAACACATACGTTGTAAACGGCATAGTTTTTATCACAATATTATCTTTTACATCAGTACTACAACACATTGATTAAATTAGAAAAGATTACTCTTGCTAGTCTTCCCTTATGTAGCCCTATGTGATCAGAATTTATTTGTATTTCGTGCAATAAATTAGAAAATTTATTCTGAGTTTATATTTTACTTTATTCGCTGCATTAAATTATTTTTCAGTTTGAAAAAACATGTTGCTAGTGAAACAGATAATTAAGTTTTGACTTCTGATGCCAAATTATTAAGAATCTTGCAACGCTACATTCGCTTCATTAATTATGTGCTAAACATTTCTTCAAAGAAAATAAGTGAAATTCAAATTTTCATTTCAGATATTTAAAAAAAAAACGCTGATAATTTAGCTTTGTTTCTATACAGAGTTACATTGCATTTATTCTTCAAATTAAAACTCCGGAGATTTTGGAGTTCTTGAGATTCGTAATTTTTTTTTGTCATGAAAGTATTGAATACGTTTAGAATTTAAATTTAACTGTTTTCTTCATTAAGCTTTATATTGTAAAGCAATTATACGCTTGGATGATCAGTTGAGAACCCCTTACTTCTTCATTCTACATCTAAGCGATGAAACAAAACCATGTATAAAGTGTAAAAAATGAAACGCTTTATGCAAGTAAAATTCAGAGGGGAATAAAAGTAAATAATAATGGCCAAAGTGATAAAAATATATTCAAAGGACGCAACAGTAGGATATGCTACAGAGTTTAAGGCACTTGTCTTAAAGCAGATTTTAAGATAACGCACATAGTATCTGTTACGTAAAGCATTAGCGGAATAAGAATAAATTTAAGAGCTTCAATGTATTTTCCATAAAACTATCAGCATAAAAATTAACTTACTGTATTATAATAATGTGAAATAAATTGAGAAATATTCCCAGAAATTAAATAAAGATATACTATATATAGCCTTTTAAGTATTTACCCATTTGTATTAAACAAGAGCCTATTGCCTAATATAGTTCTTATTGGTGAAAAGCTTGGTACCTATGATATCAAATAACAGTCAATATCAAATAACAGTCATGCTTTGACCACTGCATTTTAACATTTGCAATTAAATACAACGTTCTTATGAGATGTGTGATCTGAAAATTGTAGTGATTGGGTAATTTCATACATGTATATAACAGTTTGTATTTTTACACAGAGAGCACATTCAGGAAATCCTAAAGAAGTCTGGAAACCAAGCGATTAGAAAATTAAACTCAGAGCAAATGAAACGCCTTATAGAAGATTGCAAAGATTTTAATCTTTTTAAAATGTCCAAACTAAATGAGGAATCCAATGAAAGAAGAATCAATGCCCATGAATCCCTAGATCAAGATGATAAACGAGCTTTATATGATGATGATGATGATTGTGAAGTCAAACCTAATATTTCGTCTAACAAATTAAAAAGTTCTAAGGACACAGAATTTAGTGCAGATGAACAGGCAACACTACCTCTCATCTTTCCAGGTATGCATTTTTTAATCATTAGTTCTTGGTAAATTAAACGTAATTAATCTCTTAATCTCTTCAGATTTTATTTATTAATATTGTTAATTCGTGGAAAGATCAGCTATTGCTCATGCAAAAACTCTAAGCATTTAAAGAAACACAATATTATAAGTGTACCGAAAACTTTCATGGCGAGTATTGTTAAGGATTTTGCATTTATTTAGCTATTTTTAGTAGAATTTTAATTAAATTGCTTCATTTAGCTAAGCCGAAAAAGTAAAAATACAGGAGATCGCGCATTTAATATTTTAAAAATAGATATATCGTAATTGTACTGTTTTGCTATCCAGAAAAATCGAGAAATTAGATTTCACCAGAATGTTCCTGGGCCTGATTAAAAACTTATAAAAGTCGGACGGAAACATCTCAATTCAGTTGTTTTAAGTGAACTGTAGTTGTTTACTTAGTGCTGTTATTGATTGTGGCGAATTCGCGTTGAGATCGGATTAGCTTTTTCTGTGTTTCGAATTGAATTCTATTCAACATTTTTAGTAACTTAAATGTAATTACTGTGAGATATTGTGATTATTGTACGAATATATTTGAGAAATTCTCAGCATTTTGTTTATTTCTTCGAATAAGAATAAATTTTTTAACATTTTATCGAATTGTCCATTCAATCCATTACGAACTCGTACACACGCAACATATTTTTGGTGTCAGAAGTGGGATTTGAAAGGCAACCACAAGAGCGATGGAAGAGCAGAAGACAGCTGATAGCAGCCTTTGCTGCATTTAAAAAGGAATCCGTTAAGGAAGAGATGAAAGCCGTTGAAGCAGGTAAAGAAGAAAAGAAAAAGGGAATTACTTGCATAATAGAAAACAAATTTGAGGCTATGGAAGCAGAATAGACGCGGTTGAAAGTGAAGTTGGACAAACTGAAGAAAACGTTTCTTCTGTGAAAGAGCAAATAGAAGAGAAAGTGGAACAACTTGGAATAACAAACAGCTTACAAAGTTCCTTCTATCAAAGACGAAATCGAGAAAAAGAGTTTGTACCGTTCAACAACAAATCGAACAACAAGTTGATGACAGGATTTGTTCGGTCGCCAGGGAAATTGATGCCTTAAAGAAATTTGTAACGATGGTAGGGAGCAATAATGATGGTTTTAAGTGTTTACCTATGCCTGCTCATCATCACCTGAAGCTACCCACATATAATGGTAAGACCTCTTGGCAAGTGTATGACACACAATTTGCAATTGTGCCGGAAACGAATGGATGGGATTCCCAAGCTAAGGCCTGTCATCTCTTCGCTTCTCTGAGAGCAGACGCAGCGGATATTCTTCAGATTCTCCCAGAAAACCAAGTGCTAGATTTCGAAGCGTTATCCGGCGCTTTGGAGAGAAATGTGTAAAAGATTACAGCAGGCTTCAATCAAAATTCCGTCAACAGAAGTCCACCGAAACATTCCAGGAGCTCGCCAACTATGTTAAAAGCTTGTCTCACCTCGTCTTTACGTAGTGCCCGAAAGAAACGAGGGAAATCCTGTCCCTACAGTACTTCATCGATGTCGTCTGGGATCCTGAAGTACAGAAAGCACTGCGAATAGCTGACGTGAAGGACTTAAAAAGTGCTCTGGTGTGCGCCATGAATTTCGAGGCAGCCCAGCAAGCAACTTGCAGAGACCGACACCCAATCAGAGCTGCGTAGTCCAAGAGCTAGTAGATCAAATGGCTGCTCGCCTAGATGATTTAACCCGCGAGTACGCGCGCCAAAATTACGAACACGAGAAGGCGCGCTGGGTATGTCATACCCGAAAGCAATTGACACGTTTTAAATTGCATTAATCATATAAATATCGGTATAACTATGTATTAACATAAAGTGCAATGGCCTTTAGAATATTTTAAAGAATATAATAAATGAAATACTCAACTTACAATTATTTTGCACATCTCTGGCAGATTGAACACATATGCTTCATACAAACGCTAATATTACATTTCTCGCACAGAAACCGCGTCCTTCTGTGCTTGTTTTTAGGGCACTCAGTGCATCTTTGCAAATGTTTTTCATCTGTTTCGATGGTGGTTCCATGTTGCAATCTTTTGAAATTATTTTTTCTTTTAGTTTTAAAGGAAGCATGGTTTGCTGCCGCCATTGATTTATGTAATCTTCCACTAACATCAGTCCTAATGATTTGAGAAAAGAACGTCTGTTTCTAAACTGGGTTAGTGGTTCTTTTGTAGAAAGTAAGATTATTCATGCATTAATTGCTGCAACATTTGAAATCGAGAAAAAATTCAACATAGGCCACCGTTTCCATACTCTAGCTGTAGAATATGCTGCTCCCATTTCATGTGCAACATCTACTGCTCCTTTGGTTAGATTATAAAATGAAATAATCTCCGGCTTTTTTAGTACTTCAGTGCTTTCGTCAATTTTATTATCGTTGTGCATAGTTGAGAGTAGGACAACACTTCTGTGTTTCCTAGGTGCGTAAGAAACAATCGTTGTTTCTTTCTGGAAACCCAAAATTGAAGAATATGCTCCCCGTTTCTTCGTGAAAAAATCCGAAGGAATTTATCTCTTATTCTTTCTCACAGTTCCGACTATAGTTATTTTCTTCCTTAGTAGGTCCTGAGATAGCTGGTATCCCATACACAAATTGTCTAAGGTCAAATTTCGTCCAGAATTGTACAGTGGTACCATCAAACGCTTTACAATAGCGCTTGCATTGTTATCGAACTGAAACGACTCCTTTGGCTGTTGGCCGGCGTATATTTCCATTTTCCATGTATAAAACACTCTGGAATTAACCAGTGCAAATATTTTTATGCCATATTTGGCAGGTTTTTTAGGCATGTATTGCCTAAATGAACATCGTTCCCTGAATGGTTCTAACTTTTCATCATTTGTTACATATTCACCTACAGCGTAGGCTTTCTGACAGTTCTCAACGAATTTTTGAAAAAAAAACTATCTTATGGAAGCGAGTTTATCCACATCTCTTCTACTCGGACGATCTCGGATGTCTTCAAACCGAAGGCATCTTAGTAAGAAAAGGAATCACTTGCAGGCCATCGTTTTGTGAAAAATGTCCATTCCAGTTCCGTCCGTTTCCCGCAGATCTTTTACATTGACGTGAGGGATTTGTGAAAACCACTTATATACAAAAGGATCAAAAGTGCTTTGATTTCACATTCATCCGTTTTCTTTGCATCGCGCTCACGTATAAATCACTCTTGAATAGAATCAGTGTAAATATTTGTACATTAAACTATCATTTCTATCATGTCTTTGTCGATGAGCAGAGACCAGTATTTCCTGGAATTTTGAAGATAATGTTTTTAGAACTAGTCCTAACATTCATTCGGAATTTGTTTTCTTCCATATTACGCCATTTTTACCAACATAATTTTCGTCATTTGATTCCTTTTCTAACTCACTATCTAATTCAGTGTCCGTATCACTGCCTGTTGATGAATTATGGTTGCTGTTGTATTCTTCATCTATTAATTCTTCCTCCTCTTCGCTAAACGATTCATCATCTGTTGAAATGGTTTCTAACATATTTCTCAGCCTTTCCATTTCTTTATTATAACTTAGATGCCGCGCCATGCTGACTAACTAAAGGGTGAAAAACTGAGAGACGCGAGAAGGCGCGTGGATGTCACATAACTCAACGGTACCATTTCTAGAAAAGTATTCGAAGAATCACTACACGGACTTCCCAGCTTCAAAAATGCGACCCTGAATTCAACTACAAAAGGTTTCGCACATTTCCAGGAAAGAGGGTTGGAGATAAGGGACAAAGAATATGCCCTCGGTTATGAGATATCTGACGCGCGTGCTCGTGGGTTAACAAGACAATTGAATGCCTTGAGACAGAATAATGGTGACAAGACACCTACCCTAAAGTGCTTAGCTGCTTACTATGACCGTAGTACGCAGTTTATATAGTTGTAAATAGTAATGTAAATAATATAAGACCATGGCCCTTTCGATTTTTAAATTTAATTGCATTTGATTTGTATTTAGTATTTGATTAAGTTACTTATTGCAATTAATGTTTATGCTGTTTGTTACTGTAATGTAATGTTTGTTATTGCATTGATGACTTAGTTGTAAGATTGACTTCCTGTCCAGGGATTGTACTGCCCGGGGCGTGCAGTCCTTGGGATGGGGTCAGTGTTACGAATTTTGTATTTCTTTAGCTATTTTCTGTAGAATTGTAATTAAATTGTTTCATTTATTCGTGCAGTGCTGCGCGAGACGAATTTTAAGAGAAAGCTACTTCGAAAAATTAAAAATACAGGAGCACGCGCATTTAACATTTTAATAAATAGGTATCTACTAATTGTACTGTTTTGCTACCGAGAAAATAGATGCCACCAGAATGTACTCATGCATGATTAAAACCGTATAAAAGCCGGACAGAAACATTTCATTTCAGTTGTTTTAACTGCAGTTACTTACTTAGTGCTGTTATTGATTTTAGGGAATTCGCGTTGAGATAGGATTACCTTTCGCTGTGTTTTGAATTGAGTTCTATTCAACGATTTTAGTAGTTTTAAATATAACTACTGTTGGGTTTTCGTGATATTGCACAAATATCTCTGAGGAATTCTCAGCATTTTGTTTTATTTTTTGGGATAAGAATAGATTTTATTATTTTTTTATCGACTTGTGTGTTAAATCCATTACAAACCCTCATGCACGCAAAATGCTAAGCATTTAATGAAACACAATATTGTAAGTGTACCGAAATCTTTCATGGAGAGTATAAATAAAATAATAACATAAAAACATAACTTAAGTAATAATATCTGAAAGTTGTCATTATTTAAGGAAAATGGTTTTTGGAAATGGTCATTATAATAGCCTTTTCGAAGAACATATATAAATATTGGTTTTATATATCAGAGACGGTTACATTCTCAAGTGACCACATCTAAAGATCATAATTACATGAAAGCGTGAATGAATGGAACTAGACAGGCTTCACTTTATCTAATGCAAAAATTTTATTAACTTCGATATAATTTTTAGCAGTTTCCTAAATAAAATATGTCGTTTGACTAACTGGAAAATATGTACGGAAAGGTTTATTGTTTCTTTTATCTGTAACTGGAGAATGGTATTATTTTGAGTGCCAAAGTAGCTGCATTTTTGATATTCAAGATAATTAGAGTTTTTATGGCATTGGTAATAAGATATTTTCCAGTAATGGTAAATAAATATCCTCTTCGTTCTCATTTGCGGTCACCAGATAAAGCTTTATCGCACGGAAAGCTTCATCCAGTTGTGAACCTGCTGTTTGTATGAACGGTTTGCTTGTTTTGACATACGTAATGTTTCCAGGTCTGAAGTATTGATTTCCATTTGAAATCCCTTTATATACAGAAGTATTTCTCCTTATGAACAGAAATCACGCAACATTTTAGAAGACTAGGTTAAAGACATACTTTATTTCAGTACCAGACTTTAAAAATCGTCTGCGATCATGATGGTCTTTTTATCACATAACTAGTAGAATTATGTCAACTGTTCAAGGTAAATGAAATTTGCATGCAAATTGTATAACTTCGATGTTAACTTAAAAAAATGCATTCATGGACTTTTAAAAACTAGATAGAGTAACAATTACTCAGAATTGATCGTTTTATTTTGTTAACACGTAAGTCACATGTCCTTGTTTTATTCGTATGTATTTTCTCATATCTGGAAGAGTGGCCTCGTAGTGTATTTGGAAGCACGTCCATCTAGCAGTCGGGAGATCCAGAGTTCGAATTCTAACAAAGCTAAATTTTCTGTTCCCTCCAGTAACTGTCTAATTGCTCTACGTGTATAAAGTAGCAAGATGGACTTTCTCTTTATCAGCAAAAACGTAACCACACTGATTCCGGACAGGAGATTTTTCCGAATAACTGAATATGTATTTCTTTTAATTTTCATCTAATTGTTCATTTTCATGTAATCTGTTTATACTTTGTGATGCCATCTATAGAAACTGGAATGTGCGAAATTCATCAGTCGGTGTTTTTCCATTTATCGCCCACAATTGAATGAAGAATATAGCAAATCGTATGCATTATTTTAAAAATTTGAGAATATAAGATTTTTATGTTTAACAAAACAAAATGAAACAACGTTTTAAAATTTCCGTATACATTATCATAGCAAAGTTAAGAATTTTTTAGTGTAATGACATATAACTTCAAATATCTGTCTGTTTGCAAGATTACTGTAGGAATTTAAAAAATCTGTTGTGCATGCAATGAAGGTACACAAGACGTGCTGATATACAGTAATACTGTTCCCAAATCTTATGAAGGTCTACAGTCATTCGTCAGCTTCCTTCAAAGTAACGATTTTGTTCTGCTTACCAATTTCAATATCGTTCTTCTTTCTCTTCTTTATCATTCTCCTTTCTCAGTATACGTTCGAGTATTTCGTAACCATCTTGAGAGAATTTGATGCGAACAAAATTATTCAAATTAATCCATGTGCCTACATTTTGTTTTTCATTGCTAATCATTGTTCTTCTTCTTCTTCTTGTTCTCCAACCATACAATGACAATACGAAATAACAATTCAGAAAACATTTAAAACGCTTGTCTGTATTTTAAGCTATGATTGAGTTCAATTATACAAAGAATTTAAAAGGATATATTCAATCTGTTAAATCTGTGAGCAGAAAAATGCTTTGAAAGATATCATAAAACCTGATATATTAAAGAATTTGCCAATATTTTTAATTGCCAGCTGGTACCAAATTCTCAGCAAAGTACTTACTTTTGCTTGGATGTTGAGGAGACTGTAGATATTTTAGATACAGTTTCGGTTTTAGTTCGATTTTCATTTATGAAGTAATATAAAACTTCTTAACAATTTAAGGAAAAACCATTGTAGATAATGCATTTATTTCTGTCTCATAATTTTTTGTATTAAAAAAAGTAAAAGTTTGAATCCTTAATCCTGTAGCAATGGTTAGAGGACCATTTAGAGCAAGTGAAAAGAGAAGTCTAGTTGGAAAAATGAAAGCATTTAATTACCGTATCAATTGAACATTTTAAGTCATCACATATTCCAAATACGTTTGTATTGAGCTAAGTAATTGGAATGATTCGGAGAAATAGAAATCAAAATATTAAAAATATTTGGATTATGTTAATCTACAAAAGCACAACTATTTTCCAATGCAAGAAAAGAAATAGTTTGAAGGATTACTTACGGGTCTCAAGAAGGAAGGGATATTGAAACTTCTGTTAGGCAGGTTAATTTGCAAATATAGTTTTGTCAAGTTACTTCAATTTCCTTGCAATATAAAAGAATACCTCAATTAGTTTAACTCTAACTGTGATATCTTTTGTTCGATGTAGTGTATAATTAAAGAGAGGTTTATTTAAATAAATACTGTAATTTTTTCTCTATTTTCATACTACAGGTTTTAATTTTTTATCCATGAAAATCTTATATTATTACATTATTAATATGAAAGGCCATTAGGAAAATTTACCTTTCTTTCTGGCTTTTCATTGACGGCCGATCACCCGATACACTGTAGCAGTTAGCATATCGGCCAGGACACCCATGTGGCGAAATTAACTTTGCCACAAAAGTTCCTGGATTGTAAGCTTCCCAGGTCTATGCTCGGCGAAGAGGAAAGTAAATTGAATGTGTACCTTTTCTTTCGAAAGTCCACATAACACACTGTGGTGCGTTTTGTATTCAATATGAGCGCTGGGGGTGCAAAACAAATGCTGTAGGAGTTGATGGTGTAGGAATGGAAGAGGTTGCAATGCGGGTGAGAAGAATAATTTCAGTTTCACATGTTCAGAATTACAGAAAGATGGTTACAACTTAAGTGCTGTTAATAGGCTTCCACAACGTGAACAATAAATGAGTGGGTAGGTAGGAAAATGTAACTGAGAAGCAGTGGTCTGTCTTAGCGGCAGATTATGAAATATGAAAATTTAGTAAGCAAATAAACATTTTCAAGGGTGAAAGAGCAAAATAAAAAAAATTAGACTGTTTGTTTTAGGTAATATAGTTTTAGCTATGCTAATAATACATTCATTCGTGTCTTTAGTGAAGTAAGTTTCCTGTTATTTCACACATTTAAATTTCAAATTTTATAACTGCGTTTTTTCCCCGAACTGATGTGCTTAAGTCAGCTTCTTACAGTGTAAACATAATCTCTTCTTACACATAAATGAACTTACGTTACATTTAGCAATCATTTTTATCGTTGTTTTAGAAAAATTGTTAAATATGTTAAATTTCATTTTCAAAAAGTTTGGTATTTCACTAGACGAGCTTGTTTATAATTTATTTTTAGAAACATATCGTTTGCTTGTCATTTCAATTTTTTTAATGCTCATACTACTTTGAAGTGTTCAAATTTCTTTTTGTGTTAGGTACAAAGTGGTGTGGAGCGGGAGATATAGCAAAGGATTACAATGACCTAGGCATACATCAAGACACTGACAGATGCTGCAGGGCGCATGATCTCTGCAATGATACATTGGCACCAGGAGAGACAAGAAACGGTTTAACCAATAAATCTCCTTTTACCGCGTAAGAAAGACACATTTGATTATTCATTCCTAATCTTTCTCTTTCAGCTTAATAAAATCTTTATGAAGCTTTAAGACTTTACTCTTTTTTCTATCCGTTCAGAACAGCGAGTGAATAGGCCAAACTTTATGAAATATCCCGGCCACAGTAAACTGAGAGACTTGTCATCCGGTTGCCGTGAGCAATGTTACCCACTGTCTGGTTTCAATCTCAGTTCGCCTGCCGGGGAATATATTGTTTACCTGTCACCGTTGGCGTTCTTGGCTGACTATCACCGACCTTGCGTGCAATTGTATCTGTTGTTTCAAATGCTTTCCAGATTTATGAAACAGCACTTTCAAAGTGGGTGGCAATCTTGCAGCTATACCTTTTTTGAACGTACAATCTCACTTTCACTTGTAGAAGGAATATCTGATAATGCGCCTTCTTATCTTCTTTTAAAGTTGTCTTGAACTGCGCTCGTTGACTCCTGGCGTTTTGCGTGCCCTGACGTACCCTCTGACGTCACAGTGCTGATATCTGCATACTCATCACCATTCTACTGTTGGCCTTTCATTGTACTAATCGCAGAAAGCCTTTTTACACAATTTCATGGCTGCATGTTTGTTGCTTAAGTTTTGAGCACTGGTATACTTATTGTAAGAAAGAAGATGTACATAACCATTTTACTATATACAGTAGAGAATATTTCGCAGGGTCCAAATAACATTTCCATAACAAATTTAACGACTTTAAATAATAATAGAAAAATGATGCATTTTTTGATTACATTAATTGAGTCAATCTTTCACTTCGATATTTCTAGGCTTTAGATGCTACAGAAATTAAACAAAAGCTTATAGTATAATTTCTTGTCTACGATAAATACTTTTAATTATGATTAGAAAAATACTGGCGTGAAAAAAAATGTTTTAAAGAATTTTATTTCTAGTGCCCGAAAATATATTACACTTTTAATATGGAGCAATTTAATGCGTAATATAAAATAAGGATCAGTTTATTTCTTTCTTTCAGACCTTATCAATTAGTATATTTATATATCTTTTGGCTCTGCTATTGTTAATTTTAGTAGATGTTGGTAGTACTGATATTAGTTGAAATAACAATCGTTTCCTTTTATTTTGCTATAGTTTTATTGAAGAATTTGATGACAGAGGTTACAGTGATTGTTTTGCAGCAATCACCATATACAGGCTGTTTCAGAAAATCCGTTACAAACTTTCATGAGAGATAGCGTACACCACGATGGAAAATCACATAGCAATGCATGGTCGGAAACTCGCTCTTGGCGCAATAGTGACGACACAAACTACAAAAAAGGAAGGACACGAACAGTGTGACAAAACATGTTTTATTATGTTTTGTGCAGCAGAAACCAACAAATAAGAACAAAAACAGACAAGACATAAATAAAGAAGTGTTCGAAATTACGACCACGGACTGCGATGCAGGCTTTACACTCCCGTCTCATGGAAGATCGCAAGGGAAATGCACGACGGACGGTTCCGACATCACGGTCCAGGTCGTCATTTCGAACACCTTCTTTGATGACGATCGTCTGTTTCTGTTCTATTTCTTAGTTTCCGCTGCACTAAGCATAATAAATATTATTCTTACCCTGCTCGTGCCCTTCCTTTCTTGTGTTTTGTGTCGTCATTCTCACGCCAGGAAAGCGTTTGCGACCATACATTGCTATGTGTTTTTCCATCGTCTAGGAGTTTGCAGCCGATTTGCTGAAACACCCTGTATATTATTTTGTGGCAATTTTTTTCTTTCTACCTAGGTAGGTACAGGTAAAAGCTAGGTCATCTCCTCTCTTCCCCTACTACAACCTCTCGATAGGACTCTCGGTTCGCCATGTATTTTGATTGCTCCTGCCGCACGGATACTATACGCTTATAGAAACCCATGCCTTCTCCGGGATTCGAACTCAAGCCCATCTGTATCAACCACTATACCGGCTGGGCGGCAACACGAGAATCTTTGCGGTTCACTTCGCAACATGCTATTCATATCACTTACTGTCAATTTCTGATGGTGCTCTAATAAAACCATTCGCTTGCATTCTTTTGACAGGGATCTACTTCTTGGCCCAGTTATCCTATTTGGCAAGTATCTCTACTAATATTTTGCAACTGTGTCATTAATTTGCTTATGTTTTCTCTTGGTCGGGTCCACCAGCGGCCGAGCGGTAAAGACGCTGAACACTGGTAGTTCGGTCCGAGGTTCGAATCCTGCGAACGGGCTGGCTGCACGGGCGTTTTCGTGGTTTTCCCCATGTGTAACGTGTATACGAGCCAGTTTCCCTTAGAAAGTCCTCCACGAAGGCATCCCTCCCCTTAGGCAGATAGCCCTCGTGTGCTTTGCCATAATTAAATAACCTAACCTAACCTTTCTCTTGGTCGTTTTGTTTTAATTAAAAACCTTTTAAAGTGCTGGAAGTTTGCGGTTGGGCATCTTAAGTGATTTTTTTCTGCATGGCCGCAATTAAATGCATAATGGTCGAAGTCACTCCTTTCTCCACATTCGCATGTATCTGTGTTTGTGATGTTTCTTTCGAGAAATTACGTTGGCAAGAGGCCGTGCCCCTTCATATAGTAATTCAGAAATGGGTTGCTATGTACTACTTTTGTGTTGATATTTGCGATTAAGTCATGTAGACTTCTCCCTTGACTGGCAGTGACCTATTTCTGTCGCCATAAAACTTCTTCGACTTTGTCTAATTTATATTTTAGTGCAGATTTCGATTGCAAGATAGATGACAGGCCGGGCAGTCTCAACCAAATGTATGTTGAAGAATTTCGGTACAGAATTATCAGCACGAGGCCAGTTTATTTATGTGTACTGAAATCAGACTCTTAAAAAGTAAAAAAAAAATTACGTTATTAAGAATTGTGTTTAATGCTTTTTAAAAGTTTAGTTTATCCATTAATTACAAAGACATCAAATACGAGATTATTATTTTATGCTTTTCCAAAAGGCAATTCACTGACGCGTAGAAAATAAAAGCTTATTTTTTTCACAGTGGCAACACAATGCTTTCAAATAGCCGAGTTTGTTAATTAAGTTTGAAAGCTAATTGTTTTATACTTTGTCTTAAAAACCTTTCATTTCTATCGGTGGCAAGCGACTGTTTTTATATCTCTGAATTTGATAGTCGAAATTTCATTAAATTTGCTCAAAATATAAAATAAATAAAAAGCAGAGGTATGTTTATATTAATACTGCACATTTTTGTAAACTCCAAGTTGGTGCCAGAATGACAGGTTCAGTTTATCTGATATACATTTTCTGGCTGGCATATTCCGCAACTACATTTAACATCTTGTACATGCTCAGTTGTTGTTGGAAAAAGTGTGTTTATTTCAGACAAAACTAAGTTTAATCAATTTATAAACTTCACATATTTTGGTTCTCAAAATAATTATTTCAACCAAACTGAAGAATTAGCTGTGGGAAGCCTTCTTCGCCTTATCCTTGATACTGTCTTATGAAGTCAAATTATTTAAAGTATTAAACTTTTCTGTATGGTTCCGCGATGTTGAAAATAGTTTTAATCTGTTTGACTATAATAAAGATGTTTTAAATAAAGTTCTTTCAATAGTGAATTCCACTGATGATGCTATTCAGTTTACTTTCGAACCTGAGGCATCCAATTCCCTCCCATTCCTCGACATCTTGGTCACAGGCAAGACATCCGACTTCAGTACGACTGTATGCAGCAAATCTTCCTTTGTCTGCCTTCTACTACATTTCGAATCATGTTATTCGATTAAACAGAAGAAACAAACATATCATTTTATTCCTCCATTTTCCCAGCACATCAAGTTTACTCATCCAAATCGGGTCTTGATCAAGAACTAAACTACTTAAAAGCAGTTGCTGTTGACAGAGGCTTTTCACTTAACATAATTGAACAAGTGGTTAAAAAATTCTTATCTCAACAGGCCAAAAAGAAATTTCCTTATTTTAGAGTAGTCTAAGAATTCTATTGCCGTTCCTTTCTTTCCACCGATTAAACTGCACACAATTTACAGAAATTCAGCTTTCTAGGAATTTTGTCTTCTGTCAGTAAAATTCGCAGTTCTATGCTTAATCCCATATTCCGGATATGAGCAACTGTTTGTATACAGGATTCTTTGCCATTGTGGCATAATTGGTGATTGGTCAAACTAAGACAGATTAAAATTTCGCGCTAAGGAACATGAAGCATATGGTAGAAAAAAATTACAGAAAAGACTTCCCGGTTAATTTCGATTTTGTAAATATGCATATTTTCAATTAGATTTTTCGATTCCTAAGAACACATTTCTCTATAATTATTTGTTATGATATTTATATAAGATTCTAGAAAGAAATGTAAAACTTAAACTTTCGGGCACGTAAAGACATGATTTTAAGAAATCAGTGGGAGAATCCTAGCGATATTTTAGTTTGTAATATGCATTACTGAATATTTGACACTTTACGAAAGTTATTAAAATCTGTAAATTTCTCTTTTTTTGAGTCAATTTTCTGTCTGTCTAAGGATTCTCCTTTTCTTCTAATACAGTAATTATTTACAGGTTAAGTTGCAAGTGTGATGAAGATTTTTACAACTGCCTGGAGCGTGTCAACAGCGTAATTTCCAATACAGTAGGTTTAAAATACTTCAATATACTCAAGAGACAGTGTTACGAATATAATTACCCATTCACTAAAAAGTGCAAGAAATACAAGACGTAAGTAATACTGAAAACTGCTAAATGCATTAAATGTCCTCTTATCATGCTTATCTCTTCTTTTCATAACATCAAATGAAATTTTCGAGTTTCAAGAGTAACAGAAATATTACTGTTTAATTTTAAATGAAAATAACCTTGTTTTGTGTATAGTAATGAAATGAAGAGTTTGAAGGCATTCTCAAACAGGTAGAAGAGTATCGCTGACAGCTGGTTCGTTGCAATTCCAACAGAATTGTAATTCAGCAATAATTTAAAAACTTTTTTTACTTAATCATTTCGTTGAACATCTTTTTCTTTTTATCTTCTTTTCATGCCTGCAAAAATTACGAATTATTTAAAAGAAGGATGATATGTGTATTGTGCTTTTAAATGACAACCATCTTCTTTAATGATCACCTCTAATGACGCTTAACAGTTCTAAGATGCTTAACAGTTAAGTAAATAATGTCAGTAATTTAAAATAAATAAAGTCAGTAATTTAAAATCCTCCGTCTTCAGTAGACCATTTGCACTGCGGATCAGCTTGTCTAAAACTTTCCCTGGTTGCTTTAGAGGGGTTTCACTGTACATTACGGGGAAAAATAATAAAAATAAATAAATAAATAAATAAAAAATAATAAAAAAATTTTAAAGTTTTCATATTTCAAATTACGTTCAAAGAGGCGGTTTTTTTACATTTTGTGTGTCACCTGTATTTATTAAATACCATGTTCTTCCCACTTAAACCATAAAATTTAGTTTAAGAGGATATCGCAAAAAAATTTTAATATGAGCATATCTTTAGAATTCCCGATACTCAGTCTCGCGCTATGGAGACGAAAATGTTTAAATGTTTTTTCTGTATAACGTTGCCATTGCTCGCTTTCAAATCCTTGAGTTTGTTAATCAAAAATTCATTGAAGTTTTACAAAATATGAAATCGATAATAAAGCAAGTTCCAAATTTCAAATTTGGGGTTTCAGATGCATATATTCGCAGGAGGAGTATGTTATTCAAAATAAGATGGCTCTAGGTTCCGTTGTTTTATCACAATGCGAGAAAGATACATACATTTATGCAGATTCTTTATTATTTAATTGCTTTAAATATAATACAGGGCTGTAATATTTGGTAGCAACAATTTGAAAGGTGAACTGACATTTATAGTGAACCAACGTAAAATGCCAAAACGAAATTAATAGCCCTTCTGGCATGCTCTTTGGCCTAAAAAAAGATAATTCTATATCTCCCGTTCTAGTGGGTCGATTGACGAAATCTAAAATGTGGCTTCATGTCTCAAAAGCGCGATTTAGGATATATGTTAGATTAAGCATAGCATTGTTTTAGTGCAGGTATATTGACACAAAATCGAACATTTTCTGCAATAGCATGCCAATGTTGTTCCATATTTCGATTCTACGGTTCCAATTATACCTAAGTATTAAATTTTGTAAAATATGGTGCGAAATTTATGGAGAAATTTAAAATTCCTGGCGCATTTTTTTAGTTAGCCTCAAGAATAATTCGCCTGGCGATCTTCTTAATTTATGGCAACCTATTTTCCTTCCCTTTTTTTCATTGTACACGAGCGGAAAAAAGATCGCGTTCTTTACTTTCAAATAATTTTAACAACAATATGAGTAATTTACATTTGGCGTTAATTATCAGTTGTAAGGAATATGTCAAATTTCAAAATTCGCCAACACGTAAATTCACGTATATCTTAGTTTGAATAAAACGCTTTAATTTTTGCAGGTGTTCCTAGAAATACATTTACTTTAAGATGACGTTAAAAATTTTATAAGATATAATACAAAAATTGTTTCGAATTTTTTAAAATAATATTTAAAATACAAATTTTAAAAATAAATCATAAAAAATGTGCGAATTATATTTGGATTAAGCCTAAATTTCGAATAAGAAGGAATCAAGGAAGTTTAATAAAAAAGAGACATTGATAAATACTATATAATGAATTCAATTAACACTCAGGAGCTAAATTTTTGACAGCTAATTTTTTAAAAACTACCCGTAACTTGGCAGTTTATCATAATCTGAGTCGTAGAATCGAAATATGGAAAAATATTGGCATGTCGTTTCAGAAAATGTCCGGTTTTGTATCAAAATACCTATATCAGAAAAATGATGTATATAAATCTAATATATATCTTAAGTCGCGCTTTCGAGACATGAAAAACGCAAGTTGAATTTCGCCAATCGGTTCAGTACAACGGGAGATGTAGAACTGTGCCTCTTTTTTTTGCCGCAGTGTACATATATTGTCTTATGTAAAAGTTTTACAAAGATCTCTAGAGTAAAAAAAAATAGCTGAAAAGGAAAACATTTGAACTTTTACTGGGCCTCTATGTATCAAGCATTTTTTTAATTTGAAAATAAAAGGAAAAAGTACCCCAGTTATAAAGAAGAACTATTCTGTTTTGTGCTAAAACACGAAATCATGTTGTAGACGCCATCCTAAAAGTTTAGCTTCGTTGGTGGTCGTCCGTTCACAAATTCAAGAGTTAGAATTAAACAGCAGGATGACAAAATCGCTCATGTTACAAATGCTAAATCACTGAAAATTTAAATTCAACAAAGCTACAGTCTACAGTCGGGCTAGACTAATTTTTCAGTGTGGGCTCAGCTATATTTATACTCTTGTCAATAAATATAAAAAGAAGAACGGATTATTAAAGTATTCGGAAAAAACTTGTTCAAAGCTTCGGAAATTTCGCTAGCTAAAAAATTCCAAAATATCATTAACATAGGAAAATATAAAAGTTTCTTCCTTGATCGTGGTATTTCGCTGCGAACAGCTGAGTCTTTAATAGTCTACATGTTCCAGTTGTATAAAAGTTATCTAAAGAATTCTAAGTCTAAAGATATAAAATTATAAGTAATATACCAGTTAAAGACATAAAAATATAACTAGTATCAGCAAACTGAAAATTTATACAACCATTCAAAGCAAATAAATATAAAATTACGTTAAAATATTAAATATTAGTGCATGAAAAGTGGTTAAATATGCCATAAGGTACAAATACATCTAAAACCACTATGCAACAAAATGGAAAGATAAAAAAACAAGTATTTAAAAAAATAAATTATAAAATTGTTAAGATTTATGTTAATTAACTCATTATTTTATGCGCGCTGTTGCATCTCTTTTTGGTTAGTTCCAACCAATAGGAAAATTAGTTAACGAGTATAGGGTGTAAGAAAAAGATTTTGAAGTTAGAAACAGAGCTTTTGGGCTACGCGATATTTCTGTTAGAATTACTTAATTTGTTTTTAAACGTTTCCTAGCCAGGTTGTTTCTGCATTTAGAATCCTGATCCGAAGTTTAATAGAAATTTGTCTTCTAAATTTCAAACTTTAAACTCAGAGGTATAACTGGCATTTAGCTGATTGAGCTTTAACCAATATTGTGGTATATTGTTCAGGGAGTTGATAACTAATTAGATTTTAAACGTACATTTATGCCGTCGATAAGGCGAAGAAAATGGCAATGAAGAATGAAGAGAATTCTTTCCGATTCTACTTTTTTTTTGCTGCTGTTGAATTACTAACGTAGTCTTTAGCACTTATGCACGCTTGCAAAAATCATGAGTATTTCTTCTGCTTTCAAAACGAAGTTCCGAATATACGCCAGTGACTTGATGTTTTTAGACCTTTTAACAGGAAGATGATTTTTCTCATAACAACGTTGAAATTCATGATTTGTTATACGTTTTCACCTGCTTATGTTTCTTCTGATATACCGTTTCTGAACATACCACTATATTTCCTTCGGGTCTGTTTCGTTGGGATTTTTCTTCAGAACTTATGGTCAGTACGGAAAATTTTCGTTTGTCATTCGAATCAATTTGTCTGTTTGTTTTTCCTGTTTTCGAAATTTTGGAAGGTTCTTGATGTATTCTTGTCGTTGTTCATAAGTACTTTCATGGTGTCCTCGGTAGTAAAACATGTGGAATTGTTTTAACTATTTTTTCACAAAGCATCAGCACTTCTGTTGTTTAAATTACATTTCACACATCTGGAAGCATCGAAGCATATATAATGTGTGTGGCCAGGCAGCATTTACTGCACTGGATTGGCCCATTTATCTTCGGTTTGAATTCTTCTATCTTTACATTAATGCCCAGAATATTGCTTACATTATAGATGACCTTCCCGGCTTCATTTTTCTCAAGCTAAAGTAAATATATCGGTAGTTTTCCAATAGTATCTCCATTTTTCTTCAAAATTTGTTTTACCTGTGTCATCGAAAGAGAAGACTCTCCCACTACATCTAATTCATCATTTGTTTTGTTCCCTCTCGGCACATCACTTAGATTGAAAATTTATTCCGCAGTGGAACTGAATTTCTGTCATCTTTACAGGGACAATTTTTGCCACTTTCTTCGGGTATTTTCAGATTTTTTTAACCTGCAGTTTTCATTTCTTGCATTGATTTGCTCCGAGTCCTCGGGCAGTAATATTATTTTCTTTATTCTCCATGTTTCCCATAATGTAAGCCCAGCTTTCATGGAAGTCATTTCTGCTATGTTTTCGGATTTTTATACTTCCAAGTCTTATTCGAGCTAAGTGTGTAGGTTAGCCTTAATAGTATAAGTATGTACGTTAGCCTTAGTGTCTTAGGCGGGTTCTCTGTTCGATTGTTTGGAAAAATCTTCAATTTTTTAAATTAGTTGAGATTCTAATACAACAGAATCGTTTTTTTTTTCAGACAGTTCTTCATTATCTCCTAGTGAAGCTCTCTCAATAGAGCAATTGTTCGAAAAAGTTAAAAATTTGTCTACAAAGAAGGTTCAAAACCATTTCACAAACCAGTTAAAAAGAAATCATACTTTAAATATTTTAATGTTAATCTGTTAATTTTTATTAGATTGAATTTCGCAAAGCAGAGGACATTGATTTTGAAACCACGAACTGCGCAACTGTTTATGTTATTACTAAAACATAGCCTCATCATTAAAATAAAAACATTTCTTTCACTCATCCAAGATACAGAGCAATCCAGAAAACAAAAAACAAAACTTACTTACTTATCTGGGTAGTGTGATGATGAATCGAAACATATGCTGATGCATGGGAAATAAAAACTCGAAGAAGTTGATTCATCTTATTATAAAATATCTACACTACAACATAATACGATTATACTAAAATATATATACATTATAAAAATTTCGGGACATTTTACTGTCGCCTAACGTTTTAAAACATCTCAATCCGTTCACGTCACGAGGGCTAAAGCGGGGAACCTCCCCTTTTTCCCCTAGTTCGATGACAGCCAACGCTGTCTGTACCTCGTACATCAAATGAAGAGATTTGTTTTAGTGTTTGTAAGATACTAATCAGTTTCACAACAGTTAAGTTTAAAGCTTTAATGAGAAGGTTTGTTTAAGCCATCTTCTAAATACTGCTGTTTTAAAAAAGTCGCCGTTCAGCCTCATGCGGAGAAAAATTTAAACTATATAAAAATAAAAACTGTATAAAATTAAACATGTTAATTAGAAGGAATTTTAATAACAGAATATTCTTCATTATTATGTAAATAAATACTTGTTTCTGAAATGAGGCTATAAGTCATACACTTTTGAAGCATGATGTCGGGTAATGTTGCAATTTCATGAAACTGAAATAAAAAGGAAATTATTTGTATTTAAATGCATTTTTATAGGTTTTTGAAGCTAAAATGTCTGGAATACAAAAGAGACACAAAAGGTAAAAAGGTGTATCAATGGGTTCCAGCTAAAAGATACAAAAAACTACCATTCCCAGGACCTCTGGACATAACTTTACCAATCTAGATCAAGCCAGCATAATACAGAAGATGATCTATAATTTAATAATTTGTATTTAATGGACACGAATGTAATATGTAAGAGAAAGAAGTTAATGTCCATGCATTTGTATCAGTATTCTCTGTATTCTTTGTTCAGCTTAAAGCGTTGTATAACATTTATGTATTTTGGATTAAATTAAATTATCTTTTATAGATATTACGCAAATAAACGTGTATCAAATCTGTGTCTCTAAGTATAATTACTGATACTCATATTTATCTGATAAAATCATGATTGTAAAAAGTGTAAGGATTAAAGTCCTTTGGCAAATTATAAAATATCTGATTTGATTATACAATGAATCATATGTTGTCTTATAAGTGTCCTAGCCATAATTTATTTAAACATGTACCTACATGTGCAGTTATAATTTACCTGTAATTAAGATCAACAGAGATTGTTTTGCTTCATATTGAAAATCTTGTTCTTGCCAAAAGGGCCCTTATCATTATAAGAGATGCTGTAAATCTGACAATTTTAAAATAAATATTTATTTTCTTCTTGTCTGTTTCGGGTTTTTAAAATTAAATATTGGAAATTTATTTGGAACTTCTAGAAGTATGATTGAAACAATTCTGAATATTAAAAATAATTTAATTTTTTGAATGTAAAACTAAAATAACTTCCGAGATTTTTAACAAGTTTTGGTACTTAGTCTGCGAATTTCAGTTAAATAAACTAATATCCTACTATTGAATTTGGACTTCGGAGACCTGAAAATGAATTTTGGCTTAAAATTATGGTTGTATTCTCCACAGAGTATCCACGCTGTAAGATGTTATTGTTAAATTCTCCACGGACATCCATGTTGTAAGATGTTAATGTTAAATTCTCAACTTTGATCTTCTTCATGAGTGGACACTAAACTAAACATCATGTGGGAAGGGTTCTTAGATGTGATATTAAAATTTTTAAATCGATTTAAACTTCGATATTTAATAGAAATTTTAATGCATTTTAATTTTCACAAGGATATTTACATGCCCTTTGATTTTAAGAATTTCAGTTTCCATAAAAGAAATGTTGTTGTTGTTGTTGCTGATGCTCACTTGTATGACGTGTAGTCGGTCCAAGACCTAGAAGTTCCTCATGGCAAAAAGCGCAAGATTACGTCAGTGGTTGTACGCCTTACAGGTGACAGGGCGTTTTAGCTCAATTCCACCCCCAATTTTGAAGGAAAGCACCCTGGGGGGGCAGTTCGGAGGGTATTTAAAGTCCCCCCTGCCGCATGAACCCTATACATTTACAAACATCCATGCCTTTTCCATGATTCGAAGCCTGGCCCTTCGGCACCGCAATGAGCGACGCTAACCACTATACCGGCTGGGCGGCTTCATAAAAGAAATAGATCGTGTAAATGCATACCATATTTATATAGTAGCTTAGCTTCACAGCTCAACTCTTTTAAAAATAAGGAAATTCGAAATTTTATGCTTAACAAATGTCTCTAAACTAATACTTGTCTTGGATTAACATCAATCGTCGTCATTGAATCTTAGAAGAACTGTAGAACTCATACTATTTAAACATCAACACGTTCCGAAAAGCCGCCCAACAGGGATAGCGGTTAGTGACTCGGACGACCGTACCGAAGGATTCGAGTTCGAATGTCGAAGAAGGCATGGGTGTTTGTAAATGTATAGTGTCTGCGCAGCATGGGTGCACGCAAAATAATCAGCGAGTAGGAAATTCTCTAGAGAAGTTGCTGGTAAGGAATGAGGGGTGGGAGTCCTCAGGAGTTCTTCAAATCGGGGAGGGGCAGAACTGAGCAAAGTCATGTTGTGCCCAAGACTCTTGCTAACGACAGGCGCAATTTTGACATTTTGTCGCGATGAATTTTCTGAGCTTGCTCTGATTCCAGACAAGCGAAATTAGTCACACCAACAAAGTTTTGAAAATCAAATCATAACAGTCACATATGATATTCTGTAGCAGGTAATTTATTGCAGAATTGTAATAGCCCTTGATGTTAGTTTTATCAAACACATTTATCTGAAAGTTGTACTGTAATAAATTGTGACTTCTAAGTGGTTTGGATATATGTAATTTAGAAGCTACTTAATATTTAATTTTGAAGATTTATGAAGTTTATGAAATTTATTTCTCTTAAGAAAGAAACAATGAATTTGATGATTATCGGAGAACATAATAACGGTAATTTCATTGCTTATTTTTTTATTCTCTGAAGGCAACGTAATTAGCATACCTTAGCAACTGAATTTAATGAACGAAATTTCCTTTAATAATATCAATTTAAAAATTTTATGTAATTAATTTAAAGATTTAAATATTGAATTCTATGACAGAAAGTATACTGTTAAATATGAATGAAAACTTTCAAAATGATACGGCATAGTATCAGTCATACGCTTCATTTAGATACAATTATTCTGTCTTTCACCAGGTTCAAATAAAATTCTGCAGATAATGTATATGTAACGTCATACTCTTATTGTTAGCAAGATATGTCAAGTTGAAACCTTTTATAACTATCTTGACGTGCCATTTCATTTAAAGCATCCAGATGTGAATATAAAAAGGGAATTTTCTAGCATACATTGAAAATCCCAATCATTTTAGGCAATAAACATATTGAATGCCACCTGTCTGGTGTCATAAGAGATTTTTATAAGAAATCTGTTTATCGCCTTCCTGACTAAAAAAAAAATTCAGATTCTCCCTGAATCTGCATAAAGCATAACGCCCCTTTAGCATTTTATATGTTGGGCTCCAGCTGGAGAACATATGTATGCATTAAATTGACTCAAGATCAAATTATTCGTCACTTTTTCAATCGCTTTGACTATTCTTAGCTTTATATTTTAGATATAAAAACTTCTTTTGTGATGTGCAGGATTTTTCATTTTTTGCTCTCTATGAGAGTACCTTTACATTCTCCTAAGTTTTGGGCTGGCTGATACTTTCGTAACAAGAATTTATTTTGCTGGTTCTTGGCGGCACGGCTTATTATCTTTAGGTTATGTTGCCTAAGGTATTACACTAAAAAAATGTTGCGAACATCTACGAATACGATGATATCATCTCACCTCTGATGTCTCAAAATGTCAGTACATTGATATAGGTATTTACATTTTATTTGCTATGTTGATCACGCTGTTTACATATGTCATATTTCGTTTTCATTTAAAACGAAAGTTATTAACATGATCATTTATAAACCAATTAACAATTAAACGTACGTGCTCAATAAACGATATTCAGTTCTCAACTAAAAGAAAGATTCCTTTCTTGTAATAAATAATTCATCGGGATTTTCTTCTATTTTGATTTAATTTGTTCTAGCCTTAAATCAGCATTTTCCAGTTAAATCTAGTCGTAATGTTCTTTCATGTTACGAGCAACATAACAAAGACAAATGTGTTTTGCATAACACATTAAAAAAATCTCATATGGACACCACATAATTTCCTTGTACGGTCTGTTAAATTATACACATTTCTTTTTTGCTGCATTTCACTTAAACTTATTTCCTTGAATTCATTAGGGATATATTTCTCATTCAATTAATTCAATTCTCACTTCGCGAAAAGGCTAAAAATACATAAAAACTCAGAATATTTTCATTAAAAATTGTAGAATGCAGAAAAACATAAAGGACTAAATATAGTTTAAAGCAGTTGTAAAAACAATTTTTACAATTAAAATTAGTTTCTAAGAAAAAATAAGCAATCGGCCACCTGGCAGGAAGGCTGATTGATTATTTGGTGCCAAAAACTGAAAGTTTATTTGGTCCCACTCGTCAAAAAGACGCTGAAGGTAACTGACGTATTTCACTATTCTACTGAGTTTCAAATGTAAACAAATGGCTGTTTCATTAGGCTTTGTAACACCTAAACAACTTTGAAATTGTTGCTAATTCTACAACTGTTGCATGCAGATTAACTGAAGACATAAAACCCCTAACCAAAACATAAGAACAATATAATTCAATCACGTTTAAAACACAAAATGCCCAATGTATCAACATACAAGAATAAAAAAAGAAAAAAAAACCTGAGCTCACCCAGTAACAGAGTGGATATATATATATATATATAATTTAGGTGTGGCCGATTGCAATCAAAACGAGAGGTGCACAACTGCATATTATAGCAGTCTCATATGCAAAATTTCAATGTTTCTGCGATACTCGTTTTTGTGTTATGCGAGATACATATATACGTACGTACGTATATACGTCACGAAAAAAAAAAAACTCTTCTGAGTCTATTTCAAATCCATTTCACAATCTATTTTGGGAACAAGAGTCTTTTATTCTAACTGTACGTTCAGATGTCATGCAAAAACAATGTTCAAATGGATTCGAGATCGGTGAAAATGGATATTTTCTTTGAAATAGTCTACCCGAGATTTTTCTCGATTACAATGCTTCCTTTACTTCTTACAAGGAAGTAAAAAGGAAGAACTATTCCTCAGATAATTGCTTTTCAGGATCATATAAGTTTAAATCAAACGCTGTATTGTCCCATTTAATAGGTTACTGCATGTTTTATTTTTCTCAGTATTCATTAAGTAATCGTAGGTAGCCGGCCAAGAATGTATCCCTGTCTAGAAAACTGTTGACGTTTCCCTTTTCACTATTTAATAATATAAATATATAACATTGTAATACAAATTTTCATCAGCCGTGTATAACTATTGTTCTTTTTTTCTCTGTATTTGTGTAATCCGATAAACCTTAAATCCATCTCTTTTTTCTCAGCGCAACCTAATATTCAAACGTACGTTCAAAAGTAGTGATATAAATTTCAAGCTCTGACACAAGTATAAAGGCATTTTAGTATATAAAGAATGTAATATAATTTATGTCATGAAATACTACATCGTTGATGCATACAGAAACATCCACAAATTTTTACTTCTAATTTGCAAAAAACGTGTTAACATTCACCTAATAAAATCTGTGATTTTCATTTCAAATGCATAATCCAAAAGGCAGAAAAATAAATATAGCTTTCAATCTATGGGAAAGAAATTCGCATTAACAATAGTTCACGTGCATAGTAGTACACAGTCTGAATTACGATTCATAATATTTTTTTATTCTTTGTAGCATTGACTATTTGCTTCTATATCATTTCATAACGTAGTTAAATTTCATTGTTCCAGTTTCCCGGATAACGGATTGAACGAATTCGGAATGCTGTGTGTAGAATTGCTTAATCTGGAATTGGTAATTAAATTAAAAGCCTCAACAGACTTTAAGCGAATTAAAGAAATTACTAGTCAGACAAAAAATAAAATTTAGAACATTAAATGTGATGTTCTGTGTTAACACTTTCAGCCATAGATCGTGGTGATATAACTAAAGTTGAAAGAATTTCTTTGAAATATGATAACCGGAATATTTCGGGATTACAGTACTACCTTTACTTTGCAGAAGGAAGTAAAAATCACCTGCTTGGAAAATGGTTTTAACTGCATTTAGATTTTTGAAGAGCAGATTATCGTCTGTTCTCTGACAATTTTGTTTTCATGCAAAATGGCGCTTTTGTAAAAGAAGGACGGAAGACTATGTTTATACTCTTTACGAAGAATACTATTCGTACTTAGTTGCTAAAAAATTCTGTGAAAGCAATGATTTTTCAATATCTAAAGCAATAGATAATATTGTCAATAAGAAGGGAGATTGGCTTCAAGGAGAAAAATTATTCAAAATACATATCCAAGAAAAAACAGAATGTTTCGAATGTTACAAAGGTAAGAATTTATTGTTAAAAAAAATCTTCGAAGTCAAAGGAGAGTTACATAATCATTAAAATGCTCAATGTCGACTGTAAACAGGGTGATTAATCCTGGTTTGAATCTTAAAACGGCGAAAAAACATAATATGCATCGTCTTTCTTCATGACATACTGCCGAAAACAGAACGCGCCACAGAATTTTCTATGAGAAGCACTTATTCACACAGAAATGAAAAAATATTATCACAATAGAGGAATTATTTGTATATTTAAATGACCGAAATAAAAGGAGATCCATTTATTATCATCAAGGAGAAGAAAAATATCTTAGAACATGTTTCAAAAAATCTAAAGAAAGTTTTTCAAAGGATTTATGATTGTTGCTGGTTTTTGATATAAAGACAAAACAAAAATAAAATTAAAAAAAAGAAAATCTGAAATGTTTCAGAATTTAAATTACGTCCAAAGGAGCGTTTTTTTAACATTTTGTGTGTTAACTTTATTTATCAAATATCATGTTCTTCGCACTTAAACCATAAAATTCAGTTCAAGAGGAATATCACAAAATAATTTTAAAATGAGTCTATCTTTAGAATTTCCGATATACAGTTCCGCGCGCCAGAGATAGAAAGGATTTTTTCCCGTAGAGTTAAAAATTTACAAAATATGAAATAAATAATAAAACAAATTCTAAATTTCTAATTTAGGCTTTCATATGCGCATATTCTGGTGGAAATGTACATTATTCAAAATTGAATGGCTCTAGGTACCGTTGTTTTATCACATTTGGAGAAATATACATACATTTATGCAGATTTTTCCTTATTTAACTTCTTTAAATGTAATACAGGGCTGCAATATTTGGTGGTAACAGTTTGAAAAGTGATTCAAACTCTTAATGCTTCCAACGTAAAATCGCAAAATGAAAACAATAGTCCTTCAGGGACAAAGCCCCTTTGGACTGATAAAAGCGAGTGCAGAAAACTGCTAAGATCAACTCCACATATTATCATGAACATATATTATTCCTAATTTTGAATATGAAATATCTTCTCTTTACCCACAGTGCCATCAGTCACTAAAACTACATCAAGACAAAGCAAGCTGTCGCACATCAAAATCCACTGTTAATCCTTTGTTACTATATCTTATGATGTATCATCCATGCAAATTTGCGCTTTTGGACTTTGTTAAACGAATTGCCCAGACACCGTCTTACAAAACTCCTTTTATTTGGAATGTTGTTCAAGAGGAATGAGATAAAATAACTCTTCTACCTACTAAAAAAAGCTTTATTATCTTGAAAACTACGTTGTAGAAAGTTAATGAAGAATAAGGGTTATCAAATGGAACATTTAAAATACAAAAATGTTTGCTAAATTTTTCTGTAAATGGAATAAAAATTGCCTAAAAATGTGCGAACAGCTTTAGTAAAAAAAAAAAAAAACTTAAAAAATAAAAATAAATTTAAAAAAAATAAAATTATAAAAAAATTCTGAAAGATTTCAGATTTTAAATTACGTCCAAAGGGACGTTTTCTTAACGTTTCGTATGTTACCGTTATTTATTAAATACACTCACGTTTGTGAAAATTGCAACACCATGAAGGACTTACGCGAGTGAGCTGAAATTTTCAGGAAATGCAAAGTAGCGCATGATATGCAAATGATTAGAATTACAAATCCGTAGCGCATGTGTATGCTGAGCAGCGCCCTCTGAACGGCTGATGGATCCGAATAAATAGACGGCTGTAGCGAGGCGTGTATGGTTATCGGTGGGTATCTGCTAGTGGTAAACGTTAACTCAATCTGTACTTATGCCTCGTCGACGAAAGAGAGCGAGATTTGAACAACTTACAGAGTTTGAACGAGGGAGAATCATCGGCCTTCGTGAAGCTGGATTGTCGTATCGTGCAGTAGCCTCTCGTGTGCAGCGTAACAGCAGCACAGTGATGCGCGTTTGGAAGCAGTGGACGGACGAGTGTCGGACAACTCGGAAATCCGGGAGTGGACCCCGAAATGTGACGTCAGCTCGCGATGATAGACACCTGGTCCGCATGGCGCGGACGGACCGTACAGCTTCCTCTAGACAATTGGCAGCACTGTGGTCAATAGCTACAGGTGTTTCATTGTGTGCTTCATCAATTCGTAGACGTCTGCTGCAGTGTGGACTGCGCGCACGGACTCCTTTATACAGGATCCCCCTAACGCACGACCATCGCCGCCTGCGGCTACAATGGGCCAATCAGCATAGAGACTGGCGTGCTGATTGGCAGCATGTCGTGTTTTCTGACGAATCCCGCTTTAATTTGTGGTACCATGATGGCCGCATTCGTGTCAGACGCTATGCCGGTGAACGCCACCTTCCGGAGTGCATTATCGAACGCCACAGTGGACGAACACCCGGAGTTATGGTCTGGGGCGCCATAGCATATCATAGACGATCTCAATTGCTACGAATTGTGGGCAATCTGAACAGCAACCGGTATATCCGTGAAGTTCTACAGCCCGAAGCTGTTCCCTTCCTTCAAAGCTTGCCAGGCGCTGTATTTCAACAGGACAATGCCCGCCCTCATACTGCTCGGATTGTTAAATCCTTCTTTGCAGCGCAGCAGGTACAGCTTCTTCCTTGGCCTGCGTGTTCCCCGGATATGTCGCCAATTGAACATGTGTGGGATGTCATTGGTCGGCGTCTTGCTCGTGATCCTCGTCCTGTTGCGTCTGCAGACGAACTTTGGGTACGCGTACAAACGATATGGAATGCTCTTCCTCAGTCAGACATTCAAACTTTGTTTGACTCCATGCCATGTCGTGTGGCAGCACTTATTGCGGCGGGTGGTGGCCACACAAAATACTGATTCTGATCTCTTGTTCTTGTTTGTTTGCTTTGAACATTTAATCATTTATTTGTACCACTACCACTCAACTGTGTATTAAATTGCATTCAATTATGACGATTCCTTCTTGGTGTTGCAATTTTCACAAACGTGAGTGTATGTTCTACCCACACAAACCATAAAATTCAGTTCAATATTAATATCGCAAACTAATTTTAAAATGGGCATATCTTCAGAATTTCCGTTACAGAGTCTCGTGCGCTGGAGATAAAAAATGTTTTTTTTTCGTACAGTGTTGCTCACCTTAAAATCGTTTAGTTTGTTTATCAAAAATTTGTTGAATAGGAAATCGATAATAAAATAAATTTCAAATTCTAAATTAGGGCTTCCACATGCCCATATTCTATGGAAGAATACGTTTTTCAAATTTTGATGGCTGTAGGTACCGTCGTTTTATCACAGCGCGAGAAACATACATACATAGAAATTAAATAATGCAGCTTCTTCATTATTTAATTTCTTCAAATATAATACAGGACTCTAATATTTGGTGACAGCAATTTGAAAAGTGATTCGCCGTTTTTAGTTTTCACGCAAAGTGCCAAAACGAAATGAATAGTCCTTCAGGGCAAATTGCCCCTTTGAATTAAAAGTAAAAAAAAATAAATAAATAAAAAAAGATTAAAATACAATAAATGATGCTCAATAGTGATTCTGTAAATAATTTTTAACTCAAATGGAAGATTATAAACATAACAGACAGATTGCGCTATGAAAAATGGCCAAGCTAAAATTTAATGCTGACGATATACTTTTCAAAAAGGTATCACATTGCCGAGCTTTTTGCAGTATGAAAGCTTATTTTGTAGAGTCATTAATTTCTTTTATTTATTTTTTTTGAAAAAAATATGCAATGCCCTCGCCGGGACTCGAACCTGCACCTCTCGAATACGCGCCGAGTGTGCTACCGTTCCACCATGTAAGCATGCTGGGAGAAAATGCATTATAATTTGATCACTTTATCAAATTTTAAAATGGAGCTCATTGCATATTCAAGAGATACAGAGTCGCCCAAATTTCTTGAAACATTTTGCACTGTATGAAATGTGCATGAAAAATCAAACAAATCATCCCCTAGTACGAAACACATAGCATTGGAAACATCAACCATTAGAATCCTCAAACATTAGAAATAAATAATTGAATGTATTATAAATTAAATAGAATTTTAAATTTTATTAGTTATAGAAATTATTAAAAATAAAACAAAAATTCCAGTTAATAAGAAATACGCTTACTGCTTTTAACTCGCTGTTTTGCTTAAACAGTGCAGTTATAGTTCAAAAGCTGAATTAATGATTCTTGTCACATCAAAAGGCAACACTCAATAATCTGTTTAATTTAGGCAACTGCGCCGAAGAAAAATTAAAGATTTTAGTCTCGTGCAAAGGCAACACTTGCCAAGTGAATGGTGAATGGCATAGTAGTATAATGTAAAGGTAACGACACCAAAACTTTTGTAGAGGTTGCATTAAAGATGCATCTAATGCTAAAATTCCTGCGCTCGCTGAACGCTTATCACCTAAGTATAATTCTCGAATGAAAATCATGCCAACTTGCTTAGATTAAGGGACCTGGTTCCCAAGAATTGATGAAAATAAAATTTCCCAATTTTTTGCTAAAAACGATTTTGAAAGTAAAAACTTTCGGCAGTCCTTAAAATGCCACCCTTACCTCAGAGTTTATTTTATTTATTTTTTCTTTCTAAATATATCAATTACTTATCAAAAATCATAGTAAAAGAAGAGGAACGTAATTAGACTTAACTGTTGTGAAACTCTGTTTACCTTCTTTTTTTTATTTAGCAAATATTTCTATGTGTATTATCTGTCAGCTTTGTTATGCTTCTTCAAGAAAGGAAATAATTTGTGATAGAAACAGGAAGAGGTGGCATATTGAAAGTGATAATGTTCTTGAGTGTAAGCAATACTGAAAATAGCGCTGAAACAAATATGACTCTTTAAGATTAAAATACTACTAAATTAATTTAAAATGCAATTTATATACGAGACATGTGGCTAAAGGGAAAGAAGAAGTTATATATGCTGCTGAGTGGTTTTAAATCAAATAAATTTTGCTTTATGAAACATGAATAAAACAAAAATTAATGTTATTAATATTGATTAGAAATATTTCTCTTGCCTCTGAGAATGACTTGCCCAGCAGCCCATAACATAGAATTCTTAAAATGTTTGCATTTACTATCTTATCTTTTAAAACACAAAACATTAGTCAAGGAATTGTCTAAGAAGTTACTATATTTCGTCCAGTTTGCTTTTTTTTTAAATTCCCAAAAGTGTAATTCCAAAAAAGTAAATTTTGTTACTAGGGATTTCATGAAAGTGTCTAAGCTCTATGAGGACTGGTGAGTGATTACTCCCAATCGAACTCAGAACAGCCTAGTTGCAACCTTAGAAGATGTCTGCACTTTTAAACGCGAGATCCAAGGCATCAAGACTAACATAACTAAAATAGCAATATATTGGTGTCCCATCGTTCAGAATCTATAAAGCATTGTCACCCACAAGGTTTGAAAGGTCATAACCTCTGGTGGCAGATCTACCCGACAGAGGGCGCTTTGTATTAAAATCAACCAAGATTATAAAGGTCTCTTTAAACAATGGCATCAGAAATCCAGTGAAAGATCCACTACTGTTAGAAGGCTGGTAGGAATTAAATATGTTTAGACTTTTGTTATTCTATTTAAATTTAATGGCTTGTACTTCAAGCTCTGAGTCTTGAGAGGCATGAGTTCTACACTTTAATAATTAGAATTTCTAATTAGAAACATTAAGCCACCACCTACTTTAATAAGCCTATCTTCATGTAGAACATTATAATCACAAAATTTGTAAGTGTGTTTCAGTTTTATAGTCTGAATTGCTATTATTTGCATCTGATGTAGATTGCCATGTCCAGCATTTGGTCGAGTTTGAAGACGTACACATAATCCTTTAATATTCCATTGCAAAAATTTAAAAAAGTTCTTGGGAGACCCAGATGAGATAAATGTAGACTGTAGTTTATTTATTGAACGGAGTCCTTTACTAACACTCCAGAAGCGCCTCTTTTTATCCCGCATGATGTGAGTGGCAGTAACTTCAAAATTTCTAAATCGCAGTCATGAACTTGGGTACTAGAAGGTTAAGGTTAAGAACCATGAGGCACCAAAAGGTTGAAGTTTGACTTTGCCTCTGCCTGCAGTGCTTTAGCTGGGCAAAACAGAATATTTTCCATGCATTGGGTCGCCGTACCAGGTGTAAATACTTCCGAAGTATTTTCCTCCTTCCCATTCCGCCCAGGAACACTCCGCCACGTTGAGGCAGCAGATCAGGACTTTGAGGGAATTTATGTAATTAATATGAACAAGGATAGGTATAGAAAATGTTGAAAAGAAACATAACTAGAAGGGAAAATGTAACTGAAACTAAAACAATCTCAATCTTTTCCTTAAATATACTCCGGCTAATTTGCACTGGCTGAAAAACAGAAGGAGAGAAGTGAGAGTACAGATTCGGAACATAACAAACTGGCAAGTTAAGATAGATAAATAAACCTAAATAACCTAGTTTATCGAAACCTAAAAAACTACTAAATAAATTAGTTTTAACATAAAATAAACAAATTATGAAAATTTAGTCAAATTTTCGGAAAAAATTGCCTAATGGAACAAAACTCGACAATAAATAACGGCAACTTATTTCTTTTCTTTTACGTATTAAATTTTTAATCACACAGCCAGAAAAAATGCATATGACAGTTTGTAAATGATAATACATTTCTAGATGCCGTTGTTAGCGTCTCTGACTGCCTTGTCGAATATACTGGGTTCAAATCTCAGAGAACTCATGGATGTTTGTAAATGTATAGTGTCGGTACTGCATTGCGACGCTCTAAATATGCGGGGAGCCGAAAGTCCTGTCGTGGTTTGGTGGAAGGGATGAGTGATGGGAGGCCCTCGAACCCGTCCCCGGGAGGTGCTGTCTATCAAAATTAAGGGCGGAAGTCAGCAAAATCGCACTCTCAACTGTAAGGTGTTCAAGGCTATTGCCAACGACAGGCGTATGCTGAACGTTCCTTGCCACGAGGAATATTGTGGGCTTGGGCTGATGTTGTTGTCAGACAAGTGAGCATAATTAACAACAACAAAACAGCATTTATTACATATATGGACTTCTAAATAGGAATATATATATATATATAAATTTAGAACCAAATTTTCAATTTAAACTTCAGAAAATCCTATAAATGTAGAATACGAATTTTATAAAGTGTAAAAATTAAAATAAATCAACACAAGAAAACCAAAAAAGAATATAAAAGAACAAGAAAGAAGAAAAATCCAATCAACTCCGACATAACGTCGTCAGGAGGAGGTATGGCGAACTTAAATACAGTTCCTCTTCCAAAACAAAATCCTTGCTTTCCTGTACCCAGAATTAGCTGATGAACCATTTCAATATATTTTTTAATTTTAATAGTTCACCCGAAAATTCTGGATTAAGTTTCTTTTTTAAATTTATTTGTATTTCTCCCCCCCCTCTATATATAATATAGCAAAATTAGCTTGTCTCACACACACATACATATATATATATATATATGATACGCTAATTTTGCTGCAAATACTTCTAAAAATCAAGAACTTCCCAAATTTTGCTGATTTATGAACTACCATATAGCAGTCCTACCCTTCAAAAAAGGTGAGTAGAAAGGAAGGGGGTGGAAAGAATATTAACGCGAAGTCTATCCTAGAATCCTGGAGTGATAAGTAATAATGTTGGGTACAATATTAAAATTAAGTAAATGAACTCTATTAAAATAATATGCTGAGAAAAATTGTGCTTATAAACTGGCAAATAAATGACACATTTAATTTCTTTGCAAGCAATTCTTTGCAGAAAGAACAAAAATATAATTAAATTTTAAAAATTTCCAGTATTGCAAAACATAAATCATATGAAAAAAATGTATAGTGACAGCGTTTGGTTAGTTTATTGAAATATAGCGAAGCATACGTTGGCTTTCTGCCTAAGAGTTGAACTGTCTGCAAAGAGGACTTTTTTAACAAAAACTGATTTTACGTTATGCATGGGGTATACCATGCAGCTAGCCCTTTCGCTTGAGTTCGAACCCGTGTATAGTTACCATTATTCACCGGTCTTAAGCACTCATCCACCAAGAGGTATTTAATACTAGTGTGGCAATAACCTCGTTTGGAATCCACTTTTACATTGAGATCAAGTGATCACTTGAAGAACGTACATTTCGCCATCTATTAAAATCGCATTGTTGCATATTTAAAACGGAGTTGTAGAAAAACATCTAAGTCATATTTTTTGACCATGCTTACTTTGAAACAGGGCGAAGATGTGGTTTATAATCTGCGAAAAATTCATTATTTTATGAAATATAAAATCTAAATTTTGAAATCTTATGGTAAAGAATATGATAACGCCAAAAAAAATCGAGCGGTTTTTGAAACATCTAAAAACATTGTAGAATTGCATTTTAAATCCAGAACATATTTCGTTTAAATAATTTGTTTTCTTTCTATCCTATAGTATACATAAGCTTTTTCACAGGTTGTGAGTTTGTTCGCTGTGCAAAGCTACAAAAGAAAAGATCACCAACAATTTCTTACAAATAAAATTAAAAAGCATCAAACGAATTTTTTAAACCCGTTTCCAGGTGAACTTTTCCACAAACTGGGCCAATGTGTGTGTCAGATTTTTAGGGATATTAATTTTGTTTTGGCATTTTGCGTCAATTCACTTTCTGCGTTGATACACTTTTCAAACTGTTGCCACTAAATATTGGAGTCTTGTATTATATTTAAAGAAATTAAATATGAAGAATCTGCATAAATGTACGCAAGTTTCTCGCATTGTGGAAAAACAACGTTACTTCCATCAAATTTTGAATAATTTTATCTTTCACCGAATATGGGTATCTGGAAACGCTAATTTGGAATTTATTTTATTATCTATTTCATATATTGTCAGACATTAAAGAATGTGTGGTTAATAAACTCAACGATTTCAAAGCGAGGAGTGGCAACACTGTGCGAAAAAAAAACATTTTTATCTCCATCGCGCTAGACTGTGTATCGGAAATTCTAAAATTGTTTTGCGATATTGCTGTTGAATTGAATTTTATGGTTTAAGTGCGAAGAAGATGATATTTAAAAAATGAAGGTAACCCACAAAACGTTAAAAAAATGCCTTTTTGAGCGTAATGTAAAATCTGAAAGCTTTCAGATTTTTATTTCAAAATTTGTTGTAGAGCCATTCATCTCTGTCCTATATATACACATATAGCATATATAGACATATATATACACATATATATACACACATATACATAACACATATAGATACACACACTCACGTCACTTTTATTATGATACATGCATTAAAATTATGAGAAATCATTTTAGTAGTTTCATCTCTGAGGATGCTATAAACGCTATGTATGTTGAAGAAAAGAAGTGTTAATCTTCTTCATAAAAAAGAAGTATTGGTAAATTAATATTTCTATCAACGGGTCAACCAAGAGCCATTCTATGACCATTGTGTACACGAAGTTACGAACAGAAGAGTTTAGAATTCCTCAATTTTATACACCACGGATACGACGTATGAGAATAGATGGATTTTCCTATTTCTTTCTCTCTTTTTTAATTTTTTGATAAATGATCCAGATAATAAATGTTGAAGACGCTGTTAAATTCTTATGAAATCATTATGTCAAAAACGTGAAATCGGAAGCAGATGTTCTTGAAATACAATAGTTGATAGAGCTGGAATTTCATAAGTGTTCAAACCTTACATGTACGTCAGAAATGCAGGTATATAAATACGGCTGAAATTTAAGGTACTTTGCTACTACGCTGGTTACGTCGGTAAATTTCTTCTTTAATTCACATAACCAGGTACGATTTTGTGATATATTCTTTCTACTTCTTGGCATCTGGTTATATTTAGTAAAACGATGACTAGTAGACGAATCTGGAAATATTTATTACATTGTTAAAGCAGAAATGAAATTATTTTAGCTACATTGTATATACTGTAGTATTGAAGTTATGAACAAATATATAAATACTTTCATTCGTTCTTAAATGAACTCTGCAGAGAAAATCTGATTGCTAATTGATTTACTAGATTATCGATTTTATTCCTTATGAAGAATTTCTGCATTAGTCATTTGTTTGTTTACTATTTTTAAATGATATTCGTTAGTTTATTAACTAAAATCTTTTAATGTATAGTTGCTTCTTATCATCTCGAATAATACCAAAATTATGAACTTCCAAATGCAAAATTAATAAAACAGATTAGCTAATTTCCTTCTTAGATTAGCTAACACTCCTAATTATGAAGCTCTTCAACAAAACCGCTTTCCTGTGCTTTACAGAGGCCAACTATACACCATAAGGAAAAGTTATTTATTACTTTTTGATATTTTATGACGCACAAATTAACTTAATTCAATTCTGGAACAACAATTAAGCAAAAAACTGATAAGCACTGGTGTCAGACTTATATTTCAGAAAATTAAAAAGTTGGCAAAGATTAAAATAGGTTTTATTGATAATTTAGATTATTTTTATAATATTATTCAACATTTTAATTTAACTGATTACGAACTGTAATCTAATTATCGATGAATGATTCGTCTGAGCTGAAAGAATCTAGTATTCTGCGTTATTAGCGCTATTATATTTGCTTCCGATTTCATGTTCTGACAAAGACAAATCCTTGCATTTGATAATTAACTAATATTATCTTACATACTAGTTGAGATAATAAGTGATTATAGTAGAACAAACGTGTCAATATATGCAAATTTCCTATGAGAGCAAAGAAAAGTAGCGAAATTCATTTAACTGCTTAACAATGCCATTTCTTTGCAACATATTATTTTAGTTATTTTTACTTATCCATTATTATCATGGAATAGTGTAATTAGCAGATTTTTACAATCAGGCTTCTGATTCTGAATTTGTCTGATTATATTGATAACCAGAATATTGCTTGCTGACTTTTATCAGCAGTGAATACGTTTTTGTTTCATAACTAAGATTACCTGCATGGTAAAAGAGTTTATACATTTCTATTCATTTTAGAAATTTTATAATTGTGTATCTTTAGTGAAAAAGTGATTAATTCCCCAACATCTATTCAATGATTTTATTTGATAGGGTAATTATTTTACTGAGCCCGCATTTCATTACAAAATTATTAGAATGCTTAACTTGTTAGCATTATTGGAATGCTTAATAAAGTCCACATTTTATCTTATATATTTTATACAGCATATAGTATTACATTAAATGGAAAACTCTTTGTGCCCTGTTCCTTTATATGTTTAGAAATACAGCTTATATGCTACGAAGTATATATAATTTTCTTCGCAAATATTCAGTCAATTGAATATTTGCAGCTGATATAATGATGAAAAAAATTAGTAAACATGCATTAAATGTACATTTAAATATTGTAAAAGACAAAATTTAAATATAATACTTGCAAAAAAGGTTTCATTATAAACATATCTTTGAAACTAAAAATGTAATAAAATATTTTTTTAAATTTCAATTAATTACTAAGTAGTTAGTTACTAAATTATTAAAAATTGTTAAGCAACGGAAAAATAATATTTAGTAGCTTATTGAACTAAGACTGTATTATGTGTATGCAATAAACTTCTGGAAGTTTAGAATTCATTATTTATTTAACTGCTAATTCACATATTTTAATGATTTCTTTCTGAGAAATAAAATAAAGCTCCTTTGATACACTGACGAATTTATCACAGTTTTCACAAGGATGGAAAAAGCCTGGTGTTTTTGTTAGTTCCTTGAACATCTAGCGTGCTTATATTTCTTCAGTTCTTCAGCGTGCTTATATTTCAAAGCTATACTGAGAAGTAAAGAGCAAAACAAAATCATTAATCGCAACTCAGATATTGGTATCCTTTGAACATGACATTGTTGTTCTTTAAAATTTTGGAGAAAAAATTTTTTTTTTCTGTAGTGTGCAGCAAAAACATTAAAAACAATGCAAATATTCTGTAAATAAATTTTATTATATACTGAAATAGCATCAATAGTATTTTTTCACAAATTTATTAGTTACTTTGAGTTTACTTTGTGACATAATACTTTGTGAGTAATTTTGTGACTTATGTTCTTTATAAAAAGTAACAGCCATGGTGTAAGACTAAAAAGTCATAATTAAGGAAGATTCTGGAAAACTTCCAATGACACCATGATTCTCTTGTACGTTTTCTTTGATATTTGTTTTTTTCTCATCTTACCCCATCCTTTTGGAAGGAGTCAGAGTTCTATTAACACTCTTCTTATAAAGGGTGGGGCAAAAAATCTAGCAAATTTTAAGAAAAACAATACAGCAAATATAATAGAATTAATTTTTGTTCATGTTGCAGCTTTTCAGTTTAATACACAACGTTACTGGAAAAAATTTACCGTAATATTAAGCTTTGAAAATGACATGTTTCAAATGTCATTCTCCTCGGCTTATCCATTCATGGCTGAATAACGTTGAATTACGGCTTAATATAATGATGATCTTACGATCGTTTATCCCTCGAAACGTTCACCAGCAACTACGTTTCGTCACATCTGACGAGTAATACATATGAGAGCCATATCCAAGGCCAAAAAGTTCAGTTCCATTAATTTTGCATAATATACTGCAATTACTTGTTCTTACTACATTATATACACATTTCTCTAAATGGTGAATATTGAAAAAATGAGTTATTTAAAATTATGCAGTGAGTTTGTTTTGTAAACTTATGTTCTCACTGTTATTTTAGTTTCATATCAGATTCTGTTTAACCAAAATTTCGTTCTATGCTACGTATTTAGAGATATCATACTCTAAAATCTTAAATTTCATCTTCTAAGCTTTTGATCGAAAGTGGAATTTTTCTGCAAGCAAAAAGAAGTTTGTATTATTTAAAAAAAATAAGCGCATAATTGCTTTTCTATTTTATAAAAATATAACGCAAATAATTCGCGAAACATTTTTTGAAAGGTGGTGAAAAACTTATGCAGTATAACAATACTGAAAATTTATTACAATGTTTGCAATCCTAATGCTTGAAAATTAAAGCACGCTCCTTTTTCTACCGTATATCATCTATCAATCAGTAAAAATATTCTTTAGTGAAATATTACTAGTTTTTAATGTTTCTTCTTTTATCTTGGGGTGTTTTTGCTTTTAATTAAATAGAATTATTTCCTTTTAATAGTTTACCTGAGCAATCATGAGGTTTCTCATTCTGCTATGCTCAATGGCAGCATTCATATATGCTCAGGACCTTGAGACCAAGATGCTTTTCCTTCAGAAACCATCTGATGATGCCGACGACGTTCTTTTGATAGTCACATGGTCTAAAAATCCTCAACAGGAGATGCCGAAAGTAACAAACTGTGAAATATATTCAGATGAGTATGTATTACTTTTCTTGAGTTAGATTTACGTTATTAGTAATAGGCTTTGAAACCGTAATTCAAACACAGGAATATTTACGATTATCTATACATAAGAAATTACTAACATGATAATGCCTCCATGCCTAAAAACAATATTTTCGTTTTATTTTTATTTTGGTGTATTTATATGGTAATAAATGATTCTTAAGACAAATTCTATTCAGAATTGGGTGATCTGCATATCATTATATTGATACTTAATCAGGAAGAAATTCCGTACAATTGAAAACGCATATTAGTAGTTTCTTAAAGATCTTAAGTATAGGAAACTGTAAGCAATTTCATCCAAATGCTTTTCTAAATAAGATGCCGTCTCTTATCTTTATATTTGTTACTAAAGTCAGCCTTTTCATTACTGCGCCTGTGTATTTGTGGTCACGGTGTAGAGTAATTAGATTATATTGATGCATTGACGTGAAAAATGTGCAGTGACCTCGCCGGGATTCGAACTGCATACTTCCGTATATGCGAATACGCTTTGGGCTTCCAGTTACACCACCAAGGCATGCAGAAATGAGGTTTTAAATACCTTATAACTGTATTTTCTATTTGTGATTGTCTCATTTATAACATGTTTTAGCATGTGGCATGTAAGTCTGAAAATCTTCTGATTTGGTTCAGGACCATGCAAAATAAGCACGAGGCAATCGTAATTCAAATGTTTTGTTTAAAAGTTTAAATTTGTTTTCGGAATTTTTTGAAATAATATGGCCCATGGTACTGTTTACAGAGACAGTCATACGACTACAGCGAAAAGTACATGTTTCTATCGCGCATAAAACTCCACGTCCATTTCAATGGAAACTGGACAACTATATATCCCAATGTAATATCATTATTAGAGTAAAGTAATTGCTATGTAAATGACCAGTTCATAGGAATTCACTCGATATGGTAATGTATTTAAGACGTAAAGCGGACCTAACAGACGTAAAGCGAATTATCTGAGAACAACGGTTGAATGTGCTTTTTAAGACCAGTTTTTAAATAGCATTTATTCGCTAAATTTCTAAAGTTATCTATTTTATTCTCTGTTTTCATAAACTTCCATTCATTAAGAAGATACTTGCATCAGTACAGAAAGAAAAAGGAAAAATATATTAAATAATAATCGAATATATGCCAAGTGACAAAAATCTCATGACCTCAGAGCGTTAAGAAAGTTGTAATAACATTTTCTTGAAACAGAACTTGGAACATAAATGCGCGTTCTTGTGCTACAATAACCACAACTCGCAGCGATGCAAATAAATAGAACAAACACAGGGGAAAGGGAACGGAGCACCAGAACTTCACCTACGGATGTCCAGGTAAAATTAAATAGAACATTCAAATTTAAATTTAACTTTGAACAGTAATCGAATACTACACAGTTAACACTAAACCAGAAACTGGCTCAGTAATTCTACCGGTGTGTTAGAATTAAAATGTTAACAGAAAGAGGCGCACGTGATGCAGAAGCACTTTCTGGTTCAAATTCCAGAAACATCAACTTAAATTCACTGCAATATGATTTGCATTCTGATGAGAATTACTGAAACATATATAGCGCGCAAGCGATGCCAGAAACACTTTAGCTTCAGAATCCAAAATCCTCAGCTTAAATATACTACAGCATAATTTGCATTCTGTTGGGGAACATTGAAAGTAGAAGTTATATTAAAAACTAAAGTTATAATAACTGGTTAATTAACACAAGATACCCAAAACGTTTCTAAATTAACAGCCACTTAAAATTTACTTAAAAGAATTAAATGGAAATCATCGAATTTGGAACATGTGTATAGCCGGCTATAAACGTGTTTACTTTAATTTTGTATCATGGAGCCTTCACATGAATATAAAGAAAGAGAAGCTTAACCAATTTATAAGGTATTTCTTCCACCTTCTTCGCATGCCTTCGTGGTGTCGTGGCCAGAACGCTGGGCACGTATTCCAGATGCCTTTAGTTCGAGTCTCGGGGAAGGCGTTTCTCATTTTTTATCTCTCCTGCTTCTAAAATAACTTAGTGTCTCTACAAGTGGCGCCCGAACAAAAAACGAGGTGGATGATAATTCTTCACCACCAGGATTTGGCGATTGGTTCTCTTAATCCCCAGTCGTCCTTTAAAAGGGGAAGCTATAACGTATTTCTCCAGCCTTCTCAGCATGCCTTCGTCGTGTAATGGTCAGCAGGCTCGACGATTATTCGAGAGATCCGTGGTTCGAGTCCCGGCGAGAGCATTGCTCATTTTGCATCTCTTCTGCTTCGAAGAAATGCAAAGAATCATCAGAAGAGATGCAAAATGAGCGCCTCTGCAAGCGGCGCCCGAACTAAAAAATGTGGTGGATGATGATTCTCTACCACCGGAATTCGGCGATTGGGTCCCCTGAACCCCAGTCGTCCTTTAAAAGGGGTGAGTATATAAGATATTTCTCCCACCTTCTTCGCATGCCTCGAGGTGTAGTGGCCAGCAAGTTGAGCGCGTATTCTAGAGGTCCGTGGTTCGAATCGCGGCGAGAGCATTGCTCATTTTTCATCTCTCCTGTTATTAAAATAACCTAGTGTCTCTACAAGTGGCGCCCGAACAAAAAATGTGGTGGATGATGATTCTCCACCACCAGGATTTGCCAACTGGGTCCCCTAATCCCCAGTGCCCTTTAAAAGGGGGAGTATATAAGGTATATCTCCCGTCTTCTCAGCATGCCTTGGTGGTGTAACGGTCAAACACACTCGGCGCGTATTCGAGAGGTCCGTGGTTGGAATCCCGGCGAGGACATTGCTCATTTTTCCTCTCTCGTGCTTTCAAAAAGTACCTAATGTCTCTACAAATTTATAACTCTCGATATAACGTGTTGAATTAATAATTGAGCATCTACACTGCCGCACTTTAGCGAAAGCTTTCTGCGAAGTTATTACTTTTCTTGAGCAGATAATTGTGATACACTTTGCCTTCTTCAAACAAAGCAACGAGGGAACTCATCCCGTTTCCCAATGATGAGTACTTACGATTAAGTAGCAAGCATTATGGTGCAACTTACCAGTAATTTATCCGTATTATTAGTGAGAATGACTTCTAGGATGCACCACTGTTGTTGACAAACATTGCAACTTTAAAAAAAAAAGTAAAGGTCAACATGAAAAACAAGATGCCTCAACTAATGTCTAATACGCGCCATTGGTTTTGGTCAGGTAACTAGGAGCTATTAGCAAGCATGTTGTCAGAGAAATATCACATCAACAGTCCCTTTCTAGTTCAAATGATAGTATTTCATCTTTTAGGGAATCCGACAGAAAATAATGTTTTAGATGTTACTTTAGAGCTTAAGATTTCCGTGTTTAAATAAAGTTAATTTTTTGTTTAATGCAAGATTTAATATATGCTACTAAAATTGAAACTGACGAGTTTGCTCGCACAATTAGATATGATATAAATTTCTTGTTAAATGATCCGAATTATAGTCATTCAAATTATGAAATCACAAAAGAATCTTATTCTATTATTTTTCATTGCTGCCTCACCATTTTACTAGAGTGTAATTTTCCCGATTATTCTCTTTCTTTTATATGATAGTCTTTCCCGATGTTCTTTTCCCAAATTGAGACTTGATTCTCCATTAAAGTGGATAAAGTGTTCTCATTTTGTCGATTATCTCCAGAACTGAGGGACAGATTTTAATGAAATTTTGTATAGACTTAGGCTGATATGTGCAAAACCGTATACTATCCAAACAATCTTGAAACACATTCTGAACTGAAATTTGACTCAGTATACCAAACTAAAACTTGATTCTCCATTGAAATTAATGGAATTTTCTCAATTTGTCGGTTAGCTGAAGACATGAAGGACAGATTTTAATAAAATTATACATAGACATAATTTGATATGATGGAAAAAATTCCATCCAAACCGTCATGTACACATTCATAATCATGCTTAAGGCTCCTCGGTAGGAAGGTCTAGGACACTGTTTTGGAAGATGGAACAAAAAACGATGATATGGATTTATAATCTCCTCTAACAGTCGCACAAACGTGACTTCATCCTGGAAAGGAGGCATTTTATAAGGCAGTTGTTCCCTTTTGTATCCTTGTGGCAGCCGGTTCTTTCCCGTAGCAGTGTTGGTTTAAATTGAGGTATCAAAGAGGATGAAGGAGAGCTGCAGTTTTCCTCCCACGAGAATTGCAGAGATCTGTCGGGTCTGTTCATGTGTTTTAGGGTTTAGGCCTGGAGATCTGACGAGTCTATTCATCTGGTTAATATCTTCACATTTCAAAAATATCATGCACAAATATTATTTGTGTATGGACAAGTGTTATTGTGCATAAAACTAGGGAATTATAAAAGGTTTCATTTTCAATGTGAAATCTCACTGTGAGAGATCCATATGTTTATCAGAGGGCAGCATACCCTCTATTAGCCTCCTTTTTAGTTCGTTTTGTAGCTTTTATTCTTTCATTCTTCTGACCTTCCTGCCTCGATGAGTGTTACGCGCCATCATAAGTATGTATCATGACTGTTGTACGGCATATTTCTTGTATTATATCAATCTATGTCCATAGCCAGTGTCATTAAAATTTATCTATCAGTTATGGAGATAATCTTCTAAAGTCTTTTAATTTTGAACATCAGTGTACATTACGAACATCCTACGCCCATAAAATCTAATCAGGCAGGCTTAAAGATATGCTCCCAGGAAGAGCACATTCAGCCTTTTGATGATAATCAACGGGGTCAGCTCGCATTGCATTTAAGCACTGTAGTAGGTATAAACGCATTTACAGATTTACGACTGACAGATACCGTGCGTATTTGGAAAGAAAGGATTAATTAGTCTGTAGAGACAACAAGTTTTTTTTGAAGCAGGGGTACATGAAAAATGAGCAATACCCCCCACGGACCTCTCGAATACGCGTCGAGCATGTTAACCACTACACCACGAAGGCAGGCTAAGAAGGCGAGAGAAATACTTTATAAGTCCTGCAACCGATAAAGGGTGAAATGCAAAGTTACGCATAGTCTTCTCAGACAGACTCATAGTCCAACTGATTATTTCCTGATAAATGTACTCACCTTCCGAAGACTGGAGCTTTGCTACAAGTAGCAAATCTGAAAGTTCCAAAGTTAGGTAGAATCAATGAAACAGATTGTTTTTATATTTAGGGAAATTTTAAGTTGCTCGAATTCGAATTCAACACGTTTAACCATACTAGACGGGAAGCTACTGTTTTATAACAGTCCTACTTTAAGTTTAACACTTCTTTATATTTAGGAATTAACTACATTTTCTTCATTTGCGCTGTGATATATATTTTTTACGAACAACTTAAAAGCAGACTGGCATATTATGTTACCAGTTGTCCAGTTAAAGACAGCGCAGCGCCTAAATTTCAGCACTGGAAATGTTCTTCCTGTCTTCCCCGGAAATATTTAATATCCTAGTTTCTGTTCCTGATTGTCAAGGTATTGAAATTGTCCTATTATTAATTAGTTTTGAAATCCAGTACAATTACTGCGCATCCTCATTAACTGCCTTCGAAGCCACCGACTTGAGTCATTTAAACCTCAAAAATTCTGATTTTAGTGAGAATCCATTTCCTGCCCTGATGATGACGGGATGATTTGTGGCCCGAGTGGCCGTAACTTAACTGCTACCCTTGATTATGCTACATAGATGAAGTTTAATTTCTATAAAAATATAGAATCTTGTTACAGATTTCAGTGATAGTTCAAGAAAGTACGAACATACATCCAATACAGAACCAGAACATAAATCTAATAATATAATTTTTGAAAACTAAGCTTTTTTAATTTACTAATTTTAACACCATATTAACAGTTATAATTTATTATTTCCATTTTTTAGAAACCTTTGGTTAACTTAGACATAAATCAGTATATTGGAGTAATTTGAAAACAAATAATCCATAGCCGTTGATCAGTTGCCTTCTGGTTCAGTAAACAACGAAGCAAATGCTTCTAAAATTGCACTTCGAAATTTCTCGGCAATAAATTTTAAAATTACAGCTTGATTTCAAACTGTCCAATCATATCAGCTTTTAATTAGTTTTGCTATGAAGCCGTTGTATATTAATTGATATGTTAAACTTGTGACAACTGTTTCTAAGATTTACTGACAGGTAGATTCTAAATTAAATTTTCTCCTATATTTCGTGGCTTGCCACAATACCTCAGACCAAAATGTTTATGTAAATGTAATGGATAGCAGCACAATTTAAAACTAGGAGGTAAATACTAATCGTAATCCTATTAAACTCATTACATCGCTGAAGGTTAAATGTTGGGTTTGAGTAAACTGGTTTGCTAATTTGCATGTGATTAAAGTTAATCGCGGTAGTGTCCCAGTCAGTAGTATTCCAACGTACTATATCTATGTTATGTAACCAGATGTTTCAGCTTTAAGTATTGGAGATTGTAGGTCATTTGAAATTTATCTGAGCAGCCGTATTACTTATATATAACAAAAAGGAATCATTTGTAAGGTTTTAGATAAACTAACAAAGTTTTATTTTAATTTAAATCTTTCTATTCCTTCTCATTTTCAACTTCCCGTTAGAAGAAGCGGGCGTTTTCAGCTTTATGCTAATTTGAAGTGGAGCCAAGTTATATTTAAGTAAGAGGTAGAAACCTCTTAGTGTGAGAGAGCTTTTAGTCTCAGACCACGATCATTCTATTCGACGTTCTCCTGACTAGCTAGCAGTTAAATTCTAAGCCATAGCGCTTTACGTGATTGCTTATTGAAATAAATCCAAGTGCGTCAGTATTAGTAAATCTTGCTACGCACCATTTAGTTTAGAGGCCAACGTTGCGTTATAGCTCTGTGAGCAACGACTAATTTAATTTCTATTTAGTTTTAGGTTAAATCTGATTGTTCATTTTAGACCCAAGTGTGGTCTTTACTTTCTGTATCCCTTCCGAGTTGAGAAGTGGTTCTACATAATAGTGATTTAATAAAAGAGGATTTTAAATCCCTTTCAAGTGCAGATCTTCTACCACTGAATCACAGCATTCTACCACAGAACATAGCTGCATTCAACTCCCTGTTCCAGATCAGGACTTTAAGCTGTCACGAAGATGTTTTCAAAGAATATGCACGGAACACCCAGTCCTGACACATTTACGTTTTCATTATCATTTTAAATTTGTAAAAATCACCAGGTCCTCTTATAAGGAATTTTATTCAGTATCTCTTTGATTTTTAACTTTGAACTAGCAGTCAAGTAGTTGTGTTCGGTGAAAATTTATTGTAAACTACTTAGTTAATTCCATGGTAAACGACTAGATTGAAAGATCAGTTTTAAGTTAAGACATATCATATAAGTTACAATTAAACAGTTTTCAAATAACGTAAATTTGATTGATTGTGAAAAAACTCTTTTGTTCTAGTATTTTTTACTCTTTAATTAATGCATTACCAGTATTTCAGCGTCATTATATACTTCATTTTCATGACAAATCTTCTTAACTGCAGTTGAAATTAATCCCAAAAATTGCTTTCTTTATGCAAATCAATTTGTTTGCTGTAGTTACTTGAAATTAATAAATATTATTTGAAAAATATAGGGAAACAAAAAAGTGCAGAACTTTTGTAATTTCCTTTGTATCTCAAGATAATGTTTCTTAAATAGGGAGGTTGTCAAGCGCATTGTGAAGGAAGCAGGGGAAAATACAGTTAGTAAACCGAGCATGCAGGAAATGATAGATCTCATAGAGGACTGCACTGAACTTCTGCGTCGGAAAGGAAAAGGAACTGCTCGAACTGAATTTTATGGACTCGAGTATTTTAGTGAGAGTAACAGAAGGAGACGTTCTAATGAGGTAGAGAGTAGAGTATCTGAAGAGACTTTGAACAGATGGAAATCAGAGCCACACGATTCCAATTTAGTTTTTCCAGGTAATTAATTATAAATATGTGTAATATTTTGCGGTATCAGTCATATTTTTAAACATGTTTTATTATTTCCGATGTGCATGGCGATGGAATATCAATCAGTGTAATACAATGCTTCAGTAAAGGTACAAACAGTGTTATAAAGTTTTACAGCAATTCAATTTAAATTTTATTCAATTTATTTATGTAATTACTTATGTAAATCTATATGCTGGACCTAATATTGTATTAAGGCAAAAACTCGGTGATTTCTTTAGCAGCTCGCATAATGAACAATCATTTATTTGAATTTGAAGCATTGTTAATCTTGAATAAATGATTTGCTGTTTTAGTCGAATTATGTTTTCATTATTGAGTCTGGATTCTTAAATATGTTTGCTTTGGCTATTGAATGGGCATTTATAACCTGAATTACGCAGCAATTGTTTTTAAGAATCGGCTGACTTGGAATTCATAATTGTTTCCTATTACTATTATTATTATTATATCAGCTTCATGCATATGAATGAGCGTGTTTCTAGACGGAGCAAAATAATACAGATAATGACATGTGATTAAAATACAGGAAATCAATCCACTTACGAAATTTCTTTACTATAAATACATAGGTGCAATAAACTGTAATAAAAGTTTACGCGCCGATGCCCAATGCTGTGACACAGCCAATAGTAACGTAGGTAAACAGAGGGGTAAATGTTTTGTGATCTGCAAATGAAACAGAAAACCACCAAAACCTGATTCCTCATATCCCCAGAGTAGTCTTGCTAATAAAGATTACGGTCATCTATCACACCTTTACCAGCCTTATAAAGGGCGCTCATACTGTAGAGTTATCAGGTTATTTTGAAACAGAGGACATAAAAACTGAGCAATGCCTTCGCCGCGACTCGAACTTGGACTTCTCGAATACGCGTCGAGTGTGCTACCGTTACACCCCGAAGGCATGCGGAAAGCAAAGAGAAAATACCTTATATACTCTCCCTTTTAAAAGGCGACTGGGGATAAGGGGACCCAATCGCCAAATCTAGGTGGTGAAAAATCATCATCCGCCACTTTTTTAGTTCGGGGGCTACTGTAGACACATTAGGTTATTTTGAAGCAAAAGACATGAAAAATGAAAAATGCCCTAGCCGGGACTCGAACCTGGACCTCTCGAATACTCGCCAAGTATGCTTTCGTTACACCCCAAAGGCACGCAGAAAGGAGAGAGAAAATGCCTTATAATACTTTAATTGACAGTATCGATCATAACTAATACCAACAAAACCAAATTTTTTTCTTGTGGAAAGTCCTAGGAAAGTCTGCACACCGCGCAATGAGTCTTTCTAATAGATTCCGAATATTTAAGATTTAGGTCTGTGGTCTTCATCCACATCATACAAAGAACACCCTGTTCCTCTCAAAAATCATCGACCAAAATTGTCTTTGGCAACAACTTAGCAAAAAATACTTACATAACGCTTAAGAAATCCTCCCTATAAAGATATGTGGTCATAATGCATCGAAGACATGCAGTGGCATTCAGCTGTCCAACATGATACCTTTACACAAAAGGACTCCATTTCCAACAAAATTATCGAAACGCTCTCCAGGTGAAGGCTTGCCGAGAAGCACTCGATGTACTGGATCTTGGCTTATCACTCTTCGACCCACTCTTTCTGTACCCAAGAAGTGTATGCCTGGTTCCTCAAAAGACGGGCTGCCTTTCACAATTTATTGGGGTGCCGTATGTCATTGGCATAAACGGCCTACACTAGTGTCCCTGGAAATTGTTCTTGCAAATGTAGCAATAGCATCATGAATTTAATTGCAAACGCAGGATAAGCAACGTATATTTTATTCCAACTTCGTTCCTACACGAATGTCGCAGCTCTTAGATACTCTCGGTTGAGCCTCCTAATAAAAATAACCTTAGTTTGAAATTGGTGTCTAACCCAATTGAAGACCCCTATAATTTGAGACTCACGAACCATCGCGCAACTTCCGTTTGAGAATGGCGCGTGTTAAGGCTATCAACAGCTTTCTATATCAACCCGTCATCTAAATGATTCCGAGAAGGCATTGTAACTAAAATTGGTCAGTCTTGTAAATTTTCTTGGGAGCAATGAATTTCTGCAGTGGAATTTCATATGGTTTTATGCTTTTTAAGCAACACATTATTCGAACCTCTTAATAAACACTAGGTGCTTATATTACATTTATTCACCAAATTATATGTAACATCACTTTTGAAAGTGTTAATGACAGTTCTTTGGAATAACAAAAAAAGTTATGACTTTTATTTTAGACATCAAGGAAATTTAAATCATGTCCTATGCTTCTGAAATAAATTAGACCTAGCAAATGCTGTTAAGAAAGATGAAAATAACTTTACATATATGGAAGATTTTGTTTTTTACACTCATCTAAATATATACTTTTTTTATTTAGAATGCTTCCAGATAAGATTGCAGGATTTTTTAATTTTTCTGTCAATAAGTAAGTCGATTTAACAATCAGATACCAGTCTTATTTGATCCGAGAAATCATTTAGTGTAAAGTGATAAAAACAGTTAGCTACCAGCACTTATATTACGTCTAAAAATGAAATTAATAGTAATTCATACTGAGAATGAGTTACCAGCATACATTCTCAGTATGAATTAGTATTAATTTCATTTTTAGACGATTACGCGAAATATAAAGTTCTGTCATAGTAAAATGAAGGCTGGATGCAGTATTTAAAATGCAGTATTGAAAATGTAGTATTTAAAATGGGGTGAAAAGGCATTTCATTCATTGACGTTGTAAGCATATTTTATACTATCATTGGTTAATAGCATTTGCCAGTCTCAAAATACATATTTCACATCGAAGAGGAATACTTCTTAATTTTAATCTGTAAGCATAAATTTGTTTGAGACTTTTAAGACAAAAGAAACATGCTTAGAAATGTCAAGGTAAACCTGTAGTAATAATTATATTCTCCATCTTAATACGAGTATAAAAAATAATTCTATACTTTTTCAGCAGTGTATAAATCGCAATAAATCTTCTTAATTGTAAGGACCTTCGTCATGTTCCACTTTCGTCTTTTGCTTTGAAGTTATTATTCTTAACACCGCAAAGCGGTTTCATCCCTGTCATATGATGCCAGTAAGTAAATGTAAGGAAATAATGATGTTAATGTTCGTCTCAAAATCCGAAATGTGTCTGATAATGCACGAATGGCATATGCAGTTTTATATACATTTGTTCCACATGTAATATAAAGCATTGTCTATATAATAATGGAATTGCCATCAACTTAAAAATTTCACACGCGCTAGCATGGACGTATCTTTCAATGTCGTCCATCTTGTTTCATAAATAATGTCCCTAAATGATAAAGATATGACATCAGAATCTTCCAATAAATTTTTATAGCATTCTCTGTCACATTACAGCAGAAGCTTTGTTTATATGTAAGCTTAATATCCATTAAGTATTTTATTATTCTACCTTATTTACAAGATATGATATATAACTTTCCAGATCTTTTTTGTTTTAGATCAAATTTACGAAACCCTGACTCTAAAATTATAATATTTAAACTAACGCTCTAAAAATACTTGCAATTTCTCTTTCATTATTAAAGCAGAGCTGTTTTCTTGTAACGTATACCTGATCTGATAGAGAAACCTTAATTCCTACAACCTTACAAGATTAGTAGCGAGCTGTCGCTATGTCTAAAAAAGCATGGCAAAGATTTACAAAGGAAAAAAAAACTTTTTACTAAACCGAATACTTAACAAATCATGACATGACTCGTGCTACAGATAACTCTCACTTGTGGTGATGCATGTTAAATAATTATAGTCAAATAACTTTAAAAGATAATTTATTAGTATAAGACTACACAATTAAATAACTAAGCTACAAGTTGACTCAAATAATTTACCGGCGGGTACGTTTAAAGTATCGGCTGCGAGTGCATGCAAAGTCGAGATAATTATATTTAGCTAGAGATGGTAGACTTCTAACCACGCTACGAGAGTGTTGAACACACTCTCTCTCAAGTTACAGAATCTTCAACTCAAATACGCTACAACGTAGTTTGTATTCTGGTGAGAAATACAGAAGGAAGAAATTAAAGGACAGAGCGAAGTCATAATAACTTGTTAGTTTGATATAAAAAAACTTAAACCCTGATTTTATATAATTTCCAGATAATATTCGTTATTATATCTTAAAGGTGAAGCACCAAAAATGGTATTTTAATTAATTAACGTCTCAATGTCATATAAGAAACAGAGATTTAATGATTGAAACATGCATATATGCTAGTTCATCCGGCAATTTCAGTAACGATATCAAATGCTATGTAGAAGTATATAATATCAAATGGAGAAGGGATTTTAAATAATTTTCGTAACAATTGCTTCCATTCGAATCACAAGTCTTCAGTAAGGCTATTTTCACATCTTCAACATCTGATGTTTGAAGAGCCAAAGATTGTTTAACAGTCATAAAAGATGGTAGTCTGAAGAGCAAGAACCCAGTGATAGGCTAGTTAACGCAAACTTTGGTAAGAATGGATTGGAACTTGAATGCGGAACGGGATATGGCTTGAGCCAGAATCTTCTCTAAAATCACTGAGAAACGTACCATCAGCATTCTAAGTCTCCAGTATCCTTAGCAAACCCATACAGCGAACGATGTCTGAAAAGGTCCTCAGTGCTGCCAGATCTCGTGACTTTTCTCAAATCTTCTTCTTTTGACTAACATGTGCTACTAAAATTTATCTCTATGCGAATTTGCTATTGCTCCATCATTTCCTTGGGCTACATTTTGCTACTCTGAACATCATTAAATGAGTATATATGAAACTAATGAATATTTAAAATGTAATTTATTACAAAACTTTGTAAGAATTTGAGTAAAATTGGCAGCTCGAAGATTTTTTTTTCCAATGGCTGGCACTTACATTATCAGCATTAAGTGACACCTAATAGGCGGCCACCATTGCCTCCTATGAAAAGACGGACAGTTAAAACATGTCTTCTTCGCAGCTCGAACCCGGGCTCTTCGGTACCGCAGTAGGATACTCTAACGACCATACCATCCGGGCGACAGGTCTGAGATTGTAACGCATATGTACATAGTTTTCAACATTTGTCGCTCCTATTTTCATGATCGGTTGATTGTATTATTTAACATTTGAATGATCTGTAAGTAGGCTTGGAAATCTGAAGTCATGTTACAGCTGCTGGTTAACTAAAATTGGAATGAACTTGGGAATAACATGGCAAAAATCAGCATCACGTTCCAAAATGCTTGGCTTAAAATATCCATACTTGAATACTGGCTAGAAAGAATGAAAGCAGAAAAATAAAGTCCTTTTTGAGAGTTATGTAAATGTACAATAAGGGTATATAAAATCGAGATAATAGCTGACAGTATTTCTTTAAAGCATAAGTAAAATGTTTTACATATATTGCCTTGGAAAAATACAAAAAAAAAGTACTATTTAAAAACTGAAGCGAATTTAATAAATCTAAATTCAAAGTTTCGAGTTTTTTGCCTTCTAGCCGTACAGTTAATGAATCGTATCACTTAAGAGAGATTTTATGTTTACACAAGGCGAAATGAATAGCATTTCTATAAATGAAACTATGCTACGTTTAATACTTTTCGATACTTCTTTTGCTGCTTTAGCTCAAATGTTCTTGCCAAAACATTGGTGTTTTTAAATTTTGCATTTTTAAGCTTTTGAAGATTTTTACGAATTCATTCTGTCCGTAATTTGTATCTCCAAAAACGAATTTAATCCAATATATTTATAAAGAAGTATACGAATATATATTTAAAACACCTTTGAGAATTATATAAGCAAACGAAATTAAGGTGAACCATATTCTGGTTAGCAATAATAATACTTATGTAAAATTCGCATTTGAGTTTACAAATTAAAACTCCAATTATTTTTATAATTTTATAAAGCGCAATAATCCATCAATTTGCATTCTAGTTACTGTAGTTTTAAACAAATCTCTAGAATTGGGTATATGACATTATAAGGTATATCTCCCACATTCTTAGCGTGCCTTCGTGGTGTAATGGTCAGCACACTGAGCCGGTATTTCAGAGGTCCGTGGTTCGATTCCCGGCGAAGGAAATGCATATTTTTCATGTCTCCTGCCTCGTAATAACCTAATGTCTCTACACTGGCGCCCAGCGACTAGGTCTAAAACCCTAGTCGCCCTTTAAAAAGGGGAGTATATAAGGTATATCTCCCACATTCTTAGCGTGCCTTCGTGGTGTAATGGTCAGCACACTGAGCCGGTATTTCAGAGGTCCGTGGTTCGATTCCCGGCGAAGGAATTGCATATTTTTCATGTCTCCTGCCTCGTAATAACCTAATGTCTCTACAACATTACCAAAAGAGTTTTCAAAATATTTATCCTCACTGTAAACTTATTTTATAGAAGCTGAGTTACTTTACTTCCTCTTCAACAAGTGCATCTCTTTCATGCCCGTATGCTGAAATGTTCAAAATGTTCAGGGGGAATATCCTTAAAGCAGTAAGTCATTCGAAGCGGAAAAAGGTATTACCTACTCACCTTCGAAGTAATATCGACCGGAACACATTTGCTTCAGTGATCTGCCTTTGCTGGAAGTTTCGGTAGAATACCTTTTTTTAGGATCCGTATAAATTGGCCTTCTCAGTTTGAATAGCTTGAATTATCTATTGGTTCAAATAACGGTCTTGATAAAAGTGAGAAACGAGATCAAAGGGTGTGAAATCTGAAATTTAAAGACGATTCTCGCACGTCAGGCGTTTGTAGTTAACTAAAGGAGTCCAAGCTACTTTTCTTGATGAGTTTTTGTTTAATGCAACATGCAAAGTATGCTAATGCTTTGTAATTTTCAGACTGAATTATCGGAAAGTTTACAAGCATGAGATGACTTTTTAGAATACGTTTAACGCAGCGAACATTAATGGGTCTTCCTTTATCTTTTGTACTTTCAACAAAATATTTTCGTAAAAATTCGATTCAAGGGTCCCATAAATTCTTGATGTGCTTCTAAAAACAGCAATACTAAATTCGATTCTTGTTTTATTCTTGAAACGCATATCTCTTTCATAGTATTCCCTTCCAGAAGACTATTTTAATGATTTTGTTGAAATTACTTCTCTCTCTCTCTCTTTCTCTCTTTATATATGGAATAATTTCTTTGCATGCAAAGTATTGATGTCTCTAAGAATACAGCCCAATCTACTATTTTCTCTTTTTCACCTGCAATAAAAAATACAAATTATCATTTTTTACACTTGCTCCGCAAATTTAAGTTATAATTTATTCGATTCAATTAAATTGCATCGTTTGCTTGACATTTGAAATCAATACAATCTTATAATATTATACTAATTCAAACTGGCATTTTCAGACCAATATACTGACACAAAATTACATATAAATTTCAATGAAATTTGTTGGAAATTAATACTCTGAATAGTAATTTATCACTGCATCTGTGGATTTTAAAATCACAAAACGCACTTATGGAGTGTTTGTAAAAGTAACTACAATTTTTATTTCCTTAATTATTGAGACATAATTTGTATTTCCTGTTTTCTTCTTAATATAAAGACGAGAAATAAATCGAAACAGAAGGCTTTCTAAACACAAGTTTTAATTTTTGTACAGTCTCTGCAAAATAAAACAACCTTTTAACAAATCCTCATTGTTCGTTAAATGCAAATATTTCTTTAAATGCAAAAAACATTTTAAATGTCTGGATCAATAAATTCATGTACGAGAATCTCTACGAATTTTGAGAGTAAGATAAAATAGCTCCAAAATCCTGAGGACATCCAAAATGCAGCCCATTGAAGGCAAAAGATTTTAAATCCATATTCAATGACTAAATAATGCAGACTACAAAGGTGAAATGATTAAACGGACAGACCTTTTTGACTTGCAGAACATATAGCAGCTTTGGTTGGCAGCAGCTGCTGCGACACATCTCGGCATTGAACGAAAGAGGCTTTGAATGTGTGCATGGAATATTTCTAGTATTTGTTTTCATATGTTACCAAATTATATAGAGTGTAACCTTCAGGATATGTACATTGGGCCCTCATTTGCAATCATCGAAAAGACGCGATTTACGGGCACAAATAGAGTAAAATTGTGAAGAAAGACAGCAGAATGTCATGGTGAGCAAAGAAGAATGTTTTAATATTCCGTGCCATATGCGGTTGCTCACTGTCCTTTTCAAACCTGACCACAAACAAGGCTTCAAGGTAAAAAATAACAACAGCTTCGAAACTTCACGAGAAAATTTCAAAGACACCCTAATCCATATTTCCAGTAACGGATAAGCATGGCGATGTGCATAATACAAGGTCAAGACATCTGTTACCACCAGATATGGATCCTACCATTGGGGAATCATAATCATAATTGAAATTTTCTTCTATGTTGGATATCATTTCGTTGTCCATAACCGGCAATCAACACGCAGTTTCAATCCCATAAGTTTGTAGTGTAGAGTCAACGCCTGAGGTATACGGCAAACTGTGCATCTTTTGATGATTCCTTTTCCTGCAGACAGTGTCAAACTTCACGTTCTAAGGCGCTAGGCTTTTTGATGCTTTGCTATCCTCCATTGTTATGTTGTTGTGTTCACATCATGAGTATATCTTCATTCTGGGATATGACAAGGCTTGGTGCACACGTTTCGTCGATCGATCCGTCCCTCCTCCATCTACATTCATATTGACTATACATTCATACAGTCAAAAGCTTGATTTCGATTACTAGAAGCACAATTTCTTAGAAGGATAACTCGCAGTCTCTGTAAACCACAATGCTTCCTTGCCAAACTGATAAATTTGCTTGAATATGTGCCGTTTTTTTCGGGATGCAGCTTCATACGGAAAAAAACCTCAAGAAAACTCAGAATCTTAGTATTTAAAACAATCTGTTGTTAACTTTTCTATTATTTTTCTAGCCAGTGGATATTATTTGTGTATCAGCTGCAGTACTCATCATTTTGTACGTTATGTCGTGACTAAAACTTCGTGCTAAGGCTAAGCCTATCGGATGTTTCTTTCAGGGTGTTTCATTTTGGGTGGTCAAGAGAGTAATGCGTATTTAATTATTAAGCGCAACTATGAAAGCAAATGTTTTTTTCCTCATCTCCGTAATAGGTGGTATAAATATCTCGCAAAATTGAAACCATTAAGGATTCAATGAAAGTGTTTGCCCGAAATTCTCAAAATGTCAAATTCCTGATGTTAAAATGAAAAATGATCGAAATCTGGTCCTTAGTCTCTCTACTACTCACATGGAGGTATCTTAATTAGAAACCTGATTCGTAACTGATTTTTCCCTAAAATCTGGAGCTTCTTGAAGCACAATATCATCGAGTACAATAAATGATTTCTAGAAAAAATAAAAACATGGAATATTTTATAATTAATTCTTATTATTTATATCATAATAAACATTTTACTAACTAGATATTTTCGTATCTAGAGGTACAAGATATTTTCTCTCTCCTTTTCCGCATGCCTTCGTGGTGTAACTTGAAGTGCCCTCAAGGCGAATTTGGGAGATGCCATGTTCGAATCCTGGGGAAGGCACTGCGGATTTTTTCAATTTGTGACATCGGTATAACCTAATGGCTCTACAAAGGAACTACAGGAACTACATAAAAATTATGTTTTATACTTATAGAATTCTTCCATCTCTCAATATTCAATTATCTGTCATAACATCTATAATTATAATTTTAAATTGTTTTTAAAATTTTTGTTTTTAGAAGTAGGGAAGTTAAGGACTAGTCGGATAATTTTTTGGGGAGTTGCTTATATTTTTAAACGTATTTACGATTTCTTGATAATAACTGCTGTTTTTACAGTATAATTAGTCATTTTTTATATGCACAAGATAAACATTCTTCCATTTCTTTGAATTTATCACAAGCAGTATTTTATCCAAACTATACGTCTGCTACAGTTTGCCCCTGACTTGGTGTAAACTGTAACAGACCTGGGACATATAGTCAGACAGTAGACAAATAATTCTCTGCGTTGGCGTTTAATTTTGCCTCAGTTTTGAAAATATGGCTTTTGAAGACTTAAAATAATCTTTGTGCATTAGGAAACACTTTAATGGTTTTAAAGCTTCTAGATTTCTTAATGAAACTCGAAAATATCTCTTTTACAATTTGATCTCCTTTCTCTGTACTTCTTGTCGCTCTAGGCTGAAAACGAAGCTTAAACATCTAAATGCAAGTAGGGATAGACTGATAAAAATTAACAGAAATAAAAACACTGCAATTTACAACTGAAATGTAAATTTGGCTGCAGATCTGACAGCCACATGTCTGTATTACTGCGCTGCCAGATCTAGAGTCCCAAAGAAGCATAAACGTTATTCACTTCAAATTTTCTCCACCCCCAAATAAAAATGCATGCGAGAAATGGAACGTAATTGACGCACAATTAGTATAGTAAACTGATAGTTTGGAGAACAATTGTTAGAGGAATAAATAACGTTTTTTATGTAGTATGTTACTCGATGCCAAATATGATGAAAGATACATGCCTGAAAACAATATTTGTTGAAGGAATAGATCACAATTCTACTATATTTGATGCTTTCCTTTTTTGTTAAACATCCTTGATGCTTTGTAAGGTATACTGGAGTGCAGTGGAAGTTTATTCTGCTCTTACCAGTTCTGCATGGTATCCCATGTAGGGGCTCACGCTTGAAAGTTCTTTGAATTTAATCACCCATGAGCAGATAGTGGAGAAAAAGTATTCTCACTGGTGGCGGAGACAGTACTGACAAATTTTAAATGTCTTTTTGCTAAAGAAGATTTTGATATTTTTGATTTCAGGAACAAAGTGGTGTGGAGCGGGAGATAAAGCACAAAGCTATGATGACCTCGGTGAACAAGAAGGAGTTGATAAATGTTGCAGAGCTCATGACCTCTGCGATGATATGCTGAGAGCAGGAGAGAAGAAAGACAATATAATCAATGACTCATCATTCACCAAGTAAGATTTATATAACTAATTTTTACTAGACTTATCATATTGTTGCTTTTTCTGATTAAATAATGTTTTTGCTTTGCAATAAGTTTTATTATAAAAGTGTTTAAAATGCAACTGAATATACATATAAGTTGATCGAACAGAAAACTTACGCTAAAGGTTTAGTGATTTATACAAGCTATGTTGTAGAGAAAAATTTAAGGACTTTAATATTATATATTAAATCTAGAGAAAGTTAAGTCTTAAATACGGAAATTAAGGAAATCTGAATAATGAAAAACTTGAGATCAAGATTTGGAATTCTCTATTACGTTGCATGATTAATGTTTTGTTTGCATGATTATAAGCAATATGACTAACGAAGAAAGGAAATCTATTTACGATTTGCTCAGTTTCTAACTGTCTGCGTCACTTTTATGTTCTCATCCTTTTCGATTTTATTTCTAATAGTGATTTAAAATACTGCAACAAAGCAAGATTCTTACCGATTAAAGGTAGCGCAGAGGAGTTACAGCAAGAGTTATGTAAGAAACATTTTTTGTTTGCAAATTTCTTCATTAGTCAATGACAGATCGCAGTGGAAGAAATGATCATACAATCCTCCTCCGAAAGAGCATTTTCTTAGCCTTTAAATCCCGTTTCTTTGAAACGAATCTCTAAGCACAAATTTTACTGAAAAACACTTAAGTTAAAAATACATGAGACATTCTGTTGCTGTTGCTTATCCTCAGAATATTTGACATATGTAAAACCAGTTCCAGAAAGTTGTTCAGAAAAATGTATAATAAAAAAATCAATAATAATAAGGGAATCGGATAATAAGTCCCCTTTAGAAACCCCGATGCAGCTCATAACGTGATTCTGTGAGGCTGGGTGGTCACAGCACTTTTTTACAAGTGGGGTGGAGTTTTCTGCCACCATCAAAGAAAGACATTTAAGGTGGCCACTTTTTAGACTAGTCAGAGTAGTCTGGAAGCCACCGTCACGTTTAAGTTCCAGCTGAGAGCCATTGAATATTCTTGTGTACCATTGGTGCGTAGCTGGAATACGCCATATTAAATTGAGTTCAGATCTTTCATTTGAGTATAGTTCTTGATAAGTAAGCGAAGAGCCAGTGGCCGTTTCATTATCACTATCCTCTTTGGCCAGTCTATCAGCGATTTAATTACCACCAATGTTAACATGTGATGAGATCCGCTGGAGGTGGACGTCGTGGGTCTGAGAGATCTTCCTCAGTTTGAACAGAATAGATAGTTGGTTTCATCGTTTGCGGAGAACCAGCCACTAAGATGTAGTGCAGTGCGGCTATGCGATAAAATCCATAATTCCCCAAATCACAATCATAAGACATGATAGCATCAAGCCTTATATTAATCGCAATTAACTAGCTCCTGAAGTCAGAGTAAGTATCAGATTGCGTTGCTTTATTGTAGTCTCAAGGTAGGGAATCCTAGTGAAAATACAGCTGCCAGCACGATCTTCTGTACGACTACCGTCAGTAAAGACCTGCAATGCATATTAAGGAATGCAACGACACAGTCCAGTCACATTAATGTGACCACCACGTACTTTCCATGTCAGAGTTAAATAACCAATCACAGAAGGCAGGTGGCAGCACAGTGCAGTTGAGCGTATATAAAGGGTGTGTGAGGGCTTCGGAAAACATTTCAATCGTTGGCGTAATGCAGAAACGAAGCGATTTATCCGACTTCCAAAAGGGCATGATCATTGGCTTTCGGGCCAAGGGTGGAAGCATTTCCGAAACGGCTGAGTTTGTGAACTGTTCGCGTGCCGCCGTGGTAAAAGTGTACCGTGCATGGCAAAATGGGACTGTCCAAAATCAGCGACGTGGCAAATGTGGTGCACCACGGGCCATAGATGACAGAGGCGAACGACGGTTGCGGAGATGCGTTCGGGCAGATAGACGGGCTACCGTTGAGCACCTGACCACCAAAATGAACCAAGGGGCTACCAAAAGTGTCTCCCAAAGTACTATTCAGCGAACATTGCTGCGTCTGGGCCTCCGAAGCAGACGCCTGGTTCGTGCACCTATGCTGACTGCTGTTCATCGACGGCGAAGGCTAGAATTTGCACGCCAGTACAGCAGCTGGACGTCCACTGAGTGGCGACAGGTTGCGTTTTCGGATGAATCGCGTTTTATGCTCCATCGGACAGATGGACGTTGGCGTATAAGGCGTGAAACCTCTGAAAGGAACCACCCTGCAACCATTGCCGGAACGGTCCAAGCTGGAGGCGGGAGCATTATGGTCTGGGGAATGTTTTCCTGGCATTCTCTAGGTTCACTGATCATTGTGGAAGGCACAATGGATCAATACAAGTACGCATCTGTCCTTGCGGACCATGTTCACCCCTACATGCGCATTGTTTTTCCTCAGGATGATGGCATCTTCCAGCAGGACAATGCGAGGTGCCATACAGCTGCCAGTGTACGTGCGTGGTTCGAAGAGCACCAGGATGAGTTTACCGTCCTCCCCTGGCCAGCAAACTCACCTGACTTAAACCCAATCGAGCATCTGTGGGACCATCTCGATCGAGTTGTTCGCGCCATGGATCCTCAACCGCGTAATCTAGCGCAGCTGGCCACGGCATTAGAGTCGGCATGGCTCAACATCCCAGAGAACACCTTCAGGGACCTATGTGACTCTCTTCCTGCACGTCTCGCAGCAGTCCGCTCTGCGAAAGGTGGTTATTCTGGCTTTTGACAGATGGTCACATTAATGTGACTGGACTGTGTAATAATTTCCAGGGTCAGCTGTCTAAAATGGTCTTTATGGTGAATTTGTTTGTTTGCAGTGAATTTCAGATAAAAGTGGAAGAAAAATCTCAGTAGTTCCACTGAGGGATCAATGCAGAATCGTAGAGATAGAGGTGCAACCTCCCGAGAGATCAGGTTCTGAGTCTCTGGCAATCTAAAAGGGCTGTATTTCTTGAGTCTTTGATTGTTGTTTCAAGTGTGTAGATACAGGAAAGTACGATAATGGGAGTCGTAGCTGCATATTTTATTGAAGTACTTAACTAAATTGTCTTTCTTCTAATATTTGGCTCTTCTTCTAGTAATGAAAAGAAATTGGCTCTTCCTCTAATAATAAGAAATTTCATCTTGCACAATATGTCACACGTCAATGAATTACAAATTACAATCCCTTAATTTCATACTTTGCTCATAATCATAGAATTATAGAACTCATACAGAAATAAAAACTGATATATTTTGCCCTTTTTTCCCAGCATTCTCACTCGCAAATTTCATCAAAAAATGCCTAACATTATGAACAGTTTAAGCGCAATGTAAAATTAAGACATTTAGAAATATTGCTAGCAGCCGCGGGAGCAATTTAATATTTCATTCAGCACCCGTTAGAGGGGTATTTTTACTTTGAAATTTTCCAGTACCTTATTATCACCCTCAACATGACTTGAACTGGGTCACTTTTATTCATTTATTTATCAATTAACTTACATATATGCTTTCACATGTTCGTTGGCATTACTTACATGATACTGAGATGAGGTTTAATCTAATGTCCCCAATATTACACCACCAAAAATACGAAAAGGATTCCAAACTTTTCACTACATTAAATTTAATAATATAATACCGAGTTTCTGTTTTCAGAAACGGTAACTAAATCGAAAATTTTCTAAAGTTTTATTACTGGCAAATATTCTTACGTGTCCTTGAAAGATTCTATGTTCTCAAAAGCAGCAAGTAAAAACTCTTTTAATAGGTCTGTTTTTTAGTTCTCGTTTTCAGTGACTGTTTGGACCACATGCAGTTGACTATCTGCATTTCTGATAACCAGATTGAACAGCTTCTTCCTCTAGCTAAACTTGATTTTCTTATGGCTGTGTTTGCTTCACCGACAATCATCATCAATACATATCTCAAAACACTTCAGGTCACGTAAATTAATATCTTCGGATAATAGGCCCACCTAACCTATATATTCTATACATAATAAACAAAGAGCCTTTAGTGTCACATTCGCAAAACTCTAAACAGTATTTAAGAAGAAATGGTAGCTGGTTCAGAGTCATAGGGGAGAAACGCTTTCCAACAATGAGGTTATACCTCTCATTCCATGTCAATACAGAAATTTGCAATTCTCTTCACAACTTTTCATTCTGTAAATAATTGTATGACTAAGAAGATGGTCATTTTAGTGACCAATTATATTTCTTTTAAAAAAATCAGACATTTTCTGTATCATATGATTAAGTTTTACCAAGTCGTCGCGAAGAATATGTTTTGGAATTACGCATGTAGTCAGTTTTGGCTATAACTCGGCTATTGTTGTAGCAGGTTTTTCTTCGAAACGTCTTATAGAGCATTATACTTACTGTTACTTATTATCGCCAGCTCAGCCTATGTTGTATTCCTGCTTTAACATCTTGCCAGCTAAAGTTTAAAATACGTGTCGCTAAATAGTAGCTTGAGCCAACTTAAGCAGCCCATTTTATTTGTAGCCTCAGACTACTTTACTTGCATTTGAAATTTGACTTTATTAATTAACTTATGTTAACTTATCCGTAAGTAAAGGAAGTTCTTATGTCAGACATATAACGCCTTCCTGTTCATTTAAGAGCTGTATAAAAAAAGGTTTTCTTAATCTTCTCAAGATTACCTACATTTGAGAATTTAATTTTCAACTATGGTAATTTCAGTATCCGCTAGTAACGGAAGTTCGTCTGCTGCACATGTAGTGCTTTTCTGTCCCTTTAAGAGTTAAGATAAGATGATAAGATAATAAGCCGTAACGTCAAGCTGGCACAACCGGCAAATTAAAACAAACCAAATAATAAAAGACTAGAACTAAACTACATATGAGGACAACTCGTCCTTCCACTTGCCTTTCCGAGGAAGATACGTCGGCCTCGCCAGCAAGGTTATATCGACATTTATTATTGAGAATAATACATACAAGTAAAAGAAATATAAGTAAAATTACAATGCAAACAGTTACAGACAAAGCAAACAGGATAATAACATTAAATATTGCTATTAGTAATAACATAATCATTTTCACGAACATACATTATAAAAACTAATATATACAGAGAGTTTTCCGTCTATATAAAATTCTTACTGTATTAAAAATAATTTTAGCATTACTCATATTATAAACTTATTATTATTTAATTCTACAGAATAAGTCTACATCGAGTCTTTGATTAACATTGAGCAATTCTTCCTTCTATACATAAACCAAATAGATCTGTGCTAATATAACAGTATTTACTGAACTCCTAAAGTAAAATATTCATATCTATTTAAGTTCTTGATAAGCCTTGTAATGTACAATTTATCCTTTTCAGTTGTATATAGGAAAGTTTCTTTAAATAGTAGCTTGTTGTATTCTGATAGGTTTTGTAAGTGGACAATCCCATATATAGTGTGAACTTATCGCCACGTGGACAAGCTGACCACAGAGAAAAGTTATATAACTTTTATGAAATCTGAAACAGTAATTAAGAAATTGACTATGTCCCTTTAATAATTGATTGAGCAGTCTATAACAATATAGTCTTTTCGAGTTAACCTTTGCAAGAACTCTACATACATTCCTCCCAGTCGTATCATAATCCTACCGTTCTTGCCACTTTTAGAATATTTGATCCTGTAAAATAGTTTTAATCGAGTCTATAAATAATTCTGTATAAATGTCTATTAAACTCTTCTTTGTAGCGTGTTTTGCAGCTTCGTCTGCTACTTCATTTCCTAGTACGTTTGAATGTCCTTTTATCCAATTAATATTTATTTTAAGCTTTACATTCATTTCATTCATAAGATCTGTCAGTTTCTTTGAAAGGCATTTTAGAGAACTCAAAGCTTTTAAAATACTTTGTGAGTCAGTATAAATGAAAATCTCATCACTAATGATGAAGACTATCATGATCAACACAATCCAATGCTTTTGCAAAAGGAGAGATTTCAGAGTCAAAGATTTTAGCACTTTGGTCTTTTGACCTCTAAAAGGTCTTTCAAATTATTAATTTCAGAAATTGCATTTTCGAAAATGATCAAGTCTTCACTTCAAGTTACCTTAATTAAAACACCCCCGTTTTTAATTTTTTGTACTTTCTGAACTCCAATTTCCAATTGAGTTGGAGATATGTTTTATTAATTTTTCTTTTTTGCTGTACCTTCCCAGCGTAAGTTATTTCTGGTATCCAGCATAGTTTGGATATTTCCTCTTTCTATTAATCGTCCTCTTAATTCACTGTTCTCAACCAGAACATCTATTAGAACATTTTGAAATTTGCTAAATGTATTTCTAATTTTATTTCCAATTTATTTATTAATTTTATCAGATGGATTCGCCAGTATATCATCAAGTTCTCTAGAATAACTATGAACATAGGATAGTACGTTGTTAGCAGTGTGTGTTTCGCCAACATCCAAGTCTTTTGAAACAATGGCTCCCTCGTCTTGCTTTTTTTACTTTTTCTTTGTTTTTTTTATCTTGTTTTTACATTTTTTTCTGCCCGCTATCTGCCATCCCACCGGTACCCTAGGGTTCCCACCGGGAGATGTACAAAGTCGTGGAATGAAATTTTGATCCTTACAACAAGGAGAGACCACCACCACGACAAGGTAAACACTCCTGGGGAATACTACAAAATAACGCTTGCAAATATCAAGATAGCTTCCAAAAAACATTTTATTTCCCCCGGTGGGCGGGAGTAAGATTGTGAAATTCCCCGATATTTTGAGGCGAAAACAGATGGCTGCGTAGATGGGGAAAACAACAGTAACATATCATATAATATAAAGTTTAATGTATCATATAATACCTATTTAATAATTAAAATTTGTATTTTAAATTGATTAAATTTGTATTCTTTTGATATACTGATAATGCTCGCTGGCTTTCGAAAATATGGCTAGTTTGGCGATCTCGTTTTAAAAAAGTCGCCAAAACTGCCAACTTGCACTTCATAAGTAACTCTTACCTGAAATATTTATATATATTTCGTAGAGCTTTTCTTTACTTCATGTGTTAAAGGATTAGGACTCAACTACAATAGATAAATTTAACTAGTTTACTTGTCCGTCTCTCAATCTCTAATTTGATAAATGTGTCGAAATCGTTTTGATTACTGATAGATGGCGCTAGCGTTATGCGTTAAACATGACATGTGTTTTTCCGTTACTCAGATTAACCACCGAATTTATTTTTTATAATTTGGTTTGATTTGAAAATCCAGCTGAAGAAAAACAATAAAGTTTCTTTTTACTGACTTAATTCTTTGACTGTTATAATGTTTCGATTTTGTCCGATTATTTTTAATGCTAAAAACCTGGCAATTAGTTTAATTAAGGTATTTGTAAATATTACGTAAATATTAAGGTTTTTTAAACTGTTAAATGTGGATCTTCATAATTTTGAATTGTGAATAATAATTATTTCAGGTTGAACTGCACTTGTGATAACGAATTTTACGACTGCTTGTTGAAAGATGATTCTAAAACTGCTATAACAATTGGCAACACGTATTTCAACGTTCTTCGCAGAGAGTGTTACATGTTAAACTACCCACTCACTGGCAAATGCCTGAAATATAAGACGTGAGTAATTTATCAATATTAAATTTTACAAATGTTACATAATTCTGCGTAGTTCTTTCTTTCATTTACATTTATAGTTACTTTTATATTAGTTTACTTTATATAATTATTATTTGTGCTTCTGAAATTAGTACTGGAGTAATCTTTAATAAATGATGGAAAATGCGAATCCAAATAACAAAAAGAAGTTTCTTGACACCGACGAAAGTTAAAATTGCAGACATTAAATAAAATTCATTGGGTTTAGAGGCATTAGGTTTTATAGATGCAGGAATGTGAAAAACGGGCAGTGCCCTCACCGAGATTCTATCTCCGGAACTCTTGTCGTCAAGTTGCTTCCATTTACACCACAAAGGTGACATTTATCAAAAGGAGGTAAAATCATCCGGCAGTAATAGTTATTCCAAAATATTTTGTTTCTGTAAGCTTAAAATTACCTGCACTGAATTAATAGTTATTCTCCGTACCTCTAAAAATTTAAAACGTTTTCCAAAAAAAAATGATAAAAAACCACAAAATGCAAAATAATGTTCATTTAAAAAAAAAGAACACTGGGTGCTAAAATATTCTATACATGTAAATTGATGCAAACAAATTTTCAAATAAAAATAATTGTAATTATATTTGGAATTCAAACTATTAAACTAAACAAAGTGAATTTGTATCTATATAAAATAATAAGAAATTATTACGACTGGAAATTATATATAACCAAAAATATAATTTTTGAGTAACAGGAAAAAATTACCGTTAGGTGCCAGAAACCTCAAGAAGGGTGGAGTGGAGTATTCAGTCTGGTTGTTATTAGCGAATTTCCATCTCGCAATACAGTATTGGCAAAATAAACTTGATTAAAAAATTGCATCTTTAAATAACAACAAATTATTTTTTCGGGCAAAAGTATAGAAAAATGAAAAAATAAGAATGTATTAATAAAGAAACAATCTTTTACGCTAGTCGGTTGACAAAAATGTCCAACCTGTTAATAACAAAAAGAATAAGAAATATTTATACAAATTCACAGAAAAATTTATAAAATTTGAATTTATACAGTATGAATATTTTTCTCATATATTCTTCTCATTCCTCCCATTAGAATTTAAGGATAAATTTCATACTGTTAGAAAATTTCTATAGGTTGTAAATTACTCCGGCTTTTAATACCGTTTAATGAAAGCTAAATTTGATTATCTTTTAAAGTTTGTATAATTAGTATTACTTGTTTGGGGAGGTTAGTAAACTAGTTAATAGGTTAAACAATAGTAAAGTTGAAATCTCTTCTTTTGTCATAAAGTCTTAATTCATGCAAACAGACAATACATAGATAAAGATAATCCACCGTTAACTGATCTTGTTTAATTGCAGACATACTGGATGACTTTTATCAGTGGGATTAAAGTTGCGAAAAGCTATAACTTCGTCAATATAGCTGAAGATAAAAGCAAAATTTTTCAAATAATTAAATAGAAGTGAATGAAAATATTTGTATTCTTCAGAAAATAAGTACAGGTCACGAAGCTGAGTTGCGTAATTCACTCCCATTGGTATACGTTTGATTTGTAAGTTCAGTAAATTTGTTCAGTTCAAAAGATTAAGAGATCCGTAAGAAGGATCCCATAATATCCTAATGTTCGTTAAATTCATCATGTGCTTTGATTTAATATATTATTTTAAGAAATATATTTTATTGATTTTGAGTATAATTCTTTACAGGTTTCTTAATATAATATGCAGTGAATGGGAAAGGAACACCAACGCTCCGATGGTTTACGAATGGGTAGATGCTAGATGGTTCCCATTGTTTGGAAATTAAGTTTTAATTCTGAAAATCTTGAACGCAGTACGGTCAAATCTTCTAATTTTGCAATACTTCTGATTTTGTATGTTTAATAATATTATAGTTATATAAGAAATATGTAATAAATTGCCTAAATTACGTATGCGATGTAATGCCAATATATTATTAAACATTAATTCAAATATGATTTCTTTGCTCAGTATACTCACTGACACATCTTTAACCATATGTTTTGCAACCACTTTCGGAAGATGTTTATGCCAGAAGGCAAATTATTTACTAACACATAGCATGAAAACCAAAACTTTTAGGATTCTACAATTACTTTTAAAATTCTCTCTTATAATGCTATTAAAAAATAAGAGCATTCAAGTTGGCAAAACTGAAATTAAATATTAAAACGGTCCATTTTAATTGTAAAAGAAAAGGTTTCCTTCATCAGAAAATTTATGCTTAGCTGTCAAATACTACATTGTTGACAACGAAACCTCTATCGCAGATATCGAAATTATAATAGTGGAATCGAACTATATGCAAGAGAATTTCAGTAAATTTAATAAATAATTAATTATTTTTACTAGCTCGTCTTGCTTCTCATAGCATTTTCTCTCCCAGGCTAGATGATTATAACTGACATACGTACTAATTTCTACAAACTAAAAAACAAATGCCACGAAGCCTTAACCCTTCAAGTTCAATTTCATTTGGGACCAAATTTAGTGAAAACTTTAATTTTTATAAATTAAACAAATTTTTCAAAACAGTAAACTTAATTCTTTATTAACTACATGTTGTTTAATCTTTCTATGCTTCAGATGGATTCTTATCTTTGCACTTACCTAGGATTCTAAATTCCAAGAACGCGAACAAAAGCTAAACATTAAATAAAATATTAATTAAAACTTGAGCTTCTACATCTTGTTAAATTTTGATAAAGTTTAGCCACAGCTATATGAGGGAGATCTTAAGGAGGGAAATAAAAGATGAGGGAAATAAAAGAACTTAAATATGTATAACAACACAAACAACTTCAAAGTTTAAATAACTTGGCTCCAGTACCCTGTTACTTCTAGACTAAATATATGTAACAGATCACCAAACCCAGTTCGATAAGCAAGTGATGACCACCAACGTGTCCTTTAACCACACTACTTCTAGGCTCAAGCATCAGCAAATATACAACACAGCTGGGCAAGCAAGTGGATGGTTTAACTGGTCCAGTACACTAGGTTCCCTATGTCTAGACTCAAGCATCAGTAAATATACGACACAGTTCGGCAAGCAATTGCATGACTAAGGGTCCAGTACACTGTCTCTTTGTCTACCCTCGAGATTCAGCAAATATATGAAATAGCTCGCGAAACCCTGTTCATTAAGCATGCAGATAGCTATTGAAAAGAAAGGCTTTCTCGCGCGTTTCCAAAGCTGTCCTCTTAAATGGCACATTCACTCCTTGCTATTCAAATTTCACCTAATTTGAATTCTGGTGAAGGCTGACGGGATACATATATTACTTGGAAAAATTAACATAAAAATATTAATTTTTCCAAGAAATATATTTTCCAAGAAATATATATATCAAATATGTTTATTTGAATATTCTTCAATTCCAAATTGCTAATCGCTGTAGATATTAAAGTTCATCATAAATGTAGTGGAAGAATTGTTAAAAAAAGTACTTTAAATTACTTTACATAGGATGCAATTATTATTCGTAACTCTGTAAAACTAAAAAAAGAATCAGAATTTTCACTGATCTTTGTTCTACATAACATGAAAGATACGCAATGTATACAACAATTCATCTACCAAAGAATGAAGTCCTGGAAATACGCATTGCTTCAGAGTCAAATCATTCGTGTATGACTAGTACAACCGACCTTTATTAAGCCTTAACAAGTAGAACGGAAGATATGTAATAAATCTTAGTGTATTCAGTCAAGTAGCTGATCTAAAATTTTGTTAGCCATTGTAATCATAATTAAAAATTTTTATTTGTGAGTGTATTTCTGAGAAGTCGACTGAAAATTTTAGAAATTAGATCTAAAGTTCTCAGAGCTCTCTTTCTTATCAACTCGTTACTTTGCATAAGATGGTGCTCCGACTAATATACTTTTGTTTGCGTTTTTCATTGACTAGATTTTGTACCCTTGAAATTATTTTCCTGCAATCCAGATACGAAGCAAAAGTAATTCTGAGCGCCGTACATTTTTGTAAGATAATGTTCATGTTTTGATTATAACATTTCTTTTTACATTTATTATAATGTACAGATCCTGATTTACATATTTCTCGAAACAAACTCTTGTGGAATTTCAATTTTGTTATCAGAATCTCATCGGTCTGCCTCATCTTCTTGGTTCCAAAAATCAGTTTATTTGCTATCTAATTGAGAAAAACCTGATGCCACTTTAAACAATGCTTTCATTTCAAATTTAAGTACAAATAATTTATTTTTAAATGTACATGGTAAATATAAAATCTCTCCTTGATTGCGAAATTTTATACAGAGAGAAAGTTAATTTTTTTTCATTACGCAGACCTGCTGTCATGCATTTTTTACCATACAGTTGATGGTGGCGAAAGGAATAGTTAGTAACGGAATAGCGTCGATGAATAGTTAGTAACGAAATGGCGTCGATGACAAGTTATTTTATGGTATTATGAAATTAATCACCCATCAAAGATGGTTTAGAAGTTTGTGAGAATGCAGTCCACCAGGTAGAAAAAGCTTCAGGATTTGGTATATAAAGATTTAGAGAAACTGGTAGCGTTGGTGACCTCCCAAGAAGTATCAGACCTACTCTGAGTGATCTCGCTGTTCAATGACTGTTATGAAACTTTGGAATCGATGGTTCAGAATGCTACACAGAGCGCTTCTCTAATCGATTACATCTTATCGGCATCGCTGATTAGGATAGCGAAGGTGATACGTTACATGGCGTTAAATCAAGAAAATTGGTATGTTGCACAGCACTAAGTATATGCACTGCAGTTGAACATTGTACACCTTGCACAAAAAATGGGACAGTTCTGTATCTCCCTCTCTACTGGACAGATTGTCGAAATTTAACTTGCGTTTTCCCTGTCTCGAAAACACCTTTTGCCAGGTTTTGAAAAAATCGAACGAGTAGTTTAAAACAAAATAGCTTTCAAAATTTTAGCTTCTCTATTTTAGTTTAATTTGGTATATATTTACTAATATTTTTTTATTAAACTTATTTGATTCTTCCTTTCTCATTTTGAACTTTAGGTTCATTCAAAATACAATTCGCGCATTTTTTATGATTTATTTTTAAAATTTGTATTTTTAAATAATTTTTATAAATTTTTCGAAAAACATTTTGAATTATAACATATAAAATTTTTACCATCATCGTAAAGTAGATGTATTTCTAAGAATACTTACAAAACATTAGAGCTTTTTATTCAAAATATCTTGTATCGGAAATTCTAAAGATATGCTCATTTAAAAATTATTTTGCGAGATTGCTCTTGAACTGAATTTTATGATTTACAACGAGAGCAAAGAGCAGTTTAAGTGCGAAGAACATGATATTTAATAAATAAAGGTAACACACAAAATGTTAAAAAAACGCCTCTTTGGATGTAATTTAAAATCTGAAACCTTTCAGATTATTACTATTATTATTATTTTTGCAAGTTGTACATACGTCTGCGATACCACGTCAGAAAAGCGATCATAGCTTCTGCTTCTTTTGAAGCTACTGCCCAAGAACAGCGTATACAAAGATGCGTTCAGTGAAGCATCAGTTTGTATGATATTTTATGCTGACAAACCAGGCGCTTACTTAATAGGATCATAATGGGCGGAGGTTTTGCGAATATGTGGGCGGAAGTTTACGCGTGAGAAACGCAATTACAATTAAAAGGCAATAGCTACCAGTGAATGAAAAGGGACACTATTTTAATTGCAGCTTTATTTACTTACGAGATAATTGCGCTAAATATTGATTAAAAATAATTATCATTGGAGTGTGTTTTAAAGAGATATTAATAAATATATACCAAATTCAATTAAAATAGAGGAGCTAAAATTTTGAGAGTTAATTTTTTTTTTAAACTACTCGTACGATTTTTACAAAACCTGGCAAGTAGTGCTTTCGAGACATGGAAAACGCAAGTTAAGACCTAAGCAATATTGGTATATGTAGACATTTTCTCGTTCTTATCCAGAATGCTTCAATTTAGTGTACTACAAATAGCCTAGTAATTAAAATAAATATCAAATAGTGAACAATAAAAAACTAAACAGTTTTTCGTAGCTGCTATAACTAGATGCAGATGCAGCTCAGTGATTAATATAAATATCAAATGGTAACTGAACAAACTGCACAACTTTTGCCTGTTTGTCTATGTCGCGAGAGAAAATGGAACAGGTAATTATGCAACTGAATAAACACGTGTCGTGTCCCATGACAAATCTTCTCTTATCGTGGGAATGAGACATGTATTTAATTGGTAATAAAATAATCTAATAATAATAAATATAATGTAATAATAAAATAAATGAATAATGTAAAAATGAAATATATGCCATTGATAATAAAATGTTTTTCAAAACTTTGTCTCATTTCTTTTAAAACATTTCGTATGAATGAACTGATTTCTTATTAATGTGCACAGGAATGAATGCACATGCGGTGAAACGACGCATAAATAAGGAACTCATAAATGGTACTTCACTACGTTTCCTCATCAACGCATACATCCAATGAAATCTGCCAATTTGAATTTTCTTTTTTTTTATCAATCTTTTTTATTTTTTAATAAAGAATTTGAACCCTATAAAGAAGCAAATCAATTATCTCAGTTCTACTAGCCATCTATTGTAGTTACGTAACTTTCTTTGAGACAAACTATCAGAAAAATATCAATAAATTTCCATCGCATTCTAAAATGCAGCATTTGTATCTCTTCTTTAGCACAAAGTTTAAGATGCTTGTAACATCCAAAACTTATAACCACAACACCATGTTGCCACTTAAGAATTATTTCAATATCCCGCACAGTGTCAACCACGCCGAAAGTAAATAAAGGTGTGAGTGCAAACGCACTGGAAATGCATTGTAAAATTAAGAGTGCTTTGTTACAACCGAGTTTCCATGATAAATTACGCTATATTGTTATGCACTGGCTTCCAAACGTTAGGCATGAGATGCAAATTAGCAGATTTCGAAAGCGTATTTGAATCTAAGTGGCTAAAAATTGCCGCGGATGCAGAGGGTAGTATGAAAATGTCGTACGTTACAGCCATTCAAAATTGTATATCCGAATATATGTTAATTAGGCAGTCGTTGGACGCCTTTTGAAGGGTTTGAGGAGGTTCATTTAAATGATGATAAGAAGTATTTATAATATACGTATGACACGTTTTAGTGATGTTAGTAGTTATATGCCTGAAAGAAGAACAGACATTGAAAGATGGCGTGCTTTCTGCTAAAGAGAACTTTGCATTGAAGCAGAATGTCAGGCAAAGATGTTGTTCTTTTCTCGGCGTTGACCATTCGGTAATTTCTCGAATATGGAATGGAAACAATTCTGTAAAAATCAAACAGTTGTCCGGAGACCTGTGAACGTTCTACCGAGGGTTACCGCTCCTTTTGAAGATCGCTATGTTACTAAAGTACTCAAACTTCATCGATGAGCAAATGATCACAACTATTACATCCGCATCATATGAAAAGACTGTTAAGCCCGAGTACCAAATGTCTGTGTTCCATTAACCGCCCAGTCCAGAAAGGCAAGATTAAAATGGCACCGTCACCTTCATTTCATTTGAACAACAACAGGTTAGCGCAATAACCTGCTCATGGAAGGATGCAGGCTTCCCATGGAACATCAGTGTTACGAACTGAAATGAACTGGAGCTGGGGTAGTGACGTCAGCTTCTGGAATGTATAAGATTCAGATCAATCGATGTAGCTGAATGTGTGTGTGTACCTTTTGCACCGAATTTTGAAACGCACGTTTTCGTTTATATGTCTGCCTATGTGTTTTGCGATTCAATAAAGTGACTTCGTGAAAATTGAAACGATTATTGCCTATCGGACACTACAAACACCCATGTTTCGCGTAGATGCGAACCCCTGATTCCGATATTGAATTCTCATTCTGAACAATCATCGAACATCACGAATTCAAAAGACAGTATGAAGGTGTGGGCTGGAATTTCAGTGGGATAACTTAACCAACTGCATATCTTTCTGGTTCTGTGATGACTGAACGGTATTGGGTCCGAAGCCTTTTACCCCTATGGGATACTTTGTACTCCAGCAGTTTGTTCTGTTTTATTCTTATGTATGATAATGTCTGTCCTTATCGGGTTAACATCGTTAACAAGCGCCTGAAGAATTAAGCTCTTTCTTGGGTGAAGTTCTTACTACATTCTCCAGACTTTAATCCCATTGAAAAATGTGAGATATCCCCAGACAGCTGTCTCTAAGTTTACCTCCTCCCTACAGTCTCTGGTAGTTAAAATAGCTCTAAAAGAGGAGTGGCCATCAATAACATCCGTGATGGTTGATCACCTCATTGAAAGCTTGGGTAATCAATGTAAAGTTTGTATGAAAGTTCAGAATGGTCGCATGACACTTGATTTTTTTAAATTTAAACATTAATTTATTAATGAACCAGTGTATCATCATTATACAAATTACGAAAATTTAATATTGCTTTCATTGCTCTACATAACATTTGTTTTCTTTCATGTACGAAAACCTTTGTTACCATCATATAGAGTTCAGTGTTAATCAGAGCTTTAATTTCCCATTTCTGATTTTATTGTCGTGTGCTAACTTTTCGAAACCAGTATAGAAATCAGAACAACATTTTAGGAACAAAAATTTGTTTTCCACCAAATAGTTGTTTCTGTTCAAGGGTAATTTTTTTATTTGTGTAGTGCTTGAAGTATTGAAGGATGATAATGTAATTAGGCAATTTATGATCGCCTTAATGAATGCATTTGATGGTATAATTCGGATAATATGATGGTAGGTATTAGAAGAGATTATTAATAAAAGTATCACTACTGATATTCATGTTTTCAGTAATGCTGGTCAGCTTTAGAAATAATTTTTCACATAGTTTCCACTGCATTTAACATCGTCCCAGCTAAGTTAACTATAAATTTACAGAAAGAAAAAAAATAATGAAAAAACAACATATGTAATATTTCGAAATCCTTCTACAAAATTTTATTTTTATAAATAAACTTATAAAACCGAAAATTACTTTGAGATCCTAAAATAATACTTGAAAGAAATATCCCAAAAGGAATAAAATGTAATAGAACACGAAACTGAATATGAAGCTGTAAAATGAAACATAATACAATACTAACTTAGCAATGTAAATTCCAGTTCGTGAAAAAGTCAAGTGAAACTATCATTTAACAATATTGTGGATTCAACAAACATTGTTTTAGAGACACTAAATCATGAAACGCATAAATAAAAATTCTTTAATCAAAGGAGTAATTGTATCTAAATACAGCGCTCAACAGGCAGGAAATACAAAATGGCATGCTCATGCATTTTATTTATGTCTTGACATGAAATGGTCAATAAACTATAATTCCATTGTATCATTGACTCTTTCGTTGGCAATGGTTGAGTAACAGACTCTGTAGATTGCTTGTTGTAAAAAACCAATTTTGTGGTATTGAACCGACAGCTAATTTTATAAGGTATTTCTCTCGCCTTCTGCGCATGCCTTCGTGGTGTAGTGGTCAGCACGCCCGGACGCGTATTCCAGAGGTCCTGGTTCAAGCCCCGGTGAAGGCGTAGATCATTTTTCACGTCTCCTGCTTCGAAATAACCTAATGACTCTACAATGGCGCCCGAACTAAAATGGTGATAGAGGATAATTCTCCACCACCGGATTCGTCGTTTGGGTCCCCTATTCCCCAGTCGCTATTTAAAAGGGGGAGTATGGGAGGTATTTCTCCAGCCTCCTTCGCACGCCTTCGGGATGTAGTGGTCAGCAAGCTGGGCGCGTACTCCAATGGTCCGTGGTTCGAGTCCCGGCGAAAGCGTTGTTCATTTTTCAGTACTGTTTCAAAAAATTCCTAATGACTCTACAATTTGCCAAATAATTCTTTATTATATATGACTTTCTTATATGCCCACATTTCTTAGGCTTTTCCATAATTAAAGTTTTTAACATTTGGGCATTCACATACTAGTGTTCATATTTATAAATATTATCTCTTTAAAGTCAGTTAGATTTAATTCGTAAATGTTCGTTAAATTTAGAAACTTGTTGGGTTCCTCATTCTTTTTGTCTAAGATGAACGTCGAGAAACCTAGTGAACTATGTAGCAATTTATCGGGGTTCAAACAACTAAACACGTAGACTCGAGAAGGGTTGATGTACCCTGTTATTCACTCAAATAAGAACCACAGTCGGCCCCCTCTCAAGCTTACCGAATCATCTACTCGGTCTTTAACTCAGAAAAAGAAATAAGAAACTATACTATAACTAACTAAACGAGACATAGCCGAAGATAAGCACAGTTATCTAACGTAGTTGACCCTTAAATTAAACTAGCCGGAGAATATCAAAAGGCACGTAATAATACGGCCGAGCGTAACAGCTTCAACAGTGACTTAGCCCGAAGGCAAAAACGCGATACTAAGTATTCTTAACCCTCTCTATCGAAATAAATTGAACCTTCCTTAAATACTTCTTCTAACTCATTAGCATTCAACGCGATTCTAAAAACGCTTTCTGGTATGGAGTTGTAAGTGGAAACAAAAGTTGATAGATAAGGGCTTTAACGTTAAAGTAACTGTTAAATATAGAAAAATGTACCTCAGAAACTCAAACTGTAATTCAAACTGTAATTAATAGTATGAAATGATTCCAGTTGTATTAATAGAACTAGATAATTTTCTGCAAAACGAAATCCATAGCTCTAATATGTTCTTCTATTTACAGGGTGTTATAAAGTCCCGGACTCATTTTGATGTTTAATAACTCATAAAATAATGAAGATACAAACAAACTTATGGCATTTATTGATGGAATAACTTATATATTTTACTTTTCAGGTTTTAATATCTTTACTTTCGTAAATATCGTCTGCGCGTGTGGTTAATTTCAGATAATTTCATTTTCCAGTCTAAATATCTGTATTTTTCTAAATATCGTCTGCTTATTAATTGCATTTCTCTCTCTTTTGTTTTCGGCATATGGGATCGCATATGGGGATCTGAAAACCCCCATGAATACCGTGAGGCACAAAGGGACTCCCCAAAGGTCAATGTATAGTGTGGACTAATGCACGACCGAGTCATTGGGCCTTTCTTTTTTACAGAAAAGACGGTCTCATCAGTCGTATACTTAGACATTCGTATTTCCACAATTAGAAGAGCTTCAGCCACATGTCTTTTTGCAACAAGATGGTGCGACACCTCATTGGGGTACCATCGTTCGTAGTTCTTTGAAGGACCATTTTACTAGAAGATGGATTGGGCGAGGAGGTCCAATTCCTTGGCTACCCAGATCTCCTGATATAACACCGCTGGACTTTTTCCTTTGGGAATTTGTAAAGGACAACGTTTACAGGAGGAGAGTGTCTAACATGGATGACCTAAAAGTCAGAATTACAACCGCAATTGCCTCTGTGGATGCGGACATGCTTGCCGGTATCTGGCGTGAAATTAAATATCGACTTGATATTCTCCGTGCGACGAAGGGGGCACACGTGGAAGTTCATTGACAAGGGTCATGGAACTTTTTGAGTCTATCTAACCATTTATGTTATTAATTTTAATCTATCTTTATTATTTTATGAGTTATTAAACATCAAAATGGGTCCGGGACTTTATAAACACCCTGTATTTTTGAACAATAAATATTACTGCCTTCTTTAACTGCAAAATCGAATTGTTATGAAACCAACCTTTGGTAAGTATTAAAGATAAAACATTTTCCCTTTCCTTTTCATTAGTTACTTCTTTCTACCTTAGGTATAATAAGTTCTATATTAAGTCTTTCAGATGGGTCTGAAAGGGAACTGAGACTATCGTACTATCTCCATTTGGAGAGTTGCCGTACATTCTTTGTTATGAACGTCAGCACGTTTTAAATAATTAAAAACATATCTCCAGTACTCCTTACATGTCATAACTTTTCTTCTTCCACTGCATTTCATAAGTATGTCTTCCTTAGTTCTACTCTTCTTGTGGAGCTTATTGCTTCAAACCAATAGTCGCCTAACTTCTAAGGTGTTGAACTAGTTGGGATCTGCTTGTTCTCATCCTAATAGATGATCTTAAGTTATACCTAATGATTGGTGAATACGGCTTCTGTTGACCCTCAATATACAAAACAGTATTCAAAGTAAAATATAATAGACAGGTTTATTACCTTTGGCAATACATTAAAAGTCATAAAATAAATCATGCAAATCCCCCTTGATTATCAACTAGAGTGCTGAGACGCCGAAGCTACAATGCAAATAAAATTAAAAAAAACCTATTCAGATTTACAATACCTTTTTTTGGTCAGCGGGAAAACCAGCTAGCATTTAACACTTACTGAACTCAGGCAATGTTCGCAGTTGTGAGTTTCTGTACCTGCAAGCGGTATCTTCAGCAAGACGGCAGTACACCAAAGTGAACTCCACTGAAATCCCGGTTAGGATAGTATTGTAATTTAAAATTTGCTTGCAATTTGTAATTTAAATTTTAATTTGCTTGCCCTACAATTTATATAATCCTCTGATCTGAATGAGTAACATATCGAAACAAGGCATGTAGACAAGAAACTATAAAGCAAAGTGATTGCAAAACTTAAAATGTCACAATCGAATCAATCCTGTAATAAAGGAAAGTAGTTGTAAAACTTAAAATGTCACAATCGAATCAATCATATAATCGGATCAATCCCTGCTTTACCAAAAAGAGAACTATAACTCTCAGCAATAGAACTGATCCTTTCCACATGAATGATATAAAGCAAAGTGATTGCAAAACTTAAAATGTCACAATCGAATCAATCCTGTAATAAAGGAAAGTAGTTGTAAAACTTAAAGTGTCACAATCGAATCAATCATATAATCGGTTCAATCCCTGCTTTACCAAAAAGAGAAATATAACTCTCAGCAATAGAACTGATCCTTTCCACATGAATGAAATGTCTTACAGCATATACTACTGGCGAAACGTACACAGAACACCTGATTTTATACGTGGTAAGTAATGCACAGATTAATGGAAAACAGACAATTATTAATAAAAACGTATTATTAATAATAAAACGACGACCTCTTCCTGTACTTTAATGAAATGGCATATGGTGCATTATTGAAGTTATAGATTATAATGTTTGCTTTAAGTTCTTTGATGTTTTCTCTGTTTTCGTTCTGATAATTTTAACTCCCGAAAAAGAGGTTAGAAAACAGCCATAAAGAGAACGCATTCGTTGTAATAGGTAATAATAGAATCAACTATTGCTGTAGTTTTCTTCTTCAGGGCCACTGATTCCAGTTTAAGCGAAAAATTCATATGAGAAATGATCGTATCTCAAATCGTATAATTTTATTTAGTCACATTTGGAGTTTTGTTTCAGTCACGTTATTCAGTGACTTTTTGTTTCAGTCAGACGTATAATAGGTCCGGGTAATTATTTATTTACAATAATTTTATGTACGACTTTGATGTTTTACATTATAACTTGGTTTAGTTTACACATTTGATCACCGAGAAACAGCTTCTGTTCAGTTATTGCCCTTCCGAGTTACATTTGAATGAACTAGGAATATGGAACTTTTTTATTTTTGTTAAGTCGAAGCTCCCACATACGTTACGACCAGCATAATTTCTACGTCATACTCTGAAAAAATATTTCTTGGATGCTCTTGGAAAGCCTTGCTTGCCCGCTTCCTTCTTTCTCAACTTCCCAGACTTTGGCAATGCAGAAGAGACATTGTCTTTTGTTGTCCTGAATCACATTTGAAGATATGAAGGGTTAACATGAAACTTACACCAAACTCAGAGAAAGTCTGAAAGAATCACATTTCATATTAAGTGTAACTGGCTTTTATTCGCAATGAATTAGATAGCGAAGCAGCCGTTAATAGGTATAAAATACTAAATTGCTTACGTGTACGTATACGCTTCCATTTAATTATAATAGTTTGTAGGGATTTATATTTATTTTAAATAGTGAGAGAAAAAGTTTAAATATCAACGGTCCAGTAGGCAAAGTTAAAGAGAGAGTCTGGAAAATCCCTGTGAGTGTTTATATTCAAGCTTCCGCTTAGCAGTTATTGCTTGTTAGACGTGGCTTAATAGCTATTATCTTGCTGCCACTAGACTCATCTACGAACTGTAGGATACAGGATTGTATGAGCCCTGTAGTTTAATTATACTACTTGTGAATATCTCCAATTTTTAGTTTGATTCTACTGCTTCAGTTACCGCCCCAAGCAGAGGCGTAGTATGTTAGCGTCAAGTTGACGCATTGTAAATAATTTAAAGAGTTTAATAAAGGGAAGTTTTAACCCTTCTTCGGTGCAATCACTACTTCTCAAGATTCTACACAGCAGATAGACAGTAGAACTTTACAACTTTTTATACCAATTAATTACTATCCTAGAAACGTTAGAGTCAATAAAGGGCAGATAATTTTGAATTATATTGTTTAGTTATTTACTTGATTTTTAAATGATGGTATTAACATAAATTCCTAGTATAACGCATTGGAACAATTTCATATTTATTTCTGAAAATTCTATTTTCTTGAAATTCCTGAAAACTGTGGAAAATGTTGAAAAGTTTTAAAACAATAAACGCGTTATAAGTTATTTTGTCCCTCCTTTCTGTATGCCTTCCTGGTGTAACGGTAGCACACTCGGCACGAATTCGAAAGGTCAAGATTCAAGTCCCACCGAGGGTATTGCTCATTTCTCTTGTTTCCTGCTTCAAAATAACCTAATGACTCTACGGTTTCGCCTGAACAAAAAGGTGGAGGATGATAATTCTTCACCACCAGGATTTGGCGATTGGATCCTCATCACGATCCTAATTTTATACTCAACTATATATTAAATTAATTGTTTATTAAATATTTCTTCGCACACTACCTCGAATTTTGAAAACAGCTTCCTAATTTCTATTTCCAAAGTGAAAGGTATAATACTTAGATATGTTTCAGAAAGCACTGGGCCACCAAATGGTTTTTGTATAGTTTACGAACCTTATTTTGCCTTTACGTATCTTTAAAGCCTTACTTTACGGTTCTGTATACAATCAGGTAAGAAAAATATCACTACTGTTTAATATATTTCTTCATTTTATTCTTTAATATGGCATACAATCATAAGAAAATCACGTTCCTAGGGGAATATTGTTTTCGGAATTTGAATCTGACAGATGCAGGCCAAGACAGATGTTGTTTAGGTAAAATAAATGGCAGAGATTGAAAGAATAAACAAATTATTAGTCAGCCCTTGTCATCATAAGAAGCAAGTAAACAGATGTTCCTGAAGATAAGGGAAGTGGAATTACAACAACAAAATGCTAATATATATATACACTCACGTTTGTGAAAATTGCAACACCATGAAGGACTTACGCGAGTGAGCTGAAATTTTCAGGAAATGCAAAGTAGCGCATGATATGCAAATGATTAGAATTGCAAATCCGTAGCGCATGCGTATGCTGAGCAGCGCCCTCTGAACGGCTGATGGATCCGAATAAATAGACGGCTGTAGCGAGGCGTGTATGGTTATCGGTGGTTATCTGCTAGTGGTAAACGTTAACTCAATCTGTACTTATGCCTCGTCGACGAAAGAGAGCGAGATTTGAACAACTTACAGAGTTTGAACGAGGGAGAATCATCGGCCTTCGTGAAGCTGGATTGTCGTATTGTGCAGTAGCCTCTCATGTGCAGCGTAACAGCAGCACAGTGATGCGCGTTTGGAAGCAGTGGACGGACGAGTGTCGGACAACTCGGAAATCCGGGAGTGGACCCCGAAATGTGACGTCAGCTCGCGATGATAGACACCTGGTCCGCATGGCGCGGACGGACCGTACAGCTTCCTCTAGACAATTGGCAGCACTGTGGTCAATAGCTACAGGTGTTTCATTGTGTGCTTCATCAATTCGTAGACGTCTGCTGCAGTGTGGACTGCGCGCACGGACTCCTTTATACAGGATCCCCCTAACGCACGACCATCGCCGCCTGCGGCTACAATGGGCCAATCAGCATAGAGACTGGCGTGCTGATTGGCAGCATGTCGTGTTTTCTGACGAATCCCGCTTTAATTTGTGGTACCATGATGGCCGCATTCGTGTCAGACGCTATGCCGGTGAACGCCACCTTCCGGAGTGCATTATCGAACGCCACAGTGGACGAACACCCGGAGTTATGGTCTGGGGCGCCATAGCATATCATAGACGATCTCAATTGCTACGAATTGTGGGCAATCTGAACAGCAACCGGTATATCCGTGAAGTTCTACAGCCCGAAGCTGTTCCCTTCCTTCAAAGCTTGCCAGGCGCTGTATTTCAACAGGACAATGCCCGCCCTCATACTGCTCGGATTGTTAAATCCTTCTTTGCAGCGCAGCAGGTACAGCTTCTTCCTTGGCCTGCGTGTTCCCCGGATATGTCGCCAATTGAACATGTGTGGGATGTCATTGGTCGGCGTCTTGCTCGTGATCCTCGTCCTGTTGCGTCTGCAGACGAACTTTGGGTACGCGTACAAACGATATGGAATGCTCTTCCTCAGTCAGACATTCAAACTTTGTTTGACTCCATGCCACGTCGTGTAGCAGCACTTATTGCGGCGCGTGGTGGCCACACAAAATACTGATTCTGATCTCTTGTTCTTGTTTGTTTGCTTTGAACATTTAATCATTTATTTGTACCACTACCCCTCAACTGTGTATTAAATTGCATTCAATTATGACGATTCCTTCTTGGTGTTGCAATTTTCACAAACGTGAGTGTATATACACACACGCACCAAGATGCGGTAAGGCTGAACTTTAAAGTGTTTTGCTATTACGTTGATTAAAGCGCGAAATTTCTTGTTACTAGGTAGTTACTTGTTTCTTGGATACTAGGTAGGTTAATGCAAGTTTGTAATTCATATGTATGTGCATTGTTTTACATTTATCCGTAAGTGGTGTAAAATGCCGAGCAGCATTTATTTACCTAATAGTGAAAAATTTAAATTCATTTTGGTGCTCATCTTCCACGAAGTTTATGATGGAAGAGTCCTGGTTAAATGTATGAAAAATTTTATAATCCTTAAAACTGAATTTTTATTAACTTGTGCTGAACTATTACTGAATTTTTATTAACTTGTGCTCATACCATAATCAAACAAATAATACTGATTGGCTATTCATGGAATATTATTGCTTTTGTACGCGGAGAAATTATTTTCAGTACCACTGTACTTCTTCTGGAAGAAAAAATAATATTAGCCTATGGAAGTGATTGGCCTAACATCAATATGCTTTCTTGACATCTAATTCGTGTGTTCTTTATTGTAAAGATTCTAATGAAATTATTCTACCATCTCATGAAAGGCCTGTAATATAGTGACTGTTTTTTTCTCTCTTCTCATTTTAAACTCTAGGCGCACACTGTGTAGGGTTACTTATGTAACTGGAAACTTCAATTAATCAGTGCAAACCCTACTAGACAAATAGCGAGTTACTGCTACATCTTAAATTCTCACAAAGTACTGAAGAAGGTTTAAAAAACATTTTTATTTTAATCGAAATTAAAGATAAAGCTATATCTTGCGCTACATATAAATCTCCAATGGTTTCTATTAAATTAGCGTCGACTAGACAGAATGTGAAAGCCGGATTATGTAAACTGATCTAGAGAAAATTGTTAGCAGCAGACGAGAATGCCAGAAGCTCTCATTCTGCTAAAGATTCAAAACCATCAATTGAAACACACTGAAAATTAATTTTCATTCTGATTTAAAATATCGAAAGGGAAAGTTGCAATAAAGATCAAAATCAGACTAATTGCTTATCTCACATAAGTTACCTTACAAGCGCTTTCCATTTCTCAAAAATACCTGTCCAAAACAATTTGAAATGTAGGCAATACAGTTCGAAATTATACGTAAACTTGATTCTTAAGCTTTAATCAGATAGATAAAAAAATGCGAAATTTGCATACGTATTAAAAAGGATTTTTTAGTAGTTTTTATAGACTATTCTCTCTGTTACAAATATTTCATATTAATCATCCTGTATCATCCATAAATACAATTTTTTTCGTATTGCAGACACTAGCTATTTTAAGTTTTAGCCTCTATTAAGGCCAGACGAAGTAGTAATTTACTATGGAGGCACTTAATAGTCGGGCCACTAATACCTCCTATAAAGGGACAAACTATTTATATTTATGCCTACTCTGGGATTCGAAGTCGGGTCCTTTGGGACTCGTGATTATTTTAAAGTGACATTATCTGGAAAGTATTAATTTGTAAGGCTTTTACTTTCTTCTTACTTCTTGCATTCGTGGTGTAAGTGGAAAGCCGATTCGGCTGGTAATCGGAAGATCTGTTGTTCGAGTCCGGGCAAAGGCACTTGATATTTTTATGACTCCGAAATAAATGCCTACTAGTCTCTATAAGATAACAGATAATAAAGTAATAACTTGTGAGGTTTCCTCTTTAAATCTTTATTTCTAACTTCAACCCCACGAACACTTAACAAGCGAATAATCGCTTAAGTGTGAACATAACACGTGAGACTTAAGGAGGGTTTAAAACCCTTTTTTACTCAGTATGTTTACAAGTTAGTTCCGACTTGGAACTTTACATAAAGCCGCCACTCGGGCTTGAACTTAAATACTAATAATTTGAACTAAAATTAACTTAACTAAAGCTCTTAAAGGATATAGCCGAAGCTATCAAAATTTAACTAGTTGGCCCCTTAGTATTAATTGAATCGGCGAAGCCTAGCAAAGGCCTAAGATATGGCCGAACGTAATAACAGCTAAAAGAGACGTAGCCAGAAGGCAAACGCGCGCTAGTCAGGGAATCAGACTCTCTCTCTCTCTCTTGAAGTCGGTTAAGTCACGACTTAAATAGTACTCTTTCTCATTTGCATTATCTGCGTTTCTGAATTTACATTCTGGCAGGAACTTGTAAGCTCAAATTAGAATAAGATAGGAAAGATACAAAACTTAAAATAAATGTTAATTAACATAATGTAAACCTTACAAACTAAGAGTAATTTACCTCTCAATAACCATTTTTCAGAGTTAAACAGAGACGCGTTTAAATTTGTTTTATGCAAAACAATTAACCGTAAAGGAAAATGCTCAACGAATCACAGTCTTTCTTACTTAGCAGGAAACAGGACCATTCTTTCATATTGTGAGATTTATTGTCTGGAAAGATATTCGAATAACATTTTTATATCCGCCAAGCATTAGCGAGCAGTAAACAATAACATTTTTAACATAACGAATGACATTTTTATATCCGCTCGACCAAAGCGTACAAGTGGTAGAGCTGTAAAATAGCTGAACGCTGGTATTTCAGTTCTAGGTTCGATTCCAGGGGCACGGGCTGCCTGCATGGGCGTTTTCGCGATTTTCCTCTTGTGTAATGTGGATACAAGGTTGTTCCCTTGCAAAAACCTCCACGAACGCATTGCTATCTTTATGCAGACAGTCCAAGCATGCTTTGTCATAATTAGCCAAACCAAACCAGTTTCCACCAAGTACTGGCATTGTTTCATTCTTCGCATACATTTGTCTAATATGTTCTTCTTTCATTGCTCACACCCTTTCTTACGCCTGTAGATGAAAGTTTTTCACGTAACTTGTATCTACAGGTGTAGTATTAGCTATGAAGTTTAAAATTCTGCTAGTAGTGAGTGATCATAGTAACTGAACTAGTCACTAGAACTTGATTACAGCAGGCATACCTTGCTGCTGCCTGTTAGCTTGGCGTCTCTTTATTTTAAAGCACTCGCTCCATTTTTATTTCTGAAATAATGCGGGAAAAGAAGAACTTCTTAGTGCAATCAAAGAGTTGACCCTTTATTGCAATTTTCAAATGTAGCTTCACTAATTAAGTTTTTAGTTTAAAATTTTATTGCGTGTCAAAGGTAGAAAGTTTCAGACATTACCTTATACAGATATTCTATACGTAAATTACAATAGATAACATTTTAAAGAGTATCTGGGATATCCTCTTCAAAAGCGTAGGCTTAATTTCCTTAAATATTGAACCTACATGTTTGTATTTCCAGATACACGTTTTTGTTATAGAATTTCATGGAAGAATTTATGAACCAGGCTGAAATTCACGAAAATAGTCAAGAAGACTACATGAGAGAAAGCATTCTCAAAAATAATCTAAAAAAGTCCAAAATAGTCTTTGTGTAATCCTCATTGTGCTTGATAAATGAAACAGCCGTACTTTTAAGGGTAAAGTTGGCTAAGATATGCGTAATAAGTATTTTAAAATAGTGATCTACAAATTTAATAATGAATGCTGCTTTAGGAAAGGCAAAACTTTATCTTCAGGGATTTTGATTTGTTTTCAGAGGTTTGGAATTTAGACGGTTTAAGGTATGACAGGCATCAAAAAAGGAATTAAGTTAGAATATTTGCTTTTAAATACCACCGAGAGTTAAATTGTCTTTGAAAGATGATCTGTCTACAAATGAGAGTCTAATATAAACGTGCTTGTCTAGTCTCTATAATTTAATTTAAGAAATCTGTAAGGTTTATCCTAAGTTTATTAACAGTTATATTATGTTTTGTATCTTTCCTATCTTATTCTAATTTCAGCCTACAATTTCCTGCCAGAATGTAAATTCAGAAACGCAGTTAATGCAAATGAGAAAGAGTACTATTTATGTAGTGACTTCACCAACTTCGGAAGAGAGAGTCTGATTCCCTGACTAGCGCGCGTTTGTCTTTTGGCTACGTATCTCTGAGCTATTGCTACGTTCGGCCATACCTTAGGCCCTTTCTTGCCTTCGCCGATTTAATTAATACTTAGAGGCCAACTAGATAGATTGCTGATAGCTTCGGCTATACCTTTCAAATAGCTTAGTTAAGCTAGTTTAGTTTAAATAATTATTATTTTAAGTTCTAGCCCGAGTGGCGGCTTTGCGTAAAGTTCCAAGTCGGAACTTACTGTAAATATACTGAAAAAAAGCGTTTTGAACCATCCTTAAGTCTTACGTATTCTGTTCACACACTTAAGTGATTATTCGCTTGTTCGTGGTGTTCTAAGTTAGAACTTTAGGATTAAATAGTAAAGCCCCACAAATCAAGACATTTCAATCTGTTTCAATGTAATTCCATGTTTCAAGTTAATTCTTTTATTTATTTTTCCCTTCTTTATCCTGTTCAAACTTTTTTCGTCTGTTAAATAGTATATGGATAACATTTTACTCCTCTTCTGAGCAAGTCGAAAATCTATTTTTCTAGGAAAGTACCATTTTTGTTTCTTCTATATTCACGAAAAAATCAATCCAAGTTCCATATTTTTCTCTCTTTCGTTTTACGTCTTTTTTTTTCTTTCATCCCCCCGCCTGTTTTAAAATTTGAGCTTATTTTTGAAGCGTTTATTAATGAAAATTTAATACATTTAAGGTTTGATTTTTTAACTTTTGCTCAAATGTATTTTGTTTATAAAAATCTGATTTCAAAGTGACATGCAGTAACAAGTGGAGCTTTTAAAACTTAAAAATCATTAAGGTTGAGTTATGATTTCACTCACAGTATGACTTAGCTAAATATTGCTTCTTTTTAAACGTGTGGAAATAGTTTCATGTATTTCATATCAATAATTTTTTAAAACTATCATGGTATATAGCTATTAACAAGAGTCTAAGAATTTAAAGTTTATGAATTTAATATTGTAGGATACAAGTGCTTAAATTTCAGAGTTTATTTACATATTTTTAGAAGGATTTCTGCGCGTTTAATTCATATTTAAAACGTAAAGAGTATTTTTCTTATTATTTACAATAGCTGTTTTTCTGAGCTATATATCTGCATCATAATTCCCATGATAGAATTGCTTTTCGTAAAATTTCCATTTATTTTTTAAACTGCTTTCCAGAGTCCATCAATCGTACTGGGTTTGCACTTAGAAAGAAATCTTTTGAATACACCAGAGGCAAAATAGTCCATTAGTGAAATGTCGAGCTACTTCGCAACAACACTTTGAATAATGTAATACCTGTATCTGTCTTCATTTGGTTTAGGGAATGCAGTTGTACTTTTCCAAGTATTATATGCTGCTTTGTCTTGATGAAATATCAGTTTTTTAAAATCATTGGGATACAGAAATGGAATTTCTTCTCTAAATGTCGGACTTAAAACTCTCTTTTCATAGTACGTTGAGTTCATCCTAACGCTTTTCTTTTTCGTTTCTTATTTTCAATTCCCTGTTTTAAAAGAATCCTGGGACAACTATAAACCCCTTGCTGACACTTTCTGAATGGAACAGTGAATGCATATTTTGTTCTCTTTGTTTTTGATAATAAACTGAACATTTTTTGGTCTTGTTTAAGTAAATCCATACTTCATAAAGAGCCAAAATGCATTTTCATTTATCCCTTGCTAAATAGTTTTCATACAGGTTTCTAAAAATTGATCTGAGTTAAATTACTATAGAAGGAGTTAGAAGTTTTATTAAATGCACAGGTCAGGAGAACTATGCCTAATCTACCTCTGCGAAAGTCAGGCCTTGATGTTTGTTGCTTTTTAAATACGATGCTTGATAAAGTAAATTTATTAAATGACAAAACTCATCTTTATAGCTATTTAGTCTATTGCTCAGAATATAAAAGAAAGAAGACAACTGTAATGATTTATGAATGGAGAAGGGCTAATTTCTACGATAAATTTCCAATCACAAATTATGTATATAGTATATCTTTCTGTACGGAAATCACTCGGGATTCGTGAGTAAACATCTCAAATTTTCCAGCTTTGTATATTCAAAATGGATGTGTCTTAATAAATGTGATATACAAAGATATGTTATTGGTCTGTTATTAAATATCATTATTTAGCTTTGAAAAGGAGCAACAATTTTTTTGTTTTAAATTCAGCTGTGTTTACGGCTTTACCTAAAAACTTTGTTCTGAAATCAAAAGGAAGAAATTCTTTCTTTTCAGCATAAAACTAACGACAAATTATCGTGTTCTACATTTTTGGACCAACGCCATTAGATAATCTTCATTAAGGTTGTCAGAAAAAGAGAATGTACGCAAATTCTTTGTTGAGTCATTAATACATGAATATTTGAATTTTTTAGACAATAATGAGAAATGAAAATGCTCATGCTACAGAACACATTTTCACAACTTTAGAACGAGTTTAAAGAGTTTAATTAATGCTAAAATGTAAAAAATATTTTTTTTTAAATTTTTAATTTCATAGGGTTTTTCTGGATTCTACACCGCGGTTTCCATGATAGAACGGCTTCTCCTGAAATTTTCAGAGATAGTCGATTTCCATTTTTCTTCAACTACTTTTCAGAGTATGTATATCAGTAATAAATAAATTCCCGAACAAGTTTTCCAAATGAAAAATGTCTTAAATGATACAACAAAATGCAGTTAATGCAGTGGAGGAAATGTTTTCAGGCGAAACGGACTGAAGGAAAGCTATATCTAGTTATTTGATCCATGAAATTTTTGCAGTATGGGATAAGGTGCAAATATTCACAGAACATTATCATCCTGATAACACAGTAGTAAGCCGTAGCATAAGTATTTGCATTGATAACGCCATGTGTTGGGTTGAAAACATTTTAAGACAGAAACAAATCGCAATGGACAAATTTTTAGTGAAAAAAAAAGCAGAGATGTATTTATGTAAATAATTAGAAACTAGTTCTTCCGATTCCATATTAAATAAATAAAGGAATTCTGTATTACCACTAGAATTAAAGATCACCAAAATGACATAACACTAGTGTTCATTATAAAGTCATCGTAAAGGCGTACAGTTCTGCATGATATGCAGAGCTGGAGGTTTTCAGTTTCGATGATCTTTTGCGGACTGTTTAGTTACCTCTGCACATATGGAAAGCGTTGACTAGGACTATTTCTATATATGCGTCTTCCGTATAGGCAGGATATCCCATCAAGAACTCCCAAATTCTGCACAGCCTAGCTTAGAATACCTAAAAGTGCCCGAAAAATATATATGTTTGAGAGGCATCAAATGGTACTCCAAAATGCAGTTAATGCAGTGGAGACTTTTAGTCTTCAGACTAAAAGGATTGAAGGAAAGATATCTATCTGGGACACCCTGTATGATCGTTTTCGTCTATAAATTTCGAAGACCGACACAAGTATGATAGTCTCTAGTTGTCGTATGCGTTTAAGAATGGTGGGCTCTGTCTTGGGAGTTTACACTAAAAAGACAAATGTTCAATCAATCTGTATTAAAGCGTAATTTTAGCATTTTATAAGAATTTCACATCTCTTGAAAAGCTGATTTTGATCAGATTTAGCAGCTATACTGCTAGGACTGTTTTTCTCATTTACGTAATCAGAAAAGCTGACCTACGTTGCATACTGCGCATTTGTCTTGATATTTGGATATTGGAGTTTAATTCCTTTTTACATAACAATAACGCTTGACAAATAATAGAAACGATCATTCCTCATACCAGAATTTTGATAATTGTAAATTTATATGTATATATATATATATATTTAAAAAATATTGCTCTTTAAGTAATAGTGATAAGAGAAGAAAAGTCTAAAATACGTCTTCTTCTAAACTCAAAAACAAATCTTGATTTTTGAATTAAAATAATGTGGTTCCTGTCATGCCTGTGTTTACGCATCACATTTAAAACATGAAGCATCAATTATTTTGCGAAATAAGGCAATGTTACCTTGCACATTGTTTCCTGCGTCGTTGCAGGGGGTTGTCTTATTTTCAATACTTGGGGTGTTCTGAAGTTCCTTCGTACCAGGCCTTCAACACCGCAGTTCCAGAAATTTAGGGTTCCAGAATTCGTACTCCTTCATGACATTCCCCGTCTTTTGGGGAAGAGTTGGGTAAATTTTTTCAGGTGTCATGTAAAATTAGTAGCCACGAATGTATGGCTGATGGAATGAGATGGAGAAATCTTGGTAGACTAGAGGCAAGCCAGTCAGAAGCGCAAGTGTTTACAGCGCTCAATGTAATGCCCAATATTGTCTGCAATTTGGGGAAACAGTGTCAGGATACTGGATCCATATCCAGAAGACATGGATAAGGTGGATCAAGATCCACAATATCGAACATGGATCATTATTTGGCACTTTCAGAATGGCGACACAGCCTGCTACCTCTTCACAGCACTTACGTGATAGTATGCTGACACTAGAAATCGAGTTTCACAGTGTACCGAAGTTACCCGAAGGCTTCATGAAGTTACCCGAAGGCTCCATAAGATAGGGTTGCAAAAGACTTGCTGCTTGCGTCTCGCTCACCGCAGCGCACAAGATAGAGTATTTAGCATGGTGCAGTGAACAGAGGCTTTAGGCAAGACCTCAGTGGAGCACTCTGCGTTTTACACTTGAGTCAAAGTTCAGCCTGGACAGTGATTATCTACATACCTGTAAATGGAGAGAATCTAAAGACAATGCCATCCCTCCCTCATCAGGGAAAAGGTTCATTACGGTGGTGGAGGTGAAATGGTTTGGACAGGCACTATGTGGAAGGCCGAAGATCCCTGCGTGTTTGGCAAAAGCTCCCTGTTTGTCCCAAGATACAGAGAATGCTCGACTTTTCAAGGGCGCAGTTGATCCTGAGTTCTAGCTAAAGACAACGCTCGTCTACACAGGACTTAGCTGGTCGACGATTACCTGGAAAGTGAGGATATTCCCTACATGGATTCGCCAGCCTTATCTTCAGATCTGAACTCTATAGAGTATGTCTGAGATACTCTTCAAATGAGTGTTTTATATTGCCACCACTTCCGATAACAATCCCGGATTTAAAAACTACCTTCTGAGGAGAGACCTTCTTTCACAGGGACTCCTCATTTGCCTTTTGTCCAGTACACCGTCAGAATGCACAGCCTGTCTGACTGTGAGAACGGACTATACCCCATATTAATCTCATTTTCAATTCGATATTATAACATGGATTTTGGACACCCTTGCACTACAAATTTTGCTGGCAATTATGCTTATATAAAATGACTGAGTAACACATCTGTTTCACTGTTATAAATGTATATTCGTAAGGAATTTCATACAGATCTGTCCAACGATTTTTCAGAAATTTGACAAAATGTACAAATTCTCTTGATTTTGTGCAAACGCGTATTAGTGTAAAATACTGACAGCTTTTTTTTTCCTGATAAATGCTTTCTTTGGTAGTTAGCAAAAGACGATAGAATGATAATCTATTTAACTTTTTGTAATCAGATTCATACCGTGTATTCTGATTAAATGAATTGCTTTCTGTAGATTTCCATATAAACTACTACGATATCACATGATCTTCGTAATTTCCGCTTCCAAAGTGCAAATGTTTATGAGGAACGACACAGAAACATTGCACTCTGTTTTAATGATATTAAAATATAAATCCGCTTATATAGAAATAAATACATAACACGGATCATTTTTAATTCTAATATTCTACGGACAGATAGTTAATAAAATACAGAAATTATAAAGATTTGACTGCTCTGTGAACTTTTTGAGATATTTCAAATTTTTAAAATGCAGATTAAAAATTTTGTAAAGCTGATCCATTCTTTCCATGGAAATATAAAATAATAAGTGAAAATATAAAGAGCGAAAGCAGGGACCGCACTATAATTTGCAAAAACGTGGTGCCGCCTTTTTTGCAAATTGGCCGTCATTTTCCAAGACACAAATGTTTCCCGGCATAATGACATACTGGTACACGGTACCTCTCAACTTACATCACCAAGAGAATATGACGACAATAAAAATTTAAGACTTTCAAACACTTTGCCTAAGTATTTGAAATTAAGATGCAAGAGTTAAAATACTTAAGTAAACCTTGTAAACGAAACGTTGAAACAGAAATAATTTTTCTCCTTAATGGGAGAAACACTAGCCATTATTAGGCTTTAGACACTACTAGGTGTGCTAGCAAGCCGGAATCTAGCATCAAACTATCGCTTCAAGAATCGTCATCGTTTCGTCCAAGCCCTTGGTGGAAGTTGTTGGACCGGTTTCTGCCTCTTCGCTGCTAGGAGTTCAAAGGTGAAGGACAGGCTTCGGCCTGTCTCTTCACCGACTGTCTCTTCACCTCGTTTCATGATGCACGTTTAACTCACCGGAAAAGTCCGATGATATGTTTCCTGATTTATAGAAAGCCAACTGTAATTCAACATCAAAGAAATTTCAAGATAAGTATATTCCTGGTCTACATATATTTTCGATTCCAGGTTTTTCGTGATTTATAGAAAGTGATGCAAATAGTGTATCGTTAAACGAATGGACGTTCTGCATTTGTAGTAGGACTATAGTTATGATCTGATTATTTAATTTTCTTGTTTTATTTGTGTGAGGTCAGCGGTAAAAATTTCTGATTGGAAAATTAAATAGAGTGAATTGTAGATGATTAACTTGTATTTTCTTCTTCAACAATCCCAACGTCTGGGGTAAGTACTTTAATTTGCTGTTCTCTGTAGGTCACATATTTTATCCCTATCATTCGGGTTATTGCGGAAACAACGTGATGTACTCTTAATCACATGTTATAATCCTATACTGGGTAGTTGGATTTCTTCATTCTTATTCGCGGTTCATCGCTGATAAAATTAATATTCAAAATTTTGGTTACCACTTGTACACCAGAATAATTATATTAATATTTCTCATAACCTACGGAAATTAAAACAATTTTAATTACATAAGAAATTAAAATATATAAGTATTTTTACCACATACAAATATTTTTTACTACACTAGGGCCTGAAGCCGTGGTCACTTTATTAAGGGGGCACCTGATAGATTGGGTACCGTTGCCTTCTATGAAAGAAGAGACAGTTCATCAATGTCTTCTCCGGGATTCGAACCCGGGACCTTCGGTACGCCAGTCAGAATCACCAACCGCTTTTCCGTCTGGGCGGCAAAAGAAACATAATAGAAAGGCAAAATACCAAAACTAATTAGCTTTAAGAGCCTTGAATGATTTCTTACAAAGAAAGTTGCAGAATATATGTATTTTCTTATAAAATGACAAATAATTATAAGTGCTTACGTTGAAAGATAATTTCTTGTCAAATAAATATAGTATTGCGGCATCCAAGAGCTTCTAAGGAAAGCTACAAGCTGGCATAATAATATAACTGAAGAAAAGGTATAACATCAATGAATTTCTTAAAAAAATAATAATCATACCGATTATAGTATGAATTGATTGCATACATTTATTAAGTTCCCGAACGAGAAGATGCATATATTTTTTTAATTTTTGCATGCCATATGCAGAGCCTATTTGCCATCTTTTCAGCTAAAGTGACAGTAAAATAGATAACACATATTGAAATGTAACTTAAAACTTTTAATAGATAATTATGTCAATATAGTCATTATGTAAGAGCACAAAATCAGATGGGATTGAAATACAATAGATGATGATTGTAGAAAGTTATAAATAAATACTCGAATTACACGTGTATGAATAAAATTGAAGTAACTAAATTGAGGCGACATTTAAAAATTCTTTGCTGTTGCACTGATTAATCTATTGTATGATTACACGTAATCTTCTGCGTGAAACTTTCTTATTAAATGCATACACACTCAGGTATAAATTTATAATCCATTGTTCTTATGTTTTTCAGTAAAACGAATCATATAAAAATACAAACCCAAAATCAATTATTTAAATTTAGAAATTATTATATCAGTTCATATTCTAGATTGTCAATCTAATTTAATTTGGATAAATTAAGATTAATTATAAATCGCCATAAGTAAGTAGGTTTGCATAGATTAATTGAACGGTAAGTCGCGGATTAGATGATATCACTCTGAGGTAATCTGATATAAGCACTATTTTGAAAAAAAAAACAGTGTTAATAACTCAGTATTTTCCCTATTCTAAAATTATTTAAATTTAATTTTAAGATGTGACCAAAGCAATATTAAAATTAAATTTGAAAGTGAAAATTAACTGGTAAGCGTTTTGAATGCGATTAATTACTTTTATATTCTTCAATGAAACTCGTTACTAGTAAAGCAAAGTTTATGTACTAGTAAGTTTAAGTTAAAGCAAGTTTAAGTACTAGTAAGTTTATGTACTCGTTACTATTAAAGCAAAGCAAAAGGTTTTACTTTCAGGGCAAAATACTAGCAAATTAACGTATTTCTAACTTTCATGTTATATCCGCTAAAAGATTGCCTTTCGACAAAGAATATTTAGGTTTCTTGAGATCACTTGTATTCGATTAGAATGGTTACTTCTTTCGCTTTTTGACTTTACGATAAGTGGCCTAACGTAACCCATTTTGAGACTATATATTAATTGTGCACAAATAAAGTAAGAAATTAATTAATGTATTTTAATGCTGAAGATCTGACAACGTAATATGGAACTCCACGTGCTTTCCTCTGACGACTCTTGCGTTTGTCAATTTTGTGCTTATTTTCATAACACATAATTAAACATTTTATTTCCACCAAAAATCCGTAATAATGTAAATTTTAGATTAAATTATTCTTGATGTAATTATGCTTTTGCTTAACATTAATTGCAAAGATATTTTTACGGATGAATACAGATAACGTTTGGAATTTGAAATTCTGGATAATGTAAACGATTTTTCAAATAAAAATGTGCAACTGATTTTTTTCTGTGAGGACAAAAGGTTGTAACATTAAGCAGCTTCATTATTTTACACATTTAGTATGAGGGTTCTTACAAATTTTGTTTCATAATTGAGTGAATTGTGAATTCCGAAGATGGTTTAATTTCTATGATTCAGTCATAGCTGAAAGCGAATTTTTTGTTTTTTATAGACGATGCGTAATAATCTGAAGATACCTACAATCTAATATCAATCTAAAAGAAAGTTCATTTAACTCTCTTATTAAATAACACAGATTACAAAAGATATCCAAAATACAACAAATTTCCTCTATGATCACTGCCCAAAATGTGATATAATTTTGATTTATGTGTGGGTAGATGTCTTTGTTTATTTAATTATGGCAAAATATACGAGGTTTTTCTACCTAAGGAAAGAGATACACTTGTGAAGGACATTTTGAGGGAAAAAGTCTCATATTCACATTACACACGAAGAAAACTATGAAATCGGACATGCAGCCAGACAGTTTGCTGAGAATAAAACAATACTTGATTTACTGACTTTCAGGGGTGTTACAGGGCGTGGGAGTTTAAGTAGAAGGCTTTGTCTTAACAGTTTGCTGTAAAGACACAAGTGTTCAATGAACCTGTGTTACAGCGCAACTGTAGTAGAATTTTTATAAGAATTGTAAACTCTCTTGAAAAACTTATTTTGGTCAGATTTAGCACTTGCCTTGCTAGAGTTATTTTTCTTACTAAGTAATCGGAAAAGCTGACTTAGGTTGTATACTGAGCATTTATTTGTCTTTATATTTGGGAGCTGAATCATACTCTCCATGCCAATCATGACTAAAAAATAGTAGAAACTATCAATGTATCTTACCAGGCTTATCTTACCAGTTTTGATGATTATAAATATGTACCCCAAATGCTGTATGTTTTACAGCAAAGGATTTGGTGTATTTTAGTTGCTTTTTGATTTCATTACAGCTGAAAAATATTGTTCTTTAATTAACAGTGATAACAAAAGAGTCAAAAATAGCTCTTAACTCAAATATACGATAACACGCAGTTCTTGATTTTTGAATTAAAATAAAGTGGTTTCTGTCATGCATGTGTTTACACATCATGTATAAAAAATTTCAGCATCACTTATTTTGTGAAATAGTGTAATATTACCTTACATTTTGTTTCCTAAATTTTCAACTGGAATTAATATTCGCGAAAACAAATTACATGATTATATATAAACAACTTTAAATATTCATTTTAAGCAGATAAATATAAGAATCTACAAAATTTATTTAAAATTTTGTCGAAGAAAGCAACGACAGCAAAATAATATCTTTTCATATTTCAAAATTTGTGTTTTGATTTTACATTGATGGTATTTAATTTTAATAACAAAATTTATTTTCTAGCAGTTCAACAAAATAAAAATGCGATTTTTGATCCTACTATGTTTTGTGCCAGCACTGATACATGCTCAGAAAATTCACACCAAGAAATTTTTCCTTCAGAATCCTTCTGATAATACCAACAAAATTCTCTTAATAGTTACATTGTCTCAAAATCACTTAAAGGAAATTCCGAAAATAGTAGACTGTGATGTTTACTCTGATGAGTAAGTATTTCTTCTTAGACTTACATTTACATTATTATTCCTAAGCAACACAATATATAACTGAGATTAATTGTAAAATATTAAAATTCTTACGATTGTAACAATATGGATATTAGCAACATATTATTGTCATCCTTGATTAGAATATTTCTGTCATTCACCGTTTAGTAATAAGGTCAAGTAATGCCCACAAGATTAATTAAGTGAATTCCTTTAAGAATGAAAGATTTTAAAATCATTAGAGTAGTTTTTGAGTCATTAGAGTAGTTTATAAAAATTTTAAAGCTTTCTTAATGGGAAAAAAAAAGATTGCAGCGTCTTTCTAGTAATTGAAGATTAGGCATTTCACAAAAGATTAAAACTCACATTGTTTACAAAATGATTTCTTCTTGCCATCTGGTTTTATATTGGTTACAGCTGGAAAGAGCAAAACGACTGGTTGTGTTGGAATCGAAATACGTTTTACGTATTTTTGACCATCATACCTTGGAAGAACTGTATGTATCATATGTCAGGCCAATATATAAACATGTGAATAACTGAAGCGAGAAGTGTATGATACGATTTGATAAAATTCCCAGAAGGCTTTGGATCAGAACTGGAAAAAGTGTACTCGACAAAATTACTCTGTGCCCATAGAAGACTTTAGTGCTCTTATAGAGGGCAAATACATTCATTGTTCAACTAGAGTTTCATTAGGTATGCAAGCAGAGAAAAAGAAATCGAAGAAAGAGTTTACGATATGTTTTGAGTTGAAAACTTATTTTTCGACTGACCATAAATGCGACTAAATTGACATCTAAATTGTGTCTATTAAAGTAATATTTTGCAAATCAACAAGTTGCAACTAATATTGATAAAGATGTAAGGTAATCTTCAGCAGTTTAAAAACTTCCGAAACAAATTTGACTGCAGTTTTAAGAAAACTTTGATTTATGTTAATAATCTTCAATGAATAATTTTTCTCTTTTAAAAAATTATCACTGAACATATATTTTTATATTTTGGTCAATATATTGAAACCTATGTTTCAAATGTCTTTTTAATGAGAATCTTCCGATATTTCCTTCACTTGCCTTATCGGAATATAAAATTGAAATTATGGGAAACAGCTTGAAATCTTTTAAGTTTAGAGAAAGTACTTCAAAATTATATCTTGCGTGTTGCCAGAGGAGTAAAATATCTGATGATTTTAAAAGTTATGAAAAGAAGCAAAATTTAAACAGCGCTCAAATTGCGCTTATGAGGGTCTGAGGTTTGAATCTGTAACGATATTACAATGACTTACATCGAGAATTACAGGATGAAAATGGAGGATAGAGTTCAAGAGCGCATAAACTTTTGATACTGACCTAACTGGTATATCTGCTATCAAGACAATAAATCTTTTTGATTCATAGAGGACCGTGATATCTATATTTTTTTCTGTGAACCAAAAATTCATAACTCTTTTCAGTCGGAAAATTGTCGATTTGGAAGGAAGCTGTATGAAAGGAATATTATTATATAAGGTATTTTCTCCCTCCTTTCTGCATGCCTTCGCTTTGTAACGGTAGCACACTCCGCGCGTATTCAAGGGTTCCAGGTTCGAATCCCGGCAAGGGCACTGCTCATTTTTCACGTCTCGGGATTCAAAAACCCTAATGATTCTACAAGAGTACTAACTGATTCAAACAATCCTTTTTTATACTTAGTACAAAGTATAAAAAAGGATTGTTCAAATCATTCTCTAGAGCTCATTCATTTCTTTACAAACTGCTAGTAAGGTGTTCCATAGAGTTAATATTCCCCTATCCGGCAGCTATACCAAAGCCACTGATAACCAATGCCCACGCTAAATGCTAGTTCCATTGGTCTGATAATGCTAGTTTCATTGGCAGCGCAAGAAGGGGTAAGTACAAAATCTGTGTCATTCAGTGCTGAATCTACTTCTACTGTTTTTTCTACGTTTGAGAGTATTCATATAAAAAGAAGCATATGTTCGGGTCTGTCTTGTCCCATATTGAAACACTTGCGATAGTTTCGGCAGCATTACCGGAAGAACATTGTTTGTTTTAGATGGTTACTTTGTTGGCAATGACTGTACACCTGTATTCTCCATTGTCAATGACTGTGTATTAATTAAACCTACCATCTGTTCAAACTTGAAAACCTTGCATCTTGTATTACGCTGCAAATGCAGCAGTTTACGTCCGCAAACCAATGACAGAGTGCAACATCTTTGAGCCATTTTGTGGTACGTCGAAGAAGGATGCATTGAAATTCTCAATTTGTTTTCATCTGTCGCTGTGATATTAAGCAGCCGTTTTTTGCAAAAAAAAAAAGAAAAGGCTGAAGATCGAGCAAGAGTTGTATTGGTCTTTTCAAAAAAGAATAGCTATAGTGTTGGCATCTAAAGGATGATAAAAAATTTATAAATAAAGATATTTCACTGAAGATGCAGGTGTTTCAATTACATTGTTCAATATCTATAGTTATTACAATAGAAATATTGGATAAAAGATACTATTATTTGTAAGTACATTTCGCATAACGTTCTATAAATATGTGTTAAATAAAATTTTGATTTTGTATAATGAAGAGTTGGATCTGAATTGCATGATTAAGTTAAGTCTGCAATATATCAAAGCGTGGTAGCTAAAATGATAATTACAGAGCACTGTTTGCAAGACCAACCAAAGAATTAATAATGTCCTAAATTTTGGCTTAGTGAGATGTGTATTTTAAGCATGTAACTCTGGTGGCGGGTGTTATTCAGTGGTCAAACAGTTGCTAGGCTAGCATTTATCGGGATTGGCCAAACCCATTGCTCATTTAGTCTTCTGTTCACTAAAAACATTCTCAAAATTCAGAAAAGGTATTGCATCGCCTGAATGGGACAAGTGTAAATACCCATATCCTTTCTGGAATTCGAATTTAGGTCCAAGGATATGGTAACCGGGCTGCTTTGCCTATCATGTCGGCCATGGCTGATTTTATGGCAGGTAAATTTCGACGATTGAGGATAATTTGTTGTCATCAAATCAAAAGGAATGTTATCACTTGATTGACTATGCTAGGCTTCACTTGATATCAAAATAAGCAATCATGTTACAGATTTGTTTGTTGTTCTGAGAAAGTTTCAGTAAGATTTTAACAACTATTTTCAGTTCGGATAAAATAATCTAATTGCTGGTTTATCATGATGGGGAATTCAACTGAAATTTATATTTTAATCTTCTTCCAAGCTGAATTCTACCAAATGCAGATTAATTATAAAAATGCTAAAACATTTTCATTACATTTGCAAATTTCTAAAAGATAATGATATGTGTTTTCTTTGTCTTAATACAAAAAGAGACAAGAGAATAGATTTAGCAATCCATGCTGTCGTGATAGAATTTGAAGGTGAAAATTACGATTACGTTTGATAAAAGGTGCCACATATCCTTTGTAGAAATTACTATAATTATGTAATGCGCTGTGAGAATATTTAAAAGTCTCTCTTCAAAATGTAACCATTAGGTAATGTAAACTGCATTTAAAATAGAAGAGATTTCGTTCATCGGCACTACGTTGCAAGCTTAGAGTTTTTCATAACAGTTTTGCTGTTTTTGATTCTATGTGCTTTCTGTGTAATTTTTTGAAGTTTTGCCCAATGCTTAAATAGAGCGACACGTTTTCTTTAAGATGACTGTATAAGAATAATTCTGTAGACGTCACAATCTGATTTTTCACAAAACTATTTAAACGTTTAAAAGCGCTTCCAGAAGAGCATTTATTTTCTGAAAAGGCGAATTTTTAGTTTCAATGTCACATTGCTGTGATCAAAGATGCACTTAACAGATCACCACAATATCTCCAAAACTGTTTGAAAAGTTCCATTCTCGCTTCACATAAAATAAGTACATGACAACTAGAAGTTTCAAACCTCTGTAGTTATTATTGTCTGTAGTTAGTATGGTTATTTTGAATGGTGAGTGAAAAAAGGGATTTACAAAATTATATTTCGGAATTCCTAGATATTAAGTCAAGAAGTTGCAGTTTAACTCAAAACTGTTAATAAAATGTTTCACGTATTTTACTGTTAAACTACTGCAGATTAATAATTATTAATTATGAGTGTATCATTCCAGATTATTAGGAAATCTTATTTACATAAGAAATATGAATGCACTTCACACTTTCTATTGCATATTACTAAACTTTCAATATCAATGTATACTTCGTCAGTGCAAATATTTATTATTTAAACTTAAAATTAGATTAAAAGATTTCTTATGTGCCTAGTCCTAGAGCTGAATAATAACTATTGTTTTTATACAAAAAACGAGCAGAAAACTGCAAGGATTTTTATTTTTCCCTTAATCTAAAATTATGAACTATTAATCAGGGAGGATCTAAAGGAGATTGGAAATGATGTAGTCAGTAAACCAAGCTTAGAAGCTGGCAGATGTCCTTGAAGACTGCGCGAAGCTTTTACTCCACAGTTTGAAAATCGAAACTTTACGCAGCGTATTTCAAAGATTTGAGGATTTTAATTACAGCAGAAGAAGAGGTATTCCATTTACAAATGATGCAGAGATGAGGATTTCTGAGGAAGCTATAGAAAAATGGAAATCAGGATCACATAACTCATGGCTTATTTTTCCAGGTAATTAAATATATATTTAATCGTTTTTGTATTTTAGCTATTCTCATAATTTTATAAATGTAATTATGCATCATCATAGTTGATGGGAAATATATTCCAATCATTGTAAAGCGATTTTCAGTGCAACAAAAAAGAAACAATGCTAAAAATCTAAAATTGGAGTTTAACATTTGTTAGTTTGTTTAGGCAATTATTCATCTGTATTAAACTTTTGGTTTCAAAGATGAGATGTTAATGACTTACTTATAAGATTTTCTAATGATTAGATAAAAGTATTAATGACCTGGAAACTAAAGTATAATCGAAGCAAAACTTCTGCGTTGGTTTATCGTTTGGGAACCCGTCTTAAAACCTTATAACGTTTTGAATGCTTGGCTATTATAAACTAAGCTCGACTTTTGAAGACTGTTTTGTGAACAATAATTGTGTGTTAAAGTGCGACAAAGTCAGGAGAAGGGTGCAAAGACCTCTTTATTAAGTCAAAACTCAATCAGGTTACACAGAGAGCATCAGTTCGTGTTTACAAAGCCAACACTTTTGGCTTAACTCAAAAGGTAATGAATAACTTTAAACTAAATAAAGTTAACATTAACCTAACGGCTTCACATGTTAACTGTCGCGCAAGCTGGCTCTGACTCGACGAAAACAAGCCTAATGGCAAGAATAGCTCACCGCCACAGAAATCTAGCTCTGATTTCACCTTCCGAAACTTTCTCTTAAGTACTAACTTCTTTCTACCTCATTTGAATAGGCGCGTGCTAGTCCATTTGCATTCTGGCAAGAAAGTATGAGTCGAAAGCAAAAGGATAGGGAATCTCCTTCAAAATAAAATAACCATTAAGTGCAATTAATAAATTCCCACAAATTTTATTCCCCGTTGTTTCTCTTTTCCTTTCCTCCTCCTGCTTCCATTCCATTCAGCAGACATTAAGTTATTCGTACTAAAATACATTAAAGATTATATTTATCTAGTAATTATATTCTTAACAAGTACGACTAATCTCTTGTGCATGAATGCAGATGCTAGGGTTAGTTGTGTCAAGTTGTTCGAGTGCGAATAGCTTACTTATCTTAGTTAATTTATTAGAATTATTAATTATTAACAAAATATTAGGTTACAGTATTTAAATTTTCCGATTTCTGATCTATATAGACTTATTTTGAAACAAATATCTTGTTTGCTACCGATATCATTTCTTCTATTTTTAGTAATTTAAGTATTTTTGCTTAATAATTTATTTTGCTTACTATGAGTTATGTTATATATTTTTTAGATCCCATAATTCGTTTTGCTACTGAATTTACAATTTTGGTTCATAGCGGATTGTATAATGAATTTATATAAGGTGACTTTTACATTCCAACTTATATGGGCTCATGAAGACACGAATTACTTTTGTATTTAAAATTAAAGTTTAAATGATGCGTAATTTGGGTCACTATCAGTTCAGGCAAAAACTGTCCCAGTTACTTCCTTCGATACACCAACCCTATGAAGAAGATGTACTTCGAGATGTAGATTTTTTCTTTTATTGCCCTTGCTGTTCTGAAGTTCCATTGGAATCGTCTCCTTGTTTTATCGCAGTTGTTTATTGCTTTAATAATTTATTCATTTAGTTATCACCAATTCTTTATTCCAAGTTGAATATGTTTGAGTTTCAATTTTCGTTATATTATATATGTAAAGATTATAAAATTTATTGCAATGCTTCTAGAGGTGAATGGCGAATTTTTAAAGTTAGTGATTTTATGGTGAAAATTATGAAAGGTAAAAGAAAAACATCAATGACAAGCATAAACAGCCCTAAAATGCAGACTCCTCAGTATCCAATCACTGGCATAAATATTTTACAAATAACACCTCAAAGCCTAAACCTGGACTGAACTCAAATGATACTTAAATTGAAACGCTGCCTTGTACCTCACCGAGCAGCAAAAATTGGGAGTTAGTTAAAGCTTGTCAGGTTATATATTCGAGTGTAAACATGCTTATTTATTCCAATGGCGAACTGAAAGATGATTCTGTGTTACAGGATTAGGTTAGATTATTTGAATGAGGAAAAGCACACGAGGAAATTGCCTCATATTCCCACTGCACACGGCAAATACCATGAACACCAACTATGAAGCCGGCCCGTTTGCCTCGGATTAAATCCAGATCAAACTCCCAATGTTCCCCCAAACGGTATTAAGAACTCGGCCAGTAAGACTTCTAGTATAAGGAGTGCGTCGTCGTGAAACAGACGCAGCATATGCATTACGATTCTCTAATTGTTCTACTTCTGTTATTATCATCATTGTTATTTACCAGCTAAGCAGAAGCAAGGAGTCTTGAAAGTCGTTTTCGTTTAGGTAGATAGATCAAGATCAAGATCAAGATAGTACTTTCGGTTCAAGGTGTCAACTACTAATGAGTTTTAACCTATATATCAAGTAAGGCCGGAGGCCGCTCACTTTTGTTTAGATAAATCAGAGGTGCTTAGCACCGCGCCCTTAGGCGAAAGAATGGTCTATGTGACAAAGTCATACAGGAAGGCAGTCATGAAATTATAAATTGATATACTTTTGTAGATGTAGAAACATTCGAAAAATTTTTGAGCAGGTGCTGGGTGCGTGCTATTTGTAGTGATGAATTAAGTGACTGAAATGAACATGTGATACAGAGAGTAAGTCCAAATCAAATCACGTAACCTGAGGTCGCGTTCTGGTTCGTTGATAAATACTGCTGTATTACTCAAAGTTTTATTAATTTAAGAGTAAATAACTCTTGTAGGCCTATAGTATTGCAATCTACTACATAATAATGATCTAATAACTATGGAGAGGTAAGTTTTATGCTGCGTAATTCTTGTTTAATTAGATAGAATTTGATTATTCCTTTTTTGGGCTTGGGGGTCACATGGACCAATCATGGTGCAGGATAATCTGTTAAGCGATTTCACGACGAAAAATAATAGTCCATAAGGCTATTTCAAATTACTCTTCACAAAGTCCGTAATTTGGCTTTGCCAGATAATAAAAATACACTTAAAACTCAACACAAAAATAGTTAATCATATCACGAATTCTTGAGTATATGAAACGCAATTAAATACTGGGTACTATTTACAATATGTACACTTTCACCACTTTGATTTAGGTAGATAGATACTTGCAGGTATGCATATGTAGCCAGTGGTTTTTAAAGTGATACCAGTGGTTATCTTTGTTTTAAACATAACATCATAGCAATATAAACAAGATAAATCGCTGTAAATGCAAAGGTAGGAATCCGCTGTTGAACAATTTCAGGTATAAAATTCATATACTGGCAGATAAACCATTTGCAAAATGCGAAACTAAGGATTACATGCAAGCAGGAGAAAGGAATTCAACCGAGTATTAGCTTTTTAAACGCTAGTTTGAGAAAGGTAATGCTTATGGATTGTTACTGGTTTAAAAAACTTCTGTTTCATTATAATTGATTAATTGTTTTCACCTTCTTTAACTTTTTTGGTTGCATAAATGTGTGTACCTTTAGCGTTATATAGCAATAAAAAAGAAAGCCTTTTTATAACCATATGACTGTTTCTGCGATAAAGAGAAAAATAACCTAATTGGAATCGAGATCTGAAGACATCTTAAATGAAAACCAGAATTTTATTTAAACACACACACACACAAATACATATATATGTAATTTTTATTAACAGTGGAAGTAAACGTTAAAATTAATATAAGCCAAATCTAAAATATATATTTAATTATTAAGCATATTATTGAACTGCATTGTTAAAAATTAAATAAAGATGTTAAAATATTTCTTAGCATTTTAATATTACCATGCAATTTGCGTTATCTTGCGAACCCAAGGCATTTCGGCCTGTCTTTAGAGCTTTGATATGTATCAGGTTATTAATTCTAACAAAATTTCTTTAGCATATTCCATGGGAATAAAATCTGTTTCAAGTATTTCTGCGATTAGTTTTCTAATTTCTATTGTGATTTCAGAGAAAAATTAGATCACAAAATCTTAAGAATAAATTTCATTGCCAATAAGAAAATAGCGAATGAAAAGGGAACTTTACTATTTATTAAGATCTAATGGAAAATTCAACAAATCTTACTAATAATATGTATTAATTCTTGAAACTAAGCTCCTGTTCGAAATGCATTTTGACATTTTTCAGAAAAATTCTGATTGCGTTTGGATGTTACTTGGATAATCCCAGAAGTCAATTCCTTCTATCAAGCGTAATCTGATTCGTAAATCAAACTCATATTTTCATTAAGAACACACATATGATTTGTTTACACTTAACAAAAGATGATTTGTTCTATGTAAATAAATCATACTTGATTTGTTTCATGGTGGCATTTACGTCGTGTCAGAATCATCGAATATTTGAGCAAAAAGCCTCCACTTTATCAGCTTACAACTCTAGTTGTTGCTTTAAGTCTAAATATTAAGAAGAAATACTTAGTATTTAGACTTTTCAAAAGTCAGACTCTGTTTTAGTCAGGTGAGTCTGGTTGGTTTTAGTCAGCTGAGTCTAGATTGTCCTGAAGAACAAACATATCATAGACTTAACATAACATATAAGATTTTGGATTCTCCCTACCTCATACGCACATGCTGGAACAGAGCACTGCCTACATGATCACGCTCACTCAATTCTAGCTACCTTTAGTTTATGGTACTATCTTTTTTTACTTATTATGATTGTAAACATATTACCTAGTATGTACATATTTTTTATATTATAAATATATATTACCTATTTTTACCTAGTATGATAGTAAATATATTTACCAGTTTAAAGACAAAAAGTTTAATGGAACTTTAAGAAAATCCACTTAACTAATTAACCATTCCCACAGCATGCAAAATGATATTAATTCACTCATTGATTGTTGAATTGGTTGTTACGCTAACTGAATTTTCTTTGAGCTCAGTTTTCCTGTGTTACATCAATCGAAATTTTGTCTTATATTGCCAGTATATTGAGACTCCATTATGGAAGAAACTGACCTCAGAAATTCTTAACAATCGCTACAGAGGCTGTTATTACATTTTTTAGACGATTTTCATTGTAAGTACAGAAACATTTTACTTACAAGCTTTATATTTTTAAATATTCTATTTGATAACACTTATTCTTCGCTATCTTTATACACCGTAATTTCCTAGAGCCTTTTAAAGTATCAGAAGTTTTATAGTATCACAATAAAGCCTTTTATAGTATCAGAAGAGGTATTTTATCTCATTGTCTTGAAGGTCGACGTTTGGACAACTTGCTTTTAAAAAGTCCGAAATCGCAAAAATACATTGCTGATACATCAGGAGATTTAGTAGGGATATGATTGAAGGGAATGGTTTTGAAATCAGTTTCTTGTTCCATATTTCCCAGGAAATTAATAGTATAATTTGACGTGCCGCTGCTTGCTTTGTCTTGAATCAGTTCTACTGATTGCTTGCACTGTGTATAAAAAGAAGACATTTTATATTTGAAAACTGGATATCAAATATATTTTTGATAATATGTGGAGTTTATCTTAACATTTTTCTCCAGTCTCTTTGTTTTTAATTTAACATGATATGAAAAACTAGCAACAATCATACATCATACTTAGAAAACAATCATTTTTAGAAAAATTTACTTTAGATACTTTGAACCATGTTTTAAGAATTTGTTTATCCTTTTTGATGATAATAAATAGACCTTTTTTCATTGAAATCGTTTAGGTACATCCAGTATTCATCTACGGTGAAAATATTTTTTGTGCAGCGAGTTTGCGTTCGGAGATATGTCGTGGAGTAAAACGATGCACATTATGCTTTCTCGGCTTTTTAAGATTCAAATCAGCATTAATTACTTTATTTACAGTTGGCACTGAGCATTTTAATTATTTTAAAACTTTCCTTTGAGTTGGCGGATTTTCTTTTAACTTTAAAGATCTTACCTTTGCAAAATTGGAAACAATCCGTTTTTTCTTTGGATACGTATTTAGAAAAATGTTTTATCTTGAAGCTAAATTTTTAACTTTTTTTTGACAGCATTACCTACCGTAACGCTAAAGGTAAACGTATGGGGAACACCAGCAATGTACCATGTCTCAACTCATAATGCCTTCCCACACTAACTAACTATTAAAAAAAATCTGAAATGTTTCAGATTTTAAATTACGTCCAAAGCGGCGTTTTTTCAACATTTTGTGTGTTAGCTTTTTTTTCTAAATATGATGTTCTTCGTACTTAAGCCATAAAATTCAGTTAAAGGATAATATCGCAAAATAATTTTAAACGGAGTTTTAGAATTTCCTATACCTTGTCTCCCGCGCCGAAGATAAAATTTTTTTTTCTGTACAACGTTGCCATTCCCTCGAGTTTGTTAATCAAAAATTTGTTAAAGTTTTACAAAATATGAAATTGATAATAAAATAAATTCCAAAATTCAAATTTGGGCTTCCAGATGCCCATTTTCGCAGCAAGATTACGTCATTCAAAATTTGATGGCTCTAGGTACCGTTGTTTTATCACAATGCGAGAAACATACATACATTTATGCACATTCTTCATCATTTAATTTCTTTAAATATAATACATGGCTGCAATATTTGGTGGCAACAGTTGGAAAAAAGAGCCGACATTTAATGTTTCCAACGCAAAATCGCAAAACGAAAACAATAGTCCTTCAGGGGCAAAGCCCCTTTGGACTAAAAAAAAGGGAAGAAGACAAAAAAGGGGATGAATTGGCAAGCCTTATAAGATTTTACTTAGACGAAACCTTTCCAAATGGTCTACGAGTTTGCCTATTATGGTACTTCGTGCAATTCTACCGTACGCCCCGCATAGAGTATTTATTAAAAATAATTGTGTAGGACATGAGGAAATTACAATATAGTCTGAATACAATTTCAGATTCAGAAATTAAATTGAATATGTGTTTTGGTGCAACAAAAATAGGAGATAAACATAATTAGTAACAGGTAAACATAATAAGATAATTATAATTAGTACTGGGAACTCAATATTATGATGAATTGTAATAATAGTGCTAAAGAGGTGGATGTCCATGGGTTATTTAAGATATAAAGGTTTGTTGCAGTTTATAAAGTTCGCGATTGAAGTCATTTTGTCCATAATCACTGTACATAAATGTTCACTAAATTTTTGCAGTAGGAGGACTTACACTTGACAGAAATCTAGGCCGTAGAAAGAGAGTCGTTGCGTAATTTTTTGATGGATGCTGATGTTTAGCTTTAATTAAAAACCTTTGAAATGCCAGGAAATCAATTCGTGGGGATTTGATGTGAATATCCTCAGTTAGGGGCATGAGAAAGTTTAATGATCAGGAGTTTCCTGTTACCCACATATGCAGAGTCGGAATTCGTCATATTTCTTGAGCAGAAATATGTGGGGAAGGGTCGTGTCCTGTTATAGAGTAATTTAATGAAGAATTCGAGTATAGAGATGCGAAGGTTACATTGGGGATAAAGTTATATGTGCATCTTCCCTGTGGAGCATTGTTCCACAAATCTTGCCAAGATTTTGAAGCATGTTGTTTTAGTTGGTACTCTAAATTTGAGCGAAACCATGGAATGTTGATTTCAGTTAATTAATAGCTGCTTCTTTGGCTAATTCATCTGCCTGATTATTACCGAAATGGCCGCTATATTCTTTGATCCACGAAATTTGAATTTTATAGTTTGGAATTTTTCCAAGAAGAGAATTTATGTCGGAAATCAATGAAGAGGAAGGTAAAGGGTTCTTGAATGCTAAGATAGCTGCTTGGGAGTCTGATGTTAAGCTAAATTCGTTGAGATTATTGAGAATGGCTATTTCAATCGCTGCTTTTATGGCTGACAATTCCGCTTGGAAAACACTTTTATTATTACGGAGATGGCCTTACGATTTGATGATATTTGAAGGGTAATTTGATAATAATTTGAAAATAGACTGCGGAACCACCTTTTCCTTCAGTTTTTGAGCCATCCGTATAAGCAATTGGAAATGAATTACTTGAATTTTCTTCAGACATATTGAACTTAATTTTGCTGAAGCGAAACGCTGGATGAATAAGATTGGTGTTAATTTTCTTTTCGTAGTTGGGTGGCAAAAAGACCGTAGCTTTAGATAACAAAAATCCCTGACTTACATAACATTTTTAATAACTAGATACGAATAATTTCCTTCGGAAAGAACACAAACATGGTCTTCTAGCCATCGCTTCTTTAAAAATGATATTTTGCATGAAAATAAAACTGTCAAGTAGCAGACGAAATTTATACTTTCAATAATATAGTTGCAGTTATAAAAAATTCCAAGCAGAAGTTTTTTTACAGCAAAGCAAGATCGTCTAAAAATGTGCGAACAGCCTCTGCAGAATAACAACAATTTTAAATTCGTAATCTAATAGAATTTACTTTTTATGTTATGGAAAGCATGAGTGTACTTACTGTATAAGATGAGAAAGTATTGGCAAATATATTTTTTTCATGATAATGTGTTGTATTGAGCAGAAATTCGATCTATCACTAATACTGCGATCATTTTACTGAATGTACCATTTGTCTTTTTCCGAGTTATACGCATGAAAAGTTACTTATTCCAACATTTATCTTACCTCAAACTACCGTTTAACATTATTAGTCGGTAGTAAGTCATGTTTACATCGCACCAAATTTCCACACAGAAAATCTGAAGCTATATGCATGAATTATTTCTTTTACTTTCTTTTTGTAATATAAATTTCGCAGCCTACTATGGCAGCCCACCAGTTGCATAACTGCAAAGCGTGCAAACCTCCTTTGTTAGAACTATTCAATGTACACTTAGAACTCGCTGTATTTCCCCTTCATATAAAAACATACATATTTCAACAAAGTACTTTAACATGTCTCTATTTTTAGATACAAAATGGTGTGGACCGGGAGATAAAGCAGAAAGTTATTATGATTTTGGTTATGACGAAGCTACCGATAAATGTTGCAGAGCTCACGACTTCTGCAATGATACATTGTTAGGAGCAGAGAAGAGAGGCAATCTAACCAACAAATCGCAGTATACATCGTAAGAAATCTATGTCGCATTTTATGTTTGTATTAATATTCTTGATGTTTTTTATCTATCTAAAAGTTTCACCGTTTGACGAACGGAATGATCTGGTGATGATAAGACCGTTTAAAGCACGAATTATATTTGTACACTGCGCAAAAAAAAGGGACAGTTCTATATTTCCCGTTTTACTGGGCAGATTGATGAAATTCAAATTGCGTTTTTTCATGTCTCGAAAGCGCGACTTAGGATATGTATTAAATTTATATATAGCATTCTGTCGGTTGAGCAGGATGACATCAGTGATTTACTAGTGCGGCTAGGTCTCTCTTGGACTTGGTGTAGGCTTTCCTATTCCAAGGACATTAGCAGCAACATATATAGCATTGTTCTAACATAGGTATTTTGACACAACAGTGTACTCCTCTAAAATAACATATTAATATTTTTCCAAATTTCGATTCTACGACTCAAATTATGCCCAGATATTAAATTACATATATTAAATTAAGCCCAGTCACCCAGTTGGTATAGTGGTTAGGGGAGCCTACTACGGTACCGAAGGGCCCGGGTTCGAATCCCGGAGAAGACATGGATGTTTGTAAATGTATAGTGTCGGTGCGGCATGGCGGCACTTTAAATATGCGACGAGCCGAAAGTCCTCTCGTGTGGATTGGTGGGTGAGGAGAGGGGTGGGAGACCCCTGGATTTTCCCCGTGGTGCTCTCCTTCAAAACTAGGGGTGGAAAATTGAAGTCCAGCCTCTATTCGGAGTAGGCTCTGACAATCATTCTTCCATGAGGTCATGGACACGACAACAACAAATTAAGCCCAGATATAAAAGTTTTTACATTTTGGTGAAAAATTTATTAAGAAATTTAAAAATTTATCTTAACTCATTTTTTTTTTCAGCTTGCGCCAAGAACAATTCAATTGTCCAACTTCTTTATTTATAGCAGCCTATTTTCCTTTCTTTTTTTTCCGTTGTACAGGAGGGGAAAAAAGTCATCGTTCATACTTTCAAATAAATTTAACAAAGTGCGTAAACCACATTTGATGTCATTATCGCTTATAACAAATTTCAAAATGGGTCAATATGTAAATTCACTCATATCTTAGGAAATTTTGCATACAAGGCTCTAGTTTTTGTAAGTATGCTTAGAAATACATATGCTTTCACACGATGGTTAAACTTTTATAGGTTATAATTCAAAATTGTGTTCGAAAGATAAATAAAAATTATTTAAAAATATAAATTTTAAAAAATAAATCCTAAAAAATGGGTGAATTTTATTTGGAATGAACCTAAATTTCGAAATGTGAAAGGTGAAGGAAAAAAATAGTTTCATAAAAAAAGAGATATTGATAAATATATACCAAATTCAATGTTTGATTGATTGCAACCAAAATAGGAGGTGCATGTCTACATGTTATAGCAGTCCTACATACAAAATTTCAACTTTCTGAGGCTACTAATTTTTGAGTTATGGAAGATACATACATACATACTTACGTACGTAGGCACAGACGCCACGAAAAAAATCTCTTCAGAATCCATTTTAAATCAGTTTTATAACTCGTTTGGGAAAAAAGAGTACTTTATTCTGTCCTTACGTACACATGTCATGCAAAAACATTGTTAAATTGCATTCGATAGCAGTCAAAATGGGTATTTTCTTTAAAATATGATAACCGAAATTTTTCGCAATTGCAATACTTCCCTTTTACTTCGTACAAGGAAGTAAAAATCGTGTTGAGTTTCATCCATGGTCCACTAGAAAGAGAGATGCAGAACTGTTTCTTTTTTTTACTCGTTATACATTAGAGTCTCGAACTTTCTTTGCTCAGTCATCATTTTTCGCATAAATCATTCCTCTATTTTGCCATTAATCTAACCTTCCTCGAAATTTCGGATTACCACGTTAATCGTTTTTAAGTCTCGGTCAGCCATAGCTAGTAGACGCTTCCTGCCGTACCAATAGATTCTGGTTCAAATACGAGTGAAAACGTGGATTTTGTAAGCGTATAGCATCTGTTCGGCAATGGAGCACTCAAAATACACGATGAGCAGAAAATCTTCTCGAGAAGTTGGTGATAGAGAAAGAGAGTTGGGAGTTCCTAGGGCACAAACTACTATGAACGTTAAACATAACGCAATGCAAAAAACATCTGCATAGGGATGCTAAACCGGAGAGAGCACTCGAACTCATGCTAAGCTAACAGCTCACAACATGATAGCAGATGCTCTCTCTAATCTTATATTGTTTTCACTTGGCAGCCGAGATATTTCTAGTATTTTTGCCTCTCCAAACTACTGGAAGGAAATATGAGGGTGGAATTGCGGTTGCAGGTAATATACTGCGACGATTCTCATCTTTGATAGAATGTCAGTTTAAATGAAAGGACTTCCGGTTTTCATGAGAAATTATCACCAAGTGTCCACTAAATAACCAGAAGGTAATCAACAAAGGAAACGCGATAAGGATGCGTGTGCGGGTTCTTTGCGAATCATCACCAAGTGTCCGCTAAATAACCGGAAAGTAATTTCCACGGAGAAAACTCGTAAGGAACCCCCTGTGCGGTTTTCTTCCGCATTTAACGCAAAAGGGAGGAAAGAG